>OX352774.1:154869711-155428740 GCA_947095535.1 Poecilobothrus nobilitatus | reverse complement strand
AAACCGATATTAAGTATATTATTGATTATTAATTTTTTTTTTTTGTATCAAGCAAATTAAGAATTTTTTAGGATAAGTAAAGTAAATTAAGAAAAAAATATACAATACAATAAAAATTTATCTTATGTAATATTAAAATGAAAATAATTTGAAATTTAGGTTTAAAACTTTCTTTTATAAATTTAGTCTAAGTTTAACAATTCTAAAAAAAGGTCAATAAAATTTAATAACGAAAATAAATTTTGTTTAATATAAAATTTGTGTTTTTTTTATTTAAATTTTTATTTATCACAAATATAATAAATACATACAATAATGCCGAATATTGTTTATGTTTATATAAACAAAAAATAATAATTTAAGCAAACACAGGCTTTTTATTTCTTGTTTTTTATCTTATAAATTAATATTATTCAAATATTTATTAATACAGTTAAAAATATTACTTTCTTTACTATATTTTATTCTACCGATTCGTCCACTATACTTATTATTCTTGAGCTATTTGCCAAATTAAGGGTGGTGGATGAGTGTTGTTGATCTGAAAAATTGTCTTCATCTGATTTATTTGTAGATGAGGTTTGAAAAACTCTTTGTTTATAATGGCGTCGATATTTCCCTCGAATAGGCAGTCTTCCACTGCTGAAAAAATATTCAATAATTAAAATAGTGAAACTATTTACAAAATCATTTTACTAATAATTATAACACTAACACAATTAATAAATAATAATTATTCTTTCGTTTATTAAACTTAAATCTCAATTTTAAGATTGAATAAAAATTAAGTTCAGAATATTGTAATGTGAATAATATAATAGAATGAAATATTCTGAATAAATAAAAAATATGGCAGACAAAAGAAATGACGGAAGAAAATTCTTATATGCACCAAATAACAGAGTTTTTAAAGACATAACTTTTTAAAACAATAACAGAAACTATCCTACATTGAAAATTGCTAATACTTTTAAAAAAATTCTGTCAAATTTTTTTAAATTGTTTTCATTATAAACTACGAAGTTTTTTTCTTAAGTTTTGAATTTCAATTTTTTTATTTTTTTCTTTATTTGATTCATATTTTACCATTTACTTAAAAACTAACATATACATATCTTAATAACTAATGGCAATAATCTTAAATAAGAAAATTAAAATAATTAATTTATTAATCCAAAATTTAATAAAAAAGTTTAAATTGTGACCAGCAAACGTTTTATAATATCAACTTTAATTAATTACAAGATATAACATATAATTTAAAAATATAATATATTTTTAATGACCATAGTTGAAGTCGTTTGATCTCAAAGGGTTAAATTTAAATTTGGCCATAACGTGGTTAATTATTTAAATACTTATAATTGCTGAAGTGCACAAAATTATTATTATAATGGTTCTCTTAATATATTTAATATACTTAGGTTACGAGCTAACTCAACAATCAATTATGATTACGTCCTCAACGATCAACTTATTAAAAGAACAGATCATACTTCTGATTTGGGACTGATCCCTGATAGTAGGTTAGATTTCGAGAGTCACTAAAACTCCATAATAAATAAAGCTAACTCAACTCTTGGATTTATTATGCTTTGGTCAAAAGAGTTTTCTGATCCCTATATCACTAAGCAACATTTTACTACTTATGTAAGACCTATACTTGAATACTCGAGCAAGTATGGTCTCCATATCGTGATATAGATATTTCACGTATTGAATTGGCCCAAAAAGATTTCTTCGTTTCGCTTTACGCAACCTTGCTTGGGCTGATCCTATACATCTTCCTCCATATGAAGCTAGACTTTCTTTAATTAATTTGAACTCCCTCCAGTCACACCGTCCAGTGGCGGATATCATATTCGTTCAGCAGATAGTTTGCGGTGATATCAACTCTATTCGCGAAAAAATGTAGTTTAGAGAAAATCTGAATAATTTGAGATCGGTCGAGCTTTTTAATGTGTCACACCATTCTACAGAATATGGCAAATTTGAGCCTATTTCGCGTATGTTAAGAGAGACTAACTCAAGGTCTGAGCTCTTCGATATTAGCGTTAACAAATTAACACTGAGAGCCAGACTTTTCACGAGCATGGTTAATTCTCGTAGTCTGCATGATTATCTGTCATTTTTAGCAAATGTCTGATACAAAAAAAAAAAAAGTTAATTCTCTCAATATCCTAAACAAAACATATATACATGCGTATTCACATATACATAAAATATTATTTCATAATATTTTCTTTATTTCATTTTTTGTTTTTTTAAATAATAATCTTTTTATTATTCTTACATAAGCAAATTAATATTTAAAAAAATTACATAGGTACAAATCTCTTCAATAATAACTAGAATTTTATTAATTAAACGAGATCAACAACGATTTGTAAAAAATTTTGTCAACAACATTGAATTATGATAACATTTACAGGGTGTGACAAAATAAATGCTTTAGATTAAAATTTCCAAAATTTTTTTTTTAAATGTACATATCGAATTTCTTGATTTGAATTGGTAGTTCATTGAAATGTTTCAGACAATTCGCTTTTTGACTATCAGTTTTGAATAAAGATAGATAAAAATTGCATTTGTTGGGTGTATTATAGTTGTGTATTAATAAGTTTCGATGAACAGTAGAATTATGTTTAATTTTATTATTTATAATTTCTTATTAATCTATGCTAAAATATAACCTTCACCTTTGCAAATGTTCTAAAAAGTCAGATATTTTCTAGAGTAAATCGAGATAAGAGGTAAGTTGTTAAGATGCCGTATTGGTAAGTTCTTTATTATTTTAATTGCCTTTTTTAGTGGCATTCCAATCTTTTCCAAATAAACCTGCCGTGCTCCACTGCAAATAGGGTAGACCTAGAGGATGTTGGAAAGAATGTAAGAATAATAAATAACAGATAGGAAAAACATTTTTGCAATCTTCTTGGAATAAATAGATATGGAGAAATTTTTTTAGATAAAAGTTGAACGTGCTTATCTCATTTTATTCTTGGATCGATAACAAGCCCTAAATAGTTGGGACTCCTGACAGCTCCAATTTTTGTATTTTTGAACAAAAATGTAGGATCATTAAAAAATATATTTTCAAACAGTAGTATTTTAGTTTTCTTTATGTTTAAAATCAATTTGTTTTTTAGCAGTCATTCGTCAACAATTTCCACATCCTCCAAAATTACACTCTTCAACTCTTCTTCGCTATTTCCGGAGTAATTAAAAGCAGCATGGTCCGAAGAAATCTCGAAATCCCCATGAAGTTTGAGATGTGCGAGATTGTCAATATATAATTTGATAAGATCTGGCCCCAATATTGAACCTTTTGGTACACCGTTTTTTATTGTTCCAGTGCTGCTTAGCGTGTTCCTATGCGAACACATCATGTTCTTTGGGTTAAATAAGATTCAAAAAGCTTTAGTTGACTTCCAGAAATATTAAGACACGACAATTTATGAAGCAGAATTCCATAGTCCAGGCAGTCGAATGCTTTTTGCATGTCAATAAACAAGCACGCAGTAAATTTACTTTTCTCAACGCTTTTTGTTATGTATTCATTTAATGAAAGACATGTCGATGTTGTACTGGAATATTTTTTGAAACCATATTGCTCAGGATGTAGAATATTGTTCTTTTCAATAAAATATGTTAGTCGTCGTTTTATTGTTCTTTCAAAGACTTTAGGAAACGAGCACAGCACTGAAGCGGTTCGTATTATCAACGATATCTTATCAACGAATTAATTCCATATACAAGTATATTTTTTTTTCAATTTGAAATAAGAATGCCAGAATTTCATCATACTCATAATTTCATTCGTAATCCACTTATTTTTTTTATAATTTTTTACCGGAATGACGTCACACACGTCAGCTAGGATAGTTCTAGGATAGGCTAGGATAGTTCTAGAGCTAGGATGGTTTGATATATAGTTTCGAGGGAACCTCACCTATCCCAAATTTGATCATGAGAAAGCTCGTCATAATTTAGAACAATTTTCGATTCCTTAAAAATCTCTCTGATAGGTTTTAAATCAACACTGAAAAACATTATCTGATGATCTGACAGATGAGTATCTGCTAAATGAAGATGGTATTGCAAATTAACAATGTCAGTTATAAAGTGATCTATCACAGCACTGCACATAATTTCAAATCTTGTGATAAATTCGGTAGTTCTCTTGTTACACATCATATAGCCATTGCTCAAGGTATTATTGTAACTCGTAATGTCTCTACTATTTTCCTCTACAAGATTTAAATTAAAGTCACCTAGTATGAACGATCGTTTATAAATACTGGTTAATTAGTCAAATTTATTGTTGAAATCATTAAATTTAGTTGAATGAGACCTATAACAAGCTATAATATTGAGGAAATGCTTACAATTCTAAATTACACAACATTCTTAAACGATTGTAACTAACCGTTCGATCTTATCGTAGCAAGCCTAACTATTGTAACTAATCTACGAACCGATCATAGCAAGACGTTCAAAAGTTATAGATTTTTTATGGAAAGTCGATAAAATATCTTTAACTCCTCAAATCTCGAGAAGGTTCCAGAATTTTGGAAAATTTGAATGCTCTGAATATTTGTTTGCTTGGTACAACCCCATAGCTGTATGCCTTACAACCAAATAAGCTTAATTATTTGGTTATATAACAAAATTTATATTATATTGGCAACCTAGAAGTTCGACTTAGGAGCCAATACATTTGTCAATATTTTGGTTCTAATTCGACTTTTTTCTTCTTGACATGCTCTTTTCATCTCATCTGACATCTTATGTCATTCCTAGGTATTTTCCCTCATTTTCTTGGGATATATCTACTCCATTTAATTTTGCGGCTGGAGGATTTTCTACGATTTTATTTGTAAAATTTACTTGGACAGATTTATTATTATTATTTATTATCTAAGTTCATTAAGCTTAATTTTCCATTTTTTGGTCCACAAAAAAAGCTTATCGCTTGCAGTTATATTGTCTAATCTTATAAATCAATGGTATAAAGTAAATATAATATAGGACTCAAGATACTACCTTGAGAGGCACCTGCTTTGATTTCTCTCAGTGTAAAAAACCCTTATTCTGTTTCTAAGCAACCCATCAGTAAAGTATGATGAGAGTATATCTTTTATTATTTAGGTAGTATTTTTCTTAGTTTATAAATTAAGACTTCGTGCTAAACTTTATCGAATGCGTGAGCTACATCTAGAAAGATGGTAGAGCATATTTAATTTTCTTCTAGAGCTTTTTCAATTATATCTGTAATTCTGTGTACTTGAGCTTAACTGATAGTTTGTAATTATATTCCTAATTTTAATGAACAGTTTCATTCTTTTTAATACATAATAATTTCTAAAAAGCGTTGACACTATCGGTAAAAGAGAAATCGGTTTATTAGAATTTGATTCTTTTGGAGGCTTTTCAGGCTTAAGCATCATAATTACTTCTTCCATCTGCCAAAGATTAGGTACATAATTGAGTCTTATTATTGCATTCATTATGTATGTTAGCCGTTATAAACCGTTTGCTCGCTCAAAGCAAAATATTTAAATATTAAAATTATTAGTACGATATCAAGGTATTGATATTGTTAATAATTTATTTTAAAGTGTTGTCAAAATCGGGTTATTTAAATCGTACACTTTTACTTTTGATTTCGATTTTAATTTTGATTAAATTTTAATTTTTGTTCATTTCAGTTTTTACTGTAATCTTAAATTACATACTTTAATTTATTTTAATTCAGATTTTAATTTTGGTTAATCTTGGTTTTAATTACAATTTGATTCTATTTTAATTCCGATTTTGATTATAATTTTAAATTAAATTTAAATTTTAACGTTATTCTGGTTTTTTTATTGCTTTTTTGTTTTGCATTAATTGTTTTCCAACAAAATTACCAATTTTAATATTAATTTCTGTAATATACGCGGGTTGCAAACGAATTTTCATGCCATCGAGTGCCATCTTAGTTTAATTAAACCAGCAATTTTAGCCCTATGTGAAACACAAGTCAGTAATCACAATGGTAACTTTAATGTTACCGGCTACTCACTTATTTCACACTTCGTACCCAAAAGAGGTATCGCTATATATATAAAAAATGACATTGCTTTCAGCACACTTCCAAAATATAAATGTTCTAGCCCAACCTCCCACTACATTTGGGTAAAAATTCTCGTTGGAAAGCATGTCATACATTTCTGTTTTCTATACAGATCACCCTACTAAATGAACAAGAAACTGCTATGGAAATTGAAAATCTATCGAACCAGATCAATGAAATTTTGGACGCATCTCCAGAATCTGAAATTGTTCTGGCGGGAGATTTCAACATTCATAACAGTGACTGGCTTCATTTTTAGAGCAACATCTTCCCGAGTCAAAACTCAATTGGGAAACAAGTTGAACTATTTTCCACACTGTTCCACCTTTCTCAACTTGTTAAAAATCCCACTAGGATCCCGCACCGTGCTGATCAAGAAGGAAACCTCTTGGATCTGTTTCTCACCTCACACCCTGAAAAATATGTGGTTTCAGTTGGTTACCCCCTGAGTAATTCCGATCATTGTTTGGTTAAGACAAGTTTCCGGGTAAGCCCAATCCCCAATCAGAGGTCCCCTCCCAAAAAATTAGTTTGGCGCTACAGCCATGCTGACTGAGAGGGTCTTAACAACTTTTTTAGAACTTTTGATTGGTCATTCTGCTTCCGTAATAAGAATGTTAACTTTGCTGCAAATGCGATTAGTGAAACTATTTTACTTGGAATGAGGTTATTCATTCCTCATTACATGAAATCTGTTAAGAGGAGGCCCAAATCTTGGTTAAATCGCATTTGCAAAGAAGCCATTTTTAGAAAAGAGGAGGCTGTTAAACTTTATCAAAACAATAGATCGGAGGCTCTCAGGGCCAACTATATAGTGGTGAGAAACCGATGCAAGAGAGTTATCAACAAGCAAAAATTCTTGTTCAACCAAGGGTTGAAACGCAAGGTTATCCACATGCCAAAGAATAGCAAATCCTTTTGGACATTTGCTAAAAGTCTAAAAGAAGACGTTAGAGGGTCTTCTTTCCCACCACTTGTTGATAATAATAGCAAAACAGTATCAGATTCTAGAGAGAAAGCGAACTTATTTGGCAAGCAGTTCGCTTCTAATTCGACACTGCCACAGTCAGCTCAGATGCCACCTTCTGTTCCCCGAGTTGGCTGCTCCTTTGGAAAAATTTACTTTAAGACGGGCGGTGATGAAAATCTTGAAAAATCTTGATACAAATAAGTCAGCCGGTCCAGATGGTATAACCACCATGGTGCTCAAAAATACCTACTCCACTATTTCAAAACCTCTGATCAACCTTTTCTACCTCTCCTTCACTTCGGATATTCATCCTACCCAATGGAAGGTTGCACATGTTTTCCCAATTCCCAAAAAAGGTAATAAAAGCGATTCCTCCAACTACCGCCCTATTGCTATAACTTCGGTCCTCTCCAAAGTAATGGAGAAAATTGTGAACCAAAAGCTTCTGAAATATCTGGATCACAAAGGTCTGCTTCATGATAGTCAATACGGGTTCAGAGCCCGTCGTTCAACCGGTGATCTCATGACTTACCTTTGTGAGAAGCTAAGCATTAGCCTTCATCATTCTGGTGAATCTGATGTTGTGGCTCTTGATATTTCTAAGGCTTTCGATCGAGTTTGGCACGATGCTCTATTGGCAAAATGCAAAGCAATAGGTCTTGGTAGGGTCTTTCTAAAATGGATTGGAGATTTCCTTTCGAATTGCACGATTCGTGTACTGGTCGATGGATATTCATCTGACAAATTCAAAATAAATGCTGGTGTCCCTCAAGGATCAGTTTTATCCCCCACCCTTTTCCTAATATTTAGTAATGACCTACTTTCTTTAACCTCCAATCCGATCCATAGTTTCGCAGACGGCAGCACCCTTGTAGCTTCCTATGAATTTCATAGCCGCTGTAACACTAATCACCAGATTAATACAACAGCAAAAAATTTCACTATTAGTGAGCTAAATAATGATTTAGCCAAAATTCAAAAATGGGGTGAAGTCAACAGAGTTGATTTCAACACGAAAAAAACCCAATGCTGTCTGATCTCGCGAAAAATTGCCACTACTATTCCCAACCTATCATTCCAGGGAGAGGTTTTGCAGCATTCAACAGATTTAAACATGTTGGGTATCGAGTTAAACCAAAAATTGACTTGGTCAAATCACATTTTTGGAATAGCTAAGGATGCAGCTAAATGTTTGGGTTTTTTGTATCGCTGCAAAACTTACTTTTCTGCATCTGACCTTCTCAATATCTATAAAACGTACATTCGCCCGAAAATGGAGTATAATGCACACATTTGGGCTACAGGCCCTCAAACAGCACTGGGTTACCTAGATAATGTGCAAAACAGAGCTATTCGTCTTATCAACGACCCCAGTGTAACTTCAATGCTCACTCCACTTAGTCATCGTCGCACAGTTGGGTCACTAACCTTGTTTTATAGATATCTCGTAGGGATTAACACCTGCTCGAATGAATTAAAACAGTTAATGCCTCCGCTCAAAGTTTTCCAGCGAGAAACAAGGCCGGCGGCACAAGCTCATCCCTACCATGTAGAGATTTCAAGATGGCGAAACACAGCTTATGGAAATTCGTTTGTCATGCGCACGTCCCGCCTGTGGAACCATATACCATCGCATGCGTTCCCTAAAGTTGGTAATTCTTATGTGTACGATTTACTTAAGTTTAAGAAGAACATCAACATCTTTCTTCAAAATGTCCCTCAAAATTTTCCTATCTATCCCCCATAATCCAAATTTCCCAATTCTAATTTTCCCAATTATCCTTCCCACATCCCTATCCACAAAACCAAACTGTACTTTCGTATTAAAGGTTCCATCCCAAAGTTTGGTTTTAAAAGGGGGGTGATTTTGGTTGGTTAAAGTCCAACACTACCCTGAGGAAGCACGTGCAGTTCCTCTTGGTGACTTTCGAGTTTTCCACCAACCCTCGTAACAAAAAAAAAAAAAATGTTAGCAATGCTAGACCGTTTTTCGGAAGATGTTTTAATTTTTTCGTCGTTATTAAATCAAAACTTGGTGGTTTTTTTCGATTTGAGACTTTTAATTTCATCAACCAATTCCATTTGGGAGATTTGTGCAATTACATTCTTTTTCTGTCTAACGTAATTTTCAATGTAGAGATCTAGTCTTTTCATTCGGGCGAAAAATTTCTTCCAGGTGGTCTTCGAATGTTTCGGCCTTTTCGTGATTGTTTCTGCTCATTTACCATCTTTGTTTTTGATTGGTGGAACTTGCAAGATAGGTTTTTTAGACTCTTTGTTGCTTTCCACAAAGAATTTTTTTCTTTTTTAGCTGATAAATTTTCAACATAATTTTTATAATTATTACTCTTTTTTTCCACAATTTTTTCTTTTAGATTTAGAGTTATTCTATTTAAAAGCGTTTTATCAGCTAGGTCACGTGTTTGTTACCATATACGTCTAGCTTTTTTCTTTTTAACATATTGAAAATATATTATGTAGGATAATTATAACCTGCTGCTTTATACTTGCATTCTTTTGTATAATTCCATGCAGCATTTTGGTCAATTTTGATAAAACTTTCGGCAGCATTGTCTATTTCTGCTTTAGATTTCATTTTAGGTCTGAAATTTATATTATTTTCTATCTTTTGTTAAAAACTTGCCCAATCTGTTGATTAATTAATGAGAGTGAGATCAGTAGGCCAATAAGTTGGTTTGCCAGTTGAATGAAAATGACAACCCAACTTCCTAATAGCTTTTCTAAGCTTTCCTGCTCTTGTTAAGATAAATCTAGAATCCCAGTCGATGTTTGGTGTTAAACGCACCTCCCAAAATGAACCTACCGCTAAGTAGGTTAACGAGATCTTTGAACATGGAATCCTTTATATTGCGTTTAGAAACACAATATAAAGAACCAATATTAAGATTTTGTTTAAGAGATTTGATTCGAATTACGGAAAGTTGAAACTCATCAGTTCGTATATTACACTCTTCGAGGTGTAATATAGTATTTTCTACTTAAATTGCACTGCCTCCTCTCGGTAGATTGCTTAGATGCATTTCTTTATAGCATGTGTAGCACAATTTATTTACCTCTGACTGTATTGTCATATGAGTTTCAGATAGTAGTAACACAAGTCGATACTGAATGTTCATGAACTGGATAACCTTCAAGGATGGACTTCACGGCATTTAGCACTTTTTGGGTTTAAAAAGGTGGTTGTGGTGGTATTTAGTTGGTTAGACTTCAACACTATCTTAGAGTAGCTTTTGATGCTTCCCACCTCCTTTCATAAAACAAGAAAAAAAGAAGAATTTAATATTTTCTAGTAAAAGATTTTAACATCTAATTTAATCTAATACACCTAATATATCATTTAATATACATATTAATATAAAATGGTTCTAGTAAAAGATTTTAACATCTCATTTAATCTGATATACCTAATATTTCATTTAATATATTAATATAAAATGGTTCCCGCAGTTCCACTATAAAGATATTTTATTAACACATTCAAGAATAATAAGGTGTTGCATTAAAAATGAATTTTGGTTAAAAATATCAATTTATAATTGATAAGAATTTTTGATTATATTTGGACAGAACTAAAGTACCTGTGTATAATTTTGTGACCTGTGTATAATTTTGCCAATAATGCCGAACATTGTTTATGTTGTAGATTGCTATGTTACATGGAAATAAAAATAAATAATTTAAGCAAGTACAGGTTTTTATTTCTTGTTTTTTATCTTATAAACTAACATTATTCAAATATTTATTAATACAGTTAAAAATATTACTTACTTTACTATATTTTATTCTACTGATTCGCCCACTATACTTGTTCTTGAGCTATTTGCCAAATTACGGGTGTGTACGGGTGAATGACGTGTGTGTACTTTTTTATCAGTTGACCTAGAGCTAGGATAGTTTGATATATAGTTTCGAGAGAATCTAACCTATCCCAAATTTGATCATGAGAAAGCTCGTCATAATTTAGAACCATTTTCGATTCCTTAAAAATCTCTCTGATAGGTTTTAAATCAACACTGAAAAACATTATCTAATGATCTGACAGATGAGTATCTGCTGAATGAACATGGTATTGGAAATTAACAATGTCAGTTATAAAGTGATCTATCACAGCACTGCACATAATTTCAATCCTTGTAATAAATTCGGTAGTTCTCTTGTTACATATCATATAGCCATTGCTCAAGGTAACATTGTAACTCCTAATCTATTTTCCTCTAAAAGATTTATATTAAAGTCCCCTAGTATGAACGATCGTTTATAAATACTGGTTAATTCATCAACTTTATTGTTGAAATCATTAAATTTAGTTGAATGAGACCTATAACAAGCTATAATATTGACATTGTGTTTCAATAATTTGACTTCCAAGAAGCTCGATTGAAGATATTCTTCTTCAAATAATAACGTATTGCTAAAAGAGTTGGCTACAAATATTGCTACTCCACCATATCCATTTACTCCATTTGAATAGTATCCTTTTCTGTGACACAATTTCAGAAAATGCTTACAATTCTAAATTACACAACATTCTTAAACGATCGTAACTAACCGTTCTATCTTATCGTAGCAAGCCTAACTATTGTAACTAATCTACGAACCGATCATAGTAAGACGTTCAAAAGTTATAGATTTTTTATGAAAAGCCGCTAAAATATCTTTAACTCCTCATATCTCGAGAAGGTTCCAGAATTTTGGAAAATTTGAATGCTCTGAATATTTGTTTGCTTGGTGCAACGCCATAGCTGTATGCCTTACAACCAAATAAGCTTAAGTATTTGGTTATATAACAAAATTTATATTATATTGGCAACCTATAAGTTCGACTTAGGAGCCAATACATTTGTCAATATTTCGGTTCTAATTCGACTTTTTTCTTCTTGACATGCCCTTTTCATCTCATCTGACATCTAATGTCATTCCTAGGTATTTTGCCTTGTTTTCTTGGGATATATCTACTCCATTTAATTTTGTGGCTGGGGGATTTTCTACGATTTTATTTGTAAAATTTACTTGGACAGATTTATTATTATTATTATTTATTATCTAAGTTCATTAAGCTTAATTTTCCATTTTTTGGTCCACAAACAAAGCTTATCGCTTGCAGTTATATTGTCTAATCTAAATAATAAATAAAAAATAAATATTGTAAATATAATATAGAGTAGATATAATAAGCTGGTTCTGGCACAAAAGGTGTAAGGCGCATATATTTTATATGAAAAAAAATTAAAATTTCTTGTTAAAAAGGTAATTGCGATAACGGAATGAAAATATACTTTATGTATATGATTGAGTGGTATTATGGATTTGAATTTAGGATTAGAGTGTGAGAATATGTGTTATGAAATTTAAAAATTTAAATCGTTCGGAGAATTGGAATAAGATCATAGGCAAGGCTAAGTTCGGAGATTTTGGATCTCAACATGGAAGGTTTGAATATTAAAAAAAAATTGTGGAATTGATGCTCTGGTAGTATAATTTAAAAGGGGCCCTTTGGCATTAGCCAGGACCAAAGCGGACCTCTACGACCGAATCGGACCCCGCCGAAGTTGTTGGGAGCATGTATTAACGATCTTAGATTTTGAACAGACTATATTATATGAGATATGGTGTTATGAAAGATGTGGTGTTATGAAATTATCAAATATATCCTATAGTATGTAGTGAATGTTTATAGTTTTGCGATAAATTATAAAAAATGTTAATTAAATGCATATTAAAATCGTGACGAAAAAAGTGATATTTTAAAAAATCTCAATTACGCAAATTTGAGGTGTGGTACTTGCAACTAATACTATGTATAATTCAAAAATGAAAAAAGCTTTTTGTGATAAATATATTTTATTAAAATCATATTATGTGCATACATAATTAAATTGTATCAACTTTACTAAAATAAAAAAGCGAAAGCAAAATGTAAAAATAAAAAAGTTAAATTATTTTATGTATAGAGTATTAAGTAATATCTTCTTTGTTTATCCATGAATCATGCTTTTTATCAAAACCAAGCCATCTAACTAAAACTTGATTTCCTTTTTTTTTTAAAATTTTTTCCACAAGATAGTCATGTGGATTTTTAACTGATGTTAATTCAGGCTCATAAAAAGATCCGGTTATTGGATTATTTGTGTAATCAAGTAAATTATATGTAATTGGATCAGTTCTTTTAATTTTTGCAATTGTAAATATTTATGTTGATAAAAATACCTTTAAATTTGTTTATTCGAACATAATCTCCAACTTTGTATTTTGCTTTACGAAAAACTTTTAACTTACTGTAGATAGTTTTTAATAGTAATTTTTCGTTTTTCTTTGTAACTTTTTTTGGTTGAAGTTTAATTGTGTGATGATATGTTGAGTTGTATTTCTCAATAAGTGATGGTAAAATAGATATCCATTTATAATTACCCTGAAAACCAAACTCTTTCCACATTGAATTTTTTAAAGTCCGGTTAAAACGTTCTACTATGGATGCTTTCATTTCAGAATATGTATGGTAATGATTAATTTTTTTTCTTTCCATAAGTTTTCTAAATTCTTTGTTGAAAAACTCTTTACCTTGATCAGATTGAATATTTTTTGGGTGGGTTCAAGCATGTTTAAAAATGTTTTGCATGCCAAGTAAAACGTTATTAGCATTTTTAGTTTTAATTGGCTCAGCATAAGCATACTTCGAAAAAGTGTCTATTACAGTTAATAAATATTTAATTCCTTTGTTATACTTTGCATATGGAATCATTTCTACTAAATCGATTTGCCATGTATCGTTTAAACCTTTTTGAATAAATTTTCTTCGACGAAAGTTTCGTCTGGCTGGTCTATGTATTTCCGTTACTATTTGTACCCTTGACATTATACTTGTACCATTTAATCAGGTTTTTCAATTCTATTTTATAATTTTCTATAGAGCAACAGTTACATGTATCCGGTCCAGATGACGAGTTGTCGTAAGCGCAAGGACAAAGAGCACAATGAGTTCCGTATATTGACGTAAATGTTTCTGTTGTTCAAAATTCTTTAATGTAATTATACATGTCAAAAATACGTTGCTTATGCTCATTTAATAAGACAGAGGAATATGATTTTAAAAACTCTTCCACTTCTTTTACCTCCATCTTTTAAAATGAGAATAAGCTATAATACACTTTTGCTGCTTATATATATATATATATATCAAGACGAAACTATTTTACCTCTTAATCATTTTTAAAACACGAACCGATAATGATATATTTTAATAATCCATTTACAATGATGGTAGCGGGACCATCTGGATGTGGGAAAACGACATTTGTATGCAACTTAATCAAAAATATTACTAGATTGATACATCCCAAAATTAAAAAAATAAAATGGTGTAACCCAGAAATTTCTTATACCGGCATTCCGGAAGAGCTTAGTGAAAATGAAAATAAACCTACGTTGTTTTAGATCATTTAATGTTAGATTCAGCAAACAAACAAGTATGTGAAAGGTTCGCACCACCGTAATTTGTCTATTATATTATTAATGCAAAACATTTTTCATCAGGGGAAATTCTCACGAGATATTTCATTAAATTGTAAATATTTGGTACTTTTTAAAAACCCTCGAGATAAATCACAGATTTTTCCTCTAGCTAAACAGCTATATCCGGAAAATATAAAAGGCTTCCTGGGGGTATATAATGAATCAACATCAAGCCCACATGGTAATATTGTATTAGATTTAATACAAGACATTAACGATTGGTTTCGAATTAGAACCAATATATTCTCAGAGGAATATTGCGTTTGTTTTTGTGCTACCAAAGATTTAAACAATTGCTTAAAATATGAAACGGTTGAAGAAAAACCGACATATGTTACATGTACCAGAAAAATGCAGAAACAAGAATTTTCGTGAAAATGTTCTTAAATATTGTGATGATGACATTATAAAGACTATTGCGGAAATTGCCATAAATGTATTAAATGGCAATAATAAAATAACACCGACGCAAAAAGCAAAATTGAAAAAACATAAAAAAAATTAAGATTTCTAGCCTGTGCAAAGAAAAGTATAAAAGCCAAACGAAAAATATTAGTTCAACATGGTGGATTTTTACCCACTTTAATCGGTACTATATTATCTGGTGTAATAGGAAAATTACTCAGTAAGACATAATGCAGCGAATGATTGTTATGTCACCAGAAATATTTTCAAAATTTAGTAAATTATTTCAAGATGATAAAACCTTAGATTTATTAGATCAAAAAATGAAAAAAATTTTATATGATAAAAAATTAAAACCATTGCAAAAATGGTACTTATATCGTCAAAATCTCCTCAAATATGGAATTAACAAAAGAGACGCAAAAAAATTACCAGAAAAGGCTAATAATATTACATTTGATACAGGCACTCAAACAAAATACTTTTCTAAACGCAATGCATATACAGAAACTGAATTACCTAAATACAAATCAACATCAGCACAGACCGATTTTTTACCATTAGTAACTGATGATGTGTTTGAATATGATCCTAAAAAAGAACATTCAAGTATGGATATCGATTTAACACATTACGATATGGATGATGAAAATTCATTTAAAAAATTAGCTCAAACTGAAATGTTAAAAGATGAAAAATTAGTCGAAAGACCATCTCTAAGCTCTGATTATCGAATGTTTGAAACACCAAGTGGTGATGTAATTACCGTTGCTGTACCATCTCCTGAAAAAAAGAAGACACTAAGATCGGCCGGTAGTTCAATTTCCTCAACTATACTTTCACAGTTTCCTGAAACAAAAAAACTTAAACCTTTACTAAGAATATAAATAGTACAACATTTTATGTTTTAGAAGAAGTTAACAAAGATGGATAGTCAAGATGACTTCTATGTAACATTGTTTAGTAATGCTAATTTAACACTGTTTCCAGATAACACTTTAGCTTCATTCGAAAATAAATTACCTATTCACTTTGATTTAAGAAATGGAAATTGGAAAGTTGGTCTTTCAGAAATATATCTGAACGATTTCCTACAAACAGAAGAATTTAACAAATTGGACAGTATAATGTTTATGTAAGAAACATTGAAAAACCTCTCGAAAAAATCAAAGTAACCAAATCTATAGGCTACACATATTATTCATATGACGATTCGGAATTACATTTGAATGTTTGGAAGTTTAATTTTTTGCCAACGCTCATTAAAAATATAACTCCTAATCCAGGATTTACTCGAAACCAAGTTTTCAAAGAATTTTTTAATGAAATTTTGACATATATCTCTACTCCTCAAAATTATGATGATGTAATATTTAAAAAAGTGTCAGAATCTAACCGAAGGGATTTAATTCGAATATCGCAGACTTTTGATGAAGACAGTTTCTATATAAAAGTTAATCAAAGTTATAATGTAAAAACATTACTAACTGAATTATTTCAACAGAAAAAAAATATAAAAAATTTCAAAACAAAATTACCTGAACTATTCAAATTAGCTGTTGCTAATAATAAAGATGAATTGAATGGAATGGTGATGATTTATTCAGATATCATTCAATCATCTGTTTTTGGAAGTAGCAAAGTGCGGGCGTTGAGAGCTATCAACATAGAAAATTGTAGAATACCTACAAATATTGAATTTGAAAATATCCATTACATACCTATAGAAAAAAATTGTTTTGAAACGATAGCGATTAAAATTTGCAACCAATATGGTGATGGAATAAATTTTGTTTCCAGTTACTATCCAACAAAAATTGTATTACACTTTAAAAAGCATTGATTGCCATAAAAACAATATAAATACTACTACTCATACATGATATCATATCAAACATGGAAAGAGCGTACGTGAGATATTATTCCTCTCAAGTAGGAGGAGGAATCAACGATATTGGACCTTTATTACAATTTTATCCAGCTATACAAAAGGGTCGTGGTTTTGGAAATATATACGGAAGTTTAATTCGTTACCTAAAGCCAGTTTTAACAGCAGGTTGGGACTTAATTAAAAAAGAGGCTGTAAACACAAGTAAAAATATTTTTAATGATATAGCATCTGGTGCAAACATAAAAGAAGCTGTAATTGATCAAAGCAAAGGCGGCATAAAAAATTTACGGAAATCAGTAGTTAACCAACTGCGTTCGATGTATGGTGGAAGACAAAGAACTATAAAAAGACAAAGAGCTATTAAAAGACGAACAGTTTCTAAAAAGACACATTTCGAAACGACGAAAAAAGCAAAGTAAAACCTCCGACATATTCAATTAAAAATGGAATGTATGAAATCTGAACTTGATCTTTTTGCGTCATTACCCGTACAAACAAGTATTTTGCGTTCAGAAGAGGTAGCATACAATCCTTTAGCTTCTTTAGAGGCATCACCTTCAACTATTGAATTTGTTTCACTTGAAAATGGAGATACATATCGAGATTTATCCTCGACTTATATAAAATTTAAAGTCCAAATATTAAAAAAAGATGGATCAGTTTGGAGTGCAAATGATAAAGTAGAAGCTGGAACTGAAGCAAGGGCAGCTCCGCAGCCCAGTGTTGTAAATAATTTATCACACTCTTTAATTAAACAATGTAATGTAACTCTAAACGGAAAAAACATCACTCCTTCAGACTCCTTATACCATTATAAAGCATACTTAACTACTATATTAAATTATGTTACAGATTCCAGTCAAACACATCTGGAAGCATCTGGTTAGGAATTGGATAAACCAAATGTAAATGATTTTAATAATTCTGGTTCTAAATCTAGACAAAAATCATACAACAATTCTACAGTAGTAGAATTAATGGGAAAATTACATGTAGATTTCTTCAATACTCCTAAATTACTTTTAAATAATGTTGACATTCGAATTGCTTTAGCCCTAGAAAAACAGGATTTTTTTATTTTCTTTAACGATAACGATGAAAGTTATTTAAAAATTCTCGAAGCTACATTATACATGAAACATTTAACAATTAATCGTAGCATATTGATAGCACACAATACTGTACTGGAAAAGGCTAACGCAAAATATTTTTATACGAGAAGTGAAATCAAAACATTTACAATTCCAGCTAACACTTCCAACATATCATTGGATATAATATTTATAGGGCAAATACCAAAAGCTCTTGTATTTTGTATGGTAAATAATGAAAATTTTAATGGTAAAAGATCAAAAAATCCATACCATTTCGATCATCAAAATCTCACACAATTTCAATTATATGTGAATGGAGTGCCTACACCAAACTCTGCAATTGAAACAAGTGTTACACCGAATAATTCTTGTAATTCTCGAGCATATTTAACATTATTTAGCGGAACAGGTATACATCATTCTGATAGAGGACATCAAATTTCAAAAGAATTATTTTCAAAAGGTTATACAATACTGGCTTTTGATTTATCACCAGACGGCTCGGGAACAGATACATGTCAGAGTTTATTAAACCAGGGAGTAGTAAAGATTGAAGCAAGACTCAGCTCTCCATTAACTTCAACATTAACTTGTATTGTATTTGCAGAATTCGATGCTAATATCGAAATTGATAAAAATCGTAACGTCTACGTGAACATATAAAAGGAAGTTTAGTGAATCATCTCTATTCATTTCAAAATGACATGTGCTCTAGTAGATTTATCGTTCTGTACGGACGATAACAATACAATATTTGTAAAAAATATTGCTGTGGCTGGTATAAAAGAAAAATGTAAAACTATTGTAAAAGAATTAAAATATAAATTTCGTGTCAGAGATTTGAAAAAAACAGATATTGAAAATTACTCTTTTGGACATATCGATAACGAAAAAATAACTAATAACTTAATAAATTTGCTTGAAAAATTCGATATAGTCTTAACAAATGGAAAACTTAAAGCAGAATTTTTAACAACATTTGTACGAGAAAATACTCGACTAATTGATATTTCCCGTTTGCAAGATAATGAATACACTTCAGATTTCAAGGGTGCTGAAATGTAATAACTTAACAGATAAAATATTTAGTGGTGTCTATGCTCTTAATCATTTGCCAAAACAAGTTTCAAAACCTAGTATTTTGGTGGTAAATACTGATACTTCTAATGAAAAGGGAACACATTGGTTAGCAATATTTGTTCCAGTTCAAGGGTGTACAGAGTATTTTGATTCATTTGGAAATCCGCCATTTCACAATGACATTATAAAATTTCTACAAAATCAATCGAAATGTTTTGTTTTCAACAATAAGCGATTACAAAGTAATTTAACATCTGTTTGCGGACATTATTGTTGTGTATATCTATGGATGCGAAGTTCCTGTAAAAGCATAAAATATTTTCTTAATTTATTCGACACATCATCCCGACTTAAAAACGATAAAAAATACAAGGATTATTCCGAAAAATTTTTAAAAAATGCGGAGGAAAAGCTATAAATATAAAATTCTAAAATAGAATTCATCAGTTAAAACAAAAAAAAAACAATGGAGCAACCAACAAAGTCGGAAGTATTTGAAACACAAAAAGGTGAGCCAGCGCAAAACCTATTATTAAGCTATATTTATTTTTTGGATAAAAAACAAACCATAAAAATTCAAATTGGATTTAATATTGAAAGTTTTGCTGCATCAATAATTTTCCAACGACAAAACAAAGACATAAGCGAAATGAATTTTTTGGAGTGGTATACATTTTTTGACGATTTTAAAAACAGTCCAGCAAAATTAAATTCAAAAGGATTTTCGCTAACATTTAATCATGCTGAGCGCACTAAAAAACTTACCTTGCAGCTAGATGAGTACACCCGTTTTTGTCTTATGCTAGATTTTATACAAGCAGTGATGTCATATAACAATGGAGCTGAACTAAATATAAGAGAATATGTATTCAAATATTTTGAGATGTATTGAAAAAAATAAACTAAGATTGGAACAAGAAGATTTCTACATTCCAATGAATTTATACATAGCTCAGTGTAACTATTCCAGACTATTTTATGAAATACCTATGTTTTTGTCAGAAAAAATATCTGGGTCAACAATAAATAAAACAAATATTTTTTAAAACCATTTATTTTCTTTTATTAAATACATATATACATTCATACAATTTTTTACAGCACATCTTTTTAAATTTTTAATAATGTTATGGTGAGGGCAAATGGTTGTGAAATTCCTTAGTTTCTGAAGAGATGGAATGTCATTATCTAAATGAATAACTTCTACTGAACAGGAAACAAATTTATCTAAAAATTCCTTTTTCTGGTACCCCTTTACGTAAACGACATCGAATGAATTTAAATGCTCCTTTAAAATATTTTTAATTTCTAAATATTCTATAAATCCATCATCCGAGTCAAGTCCATTTATTTGCGTTTTATTGAATTCATTTTGTTGTTTAACATAACTATTTAACTTCTCAAACGAATAAGGTGCTTTAAACATAAACAGCATCGGTATCAGTGACCCATCAGCTATAAAAGAAAATTCTTTCAAGAAATAATGCTTATTATTTCCAACAATAAATTGTAGATCAGCTACTGCCTTCCTGCTGCTCATTTTATGTCTTACTATATTAAAATAACATGAAAACCTATAATTTATACCTAATACGATTTAAAAAGGAGGGGAAAAAAGAGGGATCACCTGATCGAACCTCCGACGACGTTTTGCAAAACAATTTCGGCCCGGGGGCCCCTTTACCCCAAGGGACCTTGCCATTTGCCCCTTGCCGCTAGGGGAGGGAGCTTTTTGGTAGTAGCAAGGACCGAATCGGACCTTCGGACTTTTAGGATTAAATTGGACCTTTATGACCGAATCTGAATTTGAACCTTTAGGACCGAAGAAATCTTCTTGTTCCAATCTTAGTTTATTTTTTTCAATACATCTCAAAATATTTGAATACATATTCTCTTATATTTAGTTCAGCTCCATTGTTATATGACATCACTGCTTGTATAAAATCTAGCATAAGACAAAAACGGGTGTACTCTGTACGGGTGTAAATTGGACCTTTATGACCGAATCTGAATTTGAACCTTTAGGACCGAATCGGATCTTTATGACTGAATCGGACTGAATGTTACTTTATAAAAACTTTTCATAATTATAATATTATTGCTAAATAAAATTTCTTTAATTTTTTATTTTTTATTCTTTTATTATTTTATTTTTAAATTTGTTTAGTAAAACTTTTTACAGATATCTACAAAATTTTGAAAATTTTTATTCTTAGTTGGATTTTATTTGTAAACATTATTATATATCTATATATGGCTCATTATTTTGAATAGAATAATGACCCCAAGCTAAAGTTTTAACGTTATCATTGGCTATATATCTCTTATCATCTAAAGAACTTAAAGCAATTTTATTTAATGACTGTGTATATATAGTATGTAGTTTAGACTTAAAAATATTCATTTTACCATATAAAACAATATTTTCAAATAAACATTTCCTGTAGTCATTTATAGTTAATTTTTTTACAGCAGTTTTTTTTTATAATTTTATTAGGCAAAATATCTAATAAGTACATTTTTGATCTAAGTCCTATAAATTCTTTCACAATTTTTCCATTACTTTCATCTTTAAATAAACCAATCATTTTTTTATTTACAAGCGGTAAACCGTAAACATTATTGGGATCATAATCAGATGTATCAAAAATTAGTTTTGTTTGATCAGTTTCAAACACATCTGATTTTATATCTTCATAGAAATCTTCAGTCTTTATATTATATATAAAACTATCGGTATCCATATAATTCAATTCAGTATTTGAATTATACTTTGGTTTCATATAGTCATAGAGAAACTTATACATATGTAATTTAGAGAGCTCTAGCACTGTGAAACCTAAGTATATTGGTTTATCATATAACACTTTCAATGTATTTAATTGAACTGCAGAAAGATTTTCATTGAATATTGCAATACTATGGAAATTTGGTTTCATAATTAATGATCTTGCTCCAAGATGTTTCCCTCTATTTTCCCAAGAATCAGCTATTTTAACTATTTTCCTTTTATCAACGTTTTCCATAGTTTTACCATAAACAGCATTCATTAATTTAAAAAAAATTTCTTCAAAAGAATTCGTTGCTAAAGCTCTATGGTTAGTATTCAAGTTAATATACTTTTTTAACCAATCAGATTGTCGAAACTGTATTACTCTATGAATCTTTTCCAATACTAGACCTTGTTTTAAGCATTGTTTCAAATTTTTATAATGAATTATATAATTTCTTTTTTCATTTAAATCTAATAACAGTTTTTTCATTTTACCATTGGGAGGTTTTTTATTTTCACAACAAAATGGTATATCATTGTGAAGGTCATGTAATGATTGAGGATATTTTAAATCTACTTCCAAAACGTAACCTATTTCAAAATCATCAAAAATTTCATCTATTTGAAAATCTGATGGGTTTTCAAGCCACGTAAAAGAACCGTATGGAAGTAGTTACGACATGGCCCACCCATATAAATTATTTGCATCTAAATATATTATATATTCAGATGATTCTGCAGGGTTATATTGATCCCCCATATATTTATTATTTGATTTAGCATATCTTTTTGAACATTGGCTAATACCTCCACGAATACTTTGTTTAAAAAAATTAAACATATTAATATCGTCAAATAATTCTAATTCTACTTTAGAATATTTTAACATAGCATTCCATGTAAGACCTGGTAAAGTAAAATATTGAGCTGGATCTAAACTATAAATTTTAATGCAAATTTCCCTAAAATTTTCAAAAACGTCTGTCAGTAAAACAACATCAGTTTTTAAGTAAAGCTTAATCTTTTAAAGTGTGACAATAAAAGACATCCCAAACTTTTTTAGCATGAAGATAATCTTCATCTGAACATAAAGTATCAGTCATCTGATTTTTAAAGACTTCTTGTGGGGGTAAATAAAGTTCCTTGAGCTTTTCTATTGAATCTATATAATCATACCTTTCGAATTAACAATTCTAATTTTTCATTGCTTTGAAAATGTGTTTTTACGGTTTCTAACTTTTCTCTACCTAAATTTTCTGTCAATGATTCAAGACTGGATTGCATAAACCTATAAGAATCTAAAAATTTTATTTGAAAATATTTCTTTGTTTCTTCAATAAAAATATATTTGGGTACAGAAATATAATTTTCTTTGTTTAAGGGTAGAACTGAAATAGTATCCTTTACCGAATTTAAATCTTTAAATAAGAAATGAGCATCATAATTAGAAAAATTATGAAAGAATACAGGAAAAAACTTAGGTATACGAAATAATATATTACAAGAGCTATGTGCTGGACCAATATATTTGCCGGTTAGATGGCAATAATCTCGTACACGATTTTAATTTGATAGAAATTCTTTTTCACAAATATGACATGTTTCACTATTTGTATGATGATATTTTTCCTCTACGGTTAGTCTTTCCATTGGTTTCGGTTTTTCAATATAGTTTTCAAAAAGAAATGTACAATCTTTTATTAAAGCTATGACGAAGTTCTTTCCGCAATCCAATCCTAAAAAAGTTAAGAAAATTTTATAAGTTTGTTTTTTCATTTACAAATTTTATAAACCATACCTGTGAAATCTTTATATATATTTAAATTACTATCAAATGAACATTTGATATAATATGAAAAAGCGATCGGAATATGTTTTTTAATATTTGTTGTTGATGGAATTTTAGGACTAGGTTCACATGTTGAAACAGGTTCCAGCAAACTTTCTGAATCAGCATAAACTATAAATGGAACCTTCATTTTTTTATGCCAATTTTTAAATTTTAAAAATTTGTTTTCAGGGTTAGGTAACTTGGTAATGATATTTCTACATTCTTTTTTATGAATTTGTAAATTTTGTTGTGAAGTAAAGCCACATAAACATGTTCGACAAAAATAATTCCTGTGCTCATGTTTAGAAAGTAGATTTTGCACTAATCTCGACAAATTTTTAACCCAAACGTAATGTGACTTTTCATTTTTTGTAATTAAAAGCATTTCAATATGATAATTTTTTACTTCCTTTGTATGGTAGTAGGGTCCAATTATTTTTATAGAATTTTTGAATCCTTTTTCATATCCATATACAGTGATGCTTATTTCCGGATTCATTATTTCAAATTCTTTTATATCATTATGATGAAGTGGAAATTCTAAATTACCAAACTCTAATTGCGCTACTTTTGGCATTATTTAAAATTATTGTTTGTACTTCTATATTATCAATAGCATAATTTTCACATCTCTGAGGATTTCTAATTGCTCTGTTTTGTAATGCCGATATTAAACACCACTTAAAGCAATATACATCTCTAGTTTTTATATTAATGCATGCCTTTTTCTCTTCAATTTGTTTTGGTAATTTAATATATTGCGAACCTTTTAAAGGTTTATATTCATTTATATTTATTTCTAAATGAAGTAACTTACTTAAACTCCATCCAGAATCCTTTTCTTGGAATTCCTCGGTTTCATTCAAAATTTTCTTTATCATATTTTCTAATACAGTTTCTATTTCATTTTCGGCTTGTATAATTTCCATTTTACTATTAAAAGTTTTTACACTAAAAATATTCTCCACTTCATCAGTTTCTAATTTATGAGGCTTTACATATTCTCCGAATAATTCAATATTAAATTTAAACATTTTTAATTTTAGAAACTCCTTTTTTAAAAAATTTACTAAATCATCCTATTCAACATTTTCTTCTGGTAATATTATGACCTCATTTTTATTTTCCAAAAGAAAAGTAGCAATCCTTCCTTGAAATCCCTTCTGTATAATTTTAATATCACCTTCATAAGGCTTTCGTTTTATGTGAATTTCTTCGGATATGATAGTTCCAATATTTTTTGTCTACTTCCATGTTACATTCTTGACAATATTTCTTTTCCATAAAACTATAGTCACCTTTTAGTTTCTTTGTTGATGCTGTATTTTCATCTGCATGTACATTTTTAATATGTACTTGAAGATTATCTTTTCTTCCAAAAGTTTTATTGCATCTATCACAATTAAATTTTTTTTCGTCTCTTTTATGTTTTGTTTCTATACGACGTTTAATTGTTTTATTGGTTAACTGTTTACCACAATATTCACATAAAGCTTCCATATTTTTAGTTTATTTATATATTAATTCAAATATAATTAAATATTATAAATATAAAGTTCTTTTGTCTTAAACGATATTGTTTTCAGTAATACTATTTGAATATTAACAATAAATTCTAAAAAAGCTATTTATATAAATATATAACTTTTAAATCAACCAATCCCCATCAAAACTTAAATTAAACATGTTAGGAATAACAACTACCTGTATATAATTGTTGTTATATTTGAACTTAATCATTTATTAAAATAGTTTAAGTTACATATTAATAACTTGGTTGGGTACTAAGCACTAGTTTTTCGATGGGGGGAAGTTATTGGATCTCCGAGGGACAGTTATCGAACCTCCGAATCAGAAAAGTAAAAGAATCTGAAAACCTGAAAAACTTGAAATTTTCTTAATTGTTAAATGAAACAAATTAGGTCTATATTTTTATATTTTATTTTAATAATTTATCTTGAGAACAAATATCCACCATAGGAATCAAGTCAAACAGAGCCATATTACGCCTTTCTGGGTGACGACCTATAGATTTTAAATAAAAGCAAGTCCCGTTTAATTCTTCTAGTTCTTTCTCAGTTGTCACTTGTTTTGAAAATCTGTCGGGCATGAATATTGTAACTTTTTGATCATTTATGGGATCCTTCAATTCACATAACACAATTTTATTTCCTCTTTTTGTATCTAAAAATTTCCATGAAATTACCTCATACAGTTTTGTTTGGGCCAAATAGTCTATGTTTCGGTATTGATCATTAGCACCTTTTGCTACTGACATTA
The DNA here is from genome assembly GCA_947095535.1 of Poecilobothrus nobilitatus. Taxonomy (NCBI): domain Eukaryota; kingdom Metazoa; phylum Arthropoda; class Insecta; order Diptera; family Dolichopodidae; genus Poecilobothrus; species Poecilobothrus nobilitatus. The sequence continues at coordinate 155,402,768 of OX352774.1, read as the reverse complement.
AATTTTGAATAAAGGCCTAAAATAATATCAAGGAACAAAATAATATAATAATTAGAAATAAATTATAAATAAATAAATATTAATTATCTTACCATTTTCTTTTTTCCAAGTTATTTTTTTTCTTTTTGTTTAATACCGTTTAGCAGACTGATTAAAGTAAGTAAAATTTTTGAGTTTATATACTTTTGTTAAATACTAAAACAAAAGTTTCCCTACCATGTTTTTAACATTTTAACATTTATAACATTTTTTAAAAATAACATTTATAACAGTTTTTAACATTTATAATGCTACCAATTAATCCTAATGTCTATATATCGATTCTGGCCCATAGGGAGTAATTTTTTTGGGAACTTCGGCGTAGTCCGATTCGGTCCTGGCTAATGCCAAAGGACCCCTTTTAAATAATACTACCAAAGCACTAATTCCATGAAATTTTTTAATATTCAAACCTTCTATGTTGAGACACTAAATCTTCGAACTTGATCTTCGAACTTGGCCTTGGCCGAACGATTTAAATTTTTAAATTTCATAACACATATTCTCACACTCTAATCCTAAATTCAAATCCATAATACCATTCAATTTTCTTTTTTTCTCACATCCTTGAGTTAACAACAGTATGTTTTTGTTAAACATATTTTATTAAAACAACATACTATTTAAAGCTCTTTGTTCATGAACCTCACCCCATTTATATTGTATACATACCTAACTTGCAATAATACTAATTTCAAGGTTAACCACCTAATGCACGTTAATGTTAAATAAAATGAATATTACTTTAAATGAATTCACATACATATTTCTTTATCATTTCGTATAATAACTTGTTTTTATTCTAATTATGAAATTTATTCTTCTACTTGTTAACCTTCAAAAATATTATATGAGTTTATATTACCCATACTAACAACGCTGGCTTAATATCTATCCATATTAACTTAATTTAGAATGCACCATATTTATTATATTAACTAACATAAAAAAAGCTTTTTAATAGAACTTTTCAAAACTTCTTTACATTTATATACGAGTATTGTACACATACATTTTTTAAATACCACTTTTTTCGTCACGATTTTAATATGCATTTAATTAACATTTTTTATAATTTATCGCAAAACTATAAACATTCACTACATACTATAGGATATATTTGATAATTTCATAACACCACATCTTTCATAACACCATATCTCATATAATATAGTCTGTTCAAAATCTAAGATCGTTAATACATGCTCCCAACAACTTCGGCGGGGTCCGATTCGGTCGTAGAGATCCGCTTTGGTCCTGGCTAATGCCAAAGGGCCCCTTTTAAATTATACTACCAGAGCATCAACTCCATAAATTTTTTTTAATATTCAAACCTTCCATGTTGAGATCCAAAATCTCCGAACTTAGCCTTGCCCTATGATCTTATTCCAATTCTCCGAACGATTTAAATTTTTAAATTTCATAACACATATTCTCACACTCTAATCCTAAATTCAAATCCATAATACCACTCAATCATATACATAATGTTTATTTTCATTCCGTTATGGCAATTACCTTTTTAACAAGAAATTTTAATTTTTTTTTTTTTTATAAAATACATAGTGCCAGAACCGGCTTATTATATCTACTATATAGGACTCAAGATACTACCTTGAGAGACACCTGCTTTGATTTCTCTCAGTGTAAAAAACTCCTTATTCTGTTTCTAAACAACCCATCAGTCAAGTATGATGAGAGTATATCTTTTATTATTTAGGTAGTATTTTTCTTAGTTTATAAATTAAGACTTCGTGCTAAACTTTATCGAATGCGTGAGCTACATCTAGAAAGATGGTAAAGCATATTTATTTTTCTTCTAGAGCTTTTTCAATTATATCTGTAATTCTGTGTACTTGAGCTTAACTGATAGTTTGTAATCATATTCCTACTTTTAATAAACAGTTTCATTCTTTTCAATACATAATAATTTCTAAAAACCATTGACACTATCGGTAAGAGAGCAATCGGTTTATTAGAATTTGATTCTTTTGGAGGCTTTCCAGGCTTAAGCATCATAATTATTTCTTCCATCTGCCAAAGATTAGGTACATAATTGAGTCTTATTATTGCATTCATTATGTATGTTAGCAATGCTAGACCGTTTTTCGGAAGATGTTTTAATTTTTTCGTCGTTATTAAATCAAAACTTGGTGGTTTGTTCGATTTGAGACTTTTAATTTCATCAACCAATTCCATTTGGGAGATTTGTGCAATTACATTATTTTTCTGTCTAACGTAATTTTCAATGTTACTTTATAAAAACTTTTCATAATTATAATATTATTGCTAAATAAAATTTCTTTAATTTTTTATTTTTTATTCTTTTATTATTTTATTTTTAAATTTGTTTAGTAAAACTTTTTACAGATATCTACAAAATTTTGAAAATTTTTATTCTTAGTTGGATTTTATTTGTAAACATTATTATATATCTATATATGGCTCATTATTTTGAATAGAATAATGACCCCAAGCTAAAGTTTTAACGTTATCATTGGCTATATATCTCTTATCATCTAAAGAACTTAAAGCAATTTTATTTAATGACTGTGTATATATAGTATGTAGTTTAGACTTAAAAATATTCATTTTACCATATAAAACAATATTTTCAAATAAACATTTCCTGTAGTCATTTATAGTTAATTTTTTTACAGCAGTTTTTTTTTATAATTTTATTAGGCAAAATATCTAATAAGTACATTTTTGATCTAAGTCCTATAAATTCTTTCACAATTTTTCCATTACTTTCATCTTTAAATAAACCAATCATTTTTTTATTTACAAGCGGTAAACCGTAAACATTATTGGGATCATAATCAGATGTATCAAAAATTAGTTTTGTTTGATCAGTTTCAAACACATCTGATTTTATATCTTCATAGAAATCTTCAGTCTTTATATTATATATAAAACTATCGGTATCCATATAATTCAATTCAGTATTTGAATTATACTTTGGTTTCATATAGTCATAGAGAAACTTATACATATGTAATTTAGAGAGCTCTAGGACTGTGAAACCTAAGTATATTGGTTTATCATATAACACTTTCAATGTATTTAATTGAACTGCAGAAAGATTTTCATTGAATATTGCAATACTATGGAAATTTGGTTTCATAATTAATGATCTTGCTCCAAGATGTTTCCCTCTATTTTCCCAAGAATCAGCTATTTTAACTATTTTCCTTTTATCAACGTTTTCCATAGTTTTACCATAAACAGCATTCATTAATTTAAAAAAAATTTCTTCAAAAGAATTCGTTGCTAAAGCTCTATGGTTAGTATTCAAGTTAATATACTTTTTTAACCAATCAGATTGTCGAAACTGTATTACTCTATGAATCTTTTCCAATACTAGACCTTGTTTTAAGCATTGTTTCAAATTTTTATAATGAATTATATAATTTCTTTTTTCATTTAAATCTAATAACAGTTTTTTCATTTTACCATTGGGAGGTTTTTTATTTTCACAACAAAATGGTATATCATTGTGAAGGTCATGTAATGATTGAGGATATTTTAAATCTACTTCCAAAACGTAACCTATTTCAAAATCATCAAAAATTTCATCTATTTGAAAATCTGATGGGTTTTCAAGCCACGTAAAAGAACCGTATGGAAGTAGTTACGACATGGCCCACCCATATAAATGATTTGCATCTAAATATATTATATATTCAGATGATTCTGCAGGGTTATATTGATCCCCCATATATTTATTATTTGATTTAGCATATCTTTTTGAACATTGGCTAATACCTCCACGAATACTTTGTTTAAAAAAATTAAACATATTAATATCGTCAAATAATTCTAATTCTACTTTAGTATATTTTAACATAGCATTCCATGTAAGACCTGGTAAAGTAAAATATTGAGCTGGATCTAAACTATAAATTTTAATGCAAATTTCCCTAAAATTTTCAAAAACGTCTGTCAGTAAAACAACATCAGTTTTTAAGTAAAGCTTAATCTTTTAAAGTGTGACAATAAAAGACATCCCAAACTTTTTTAGCATGAAGATAATCTTCATCTGAACATAAAGTATCAGTCATCTGATTTTTAAAGACTTCTTGTGGGGGTAAATAAAGTTCCTTGAGCTTTTCTATTGAATCTATATAATCATACCTTTCGAATTAACAATTCTAATTTTTCATTGCTTTGAAAATGTGTTTTTACGGTTTCTAACTTTTCTCTACCTAAATTTTCTGTCAATGATTCAAGACTGGATTGCATAAACCTATAAGAATCTAAAAATTTTATTTGAAAATATTTCTTTGTTTCTTCAATAAAAATATATTTGGGTACAGAAATATAATTTTCTTTGTTTAAGGGTAGAACTGAAATAGTATCCTTTACCGAATTTAAATCTTTAAATAAGAAATGAGCATCATAATTAGAAAAATTATGAAAGAATACAGGAAAAAACTTAGGTATACGAAATAATATATTACAAGAGCTATGTGCTGGACCAATATATTTGCCGGTTAGATGGCAATAATCTCGTACACGATTTTAATTTGATAGAAATTCTTTTTCACAAATATGACATGTTTCACTATTTGTATGATGATATTTTTCCTCTACGGTTAGTCTTTCCATTGGTTTCGGTTTTTCAATATAGTTTTCAAAAAGAAATGTACAATCTTTTATTAAAGCTATGACGAAGTTCTTTCCGCAATCCAATCCTAAAAAAGTTAAGAAAATTTTATAAGTTTGTTTTTTCATTTACAAATTTTATAAACCATACCTGTGAAATCTTTATATATATTTAAATTACTATCAAATGAACATTTGATATAATATGAAAAAGCGATCGGAATATGTTTTTTAATATTTGTTGTTGATGGAATTTTAGGACTAGGTTCACATGTTGAAACAGGTTCCAGCAAACTTTCTGAATCAGCATAAACTATAAATGGAACCTTCATTTTTTTATGCCAATTTTTAAATTTTAAAAATTTGTTTTCAGGGTTAGGTAACTTGGTAATGATATTTCTACATTCTTTTTTATGAATTTGTAAATTTTGTTGTGAAGTAAAGCCACATAAACATGTTCGACAAAAATAATTCCTGTGCTCATGTTTAGAAAGTAGATTTTGCACTAATCTCGACAAATTTTTAACCCAAACGTAATGTGACTTTTCATTTTTTGTAATTAAAAGCATTTCAATATGATAATTTTTTACTTCCTTTGTATGGTAGTAGGGTCCAATTATTTTTATAGAATTTTTGAATCCTTTTTCATATCCATATACAGTGATGCTTATTTCCGGATTCATTATTTCAAATTCTTTTATATCATTATGATGAAGTGGAAATTCTAAATTACCAAACTCTAATTGCGCTACTTTTGGCATTATTTAAAATTATTGTTTGTACTTCTATATTATCAATAGCATAATTTTCACATCTCTGAGGATTTCTAATTGCTCTGTTTTGTAATGCCGATATTAAACACCACTTAAAGCAATATACATCTCTAGTTTTTATATTAATGCATGCCTTTTTCTCTTCAATTTGTTTTGGTAATTTAATATATTGCGAACCTTTTAAAGGTTTATATTCATTTATATTTATTTCTAAATGAAGTAACTTACTTAAACTCCATCCAGAATCCTTTTCTTGGAATTCCTCGGTTTCATTCAAAATTTTCTTTATCATATTTTCTAATACAGTTTCTATTTCATTTTCGGCTTGTATAATTTCCATTTTACTATTAAAAGTTTTTACACTAAAAATATTCTCCACTTCATCAGTTTCTAATTTATGAGGCTTTACATATTCTCCGAATAATTCAATATTAAATTTAAACATTTTTAATTTTAGAAACTCCTTTTTTAAAAAATTTACTAAATCATCCTATTCAACATTTTCTTCTGGTAATATTATGACCTCATTTTTATTTTCCAAAAGAAAAGTAGCAATCCTTCCTTGAAATCCCTTCTGTATAATTTTAATATCACCTTCATAAGGCTTTCGTTTTATGTGAATTTCTTCGGATATGATAGTTCCAATATTTTTTGTCTACTTCCATGTTACATTCTTGACAATATTTCTTTTCCATAAAACTATAGTCACCTTTTAGTTTCTTTGTTGATGCTGTATTTTCATCTGCATGTACATTTTTAATATGTACTTGAAGATTATCTTTTCTTCCAAAAGTTTTATTGCATCTATCACAATTAAATTTTTTTTCGTCTCTTTTATGTTTTGTTTCTATACGACGTTTAATTGTTTTATTGGTTAACTGTTTACCACAATATTCACATAAAGCTTCCATATTTTTAGTTTATTTATATATTAATTCAAATATAATTAAATATTATAAATATAAAGTTCTTTTGTCTTAAACGATATTGTTTTCAGTAATACTATTTGAATATTAACAATAAATTCTAAAAAAGCTATTTATATAAATATATAACTTTTAAATCAACCAATCCCCATCAAAACTTAAATTAAACATGTTAGGAATAACAACTACCTGTATATAATTGTTGTTATATTTGAACTTAATCATTTATTAAAATAGTTTAAGTTACATATTAATAACTTGGTTGGGTACTAAGCACTAGTTTTTCGATGGGGGGAAGTTATTGGATCTCCGAGGGACAGTTATCGAACCTCCGAATCAGAAAAGTAAAAGAATCTGAAAACCTGAAAAACTTGAAATTTTCTTAATTGTTAAATGAAACAAATTAGGTCTATATTTTTATATTTTATTTTAATAATTTATCTTGAGAACAAATATCCACCATAGGAATCAAGTCAAACAGAGCCATATTACGCCTTTCTGGGTGACGACCTATAGATTTTAAATAAAAGCAAGTCCCGTTTAATTCTTCTAGTTCTTTCTCAGTTGTCACTTGTTTTGAAAATCTGTCGGGCATGAATATTGTAACTTTTTGATCATTTATGGGATCCTTCAATTCACATAACACAATTTTATTTCCTCTTTTTGTATCTAAAAATTTCCATGAAATTACCTCATACAGTTTTGTTTGGGCCAAATAGTCTATGTTTCGGTATTGATCATTAGCACCTTTTGCTACTGACATTAAATTTTGAATAAAGGCCTAAAATAATATCAAGGAACAAAATAATATAATAATTAGAAATAAATTATAAATAAATAAATATTAATTATCTTACCATTTTCTTTTTTCCAAGTTATTTTTTTTCTTTTTGTTTAATACCGTTTAGCAGACTGATTAAAGTAAGTAAAATTTTTGAGTTTATATACTTTTGTTAAATACTAAAACAAAAGTTTCCCTACCATGTTTTTAACATTTTAACATTTATAACATTTTTTAAAAATAACATTTATAACAGTTTTTAACATTTATAATGCTACCAATTAATCCTAATGTCTATATATCGATTCTGGCCCATAGGGAGTAATTTTTTTGGGAACTTCGGCGTAGTCCGATTCGGTCCTGGCTAATGCCAAAGGGCCCCTTTTAAATAATACTACCAAAGCACTAATTCCATGAAATTTTTTAATATTCAAACCTTCTATGTTGAGACACTAAATCTTCGAACTTGGCCTTGGCCGAACGATTTAAATTTTTAAATTTCATAACACATATTCTCACACTCTAATCCTAAATTCAAATCCATAATACCATTCAATTTTCTTTTTTTCTCACATCCTTGAGTTAACAACAGTATGTTTTTGTTAAACATATTTTATTAAAACAACATACTATTTAAAGCTCTTTGTTCATGAACCTCACCCCATTTATATTGTATACATACCTAACTTGCAATAATACTAATTTCAAGGTTAACCACCTAATGCACGTTAATGTTAAATAAAATGAATATTACTTTAAATGAATTCACATACATATTTCTTTATCATTTCGTATAATAACTTGTTTTTATTCTAATTATGAAATTTATTCTTCTACTTGTTAACCTTCAAAAATATTATATGAGTTTATATTACCCATACTAACAACGCTGGCTTAATATCTATCCATATTAACTTAATTTAGAATGCACCATATTTATTATATTAACTAACATAAAAAAAGCTTTTTAATAGAACTTTTCAAAACTTCTTTACATTTATATACGAGTATTGTACACATACATTTTTTAAATACCACTTTTTTCGTCACGATTTTAATATGCATTTAATTAACATTTTTTATAATTTATCGCAAAACTATAAACATTCACTACATACTATAGGATATATTTGATAATTTCATAACACCACATCTTTCATAACACCATATCTCATATAATATAGTCTGTTCAAAATCTAAGATCGTTAATACATGCTCCCAACAACTTCGGCGGGGTCCGATTCGGTCGTAGAGATCCGCTTTGGTCCTGGCTAATGCCAAAGGGCCCCTTTTAAATTATACTACCAGAGCATCAACTCCATAAATTTTTTTTAATATTCAAACCTTCCATGTTGAGATCCAAAATCTCCGAACTTAGCCTTGCCCTATGATCTTATTCCAATTCTCCGAACGATTTAAATTTTTAAATTTCATAACACATATTCTCACACTCTAATCCTAAATTCAAATCCATAATACCACTCAATCATATACATAATGTTTATTTTCATTCCGTTATGGCAATTACCTTTTTAACAAGAAATTTTAATTTTTTTTTTTTTTATAAAATACATAGTGCCAGAACCGGCTTATTATATCTACTATATAGGACTCAAGATACTACCTTGAGAGACACCTGCTTTGATTTCTCTCAGTGTAAAAAACTCCTTATTCTGTTTCTAAACAACCCATCAGTCAAGTATGATGAGAGTATATCTTTTATTATTTAGGTAGTATTTTTCTTAGTTTATAAATTAAGACTTCGTGCTAAACTTTATCGAATGCGTGAGCTACATCTAGAAAGATGGTAAAGCATATTTATTTTTCTTCTAGAGCTTTTTCAATTATATCTGTAATTCTGTGTACTTGAGCTTAACTGATAGTTTGTAATCATATTCCTACTTTTAATAAACAGTTTCATTCTTTTCAATACATAATAATTTCTAAAAACCATTGACACTATCGGTAAGAGAGCAATCGGTTTATTAGAATTTGATTCTTTTGGAGGCTTTCCAGGCTTAAGCATCATAATTATTTCTTCCATCTGCCAAAGATTAGGTACATAATTGAGTCTTATTATTGCATTCATTATGTATGTTAGCAATGCTAGACCGTTTTTCGGAAGATGTTTTAATTTTTTCGTCGTTATTAAATCAAAACTTGGTGGTTTGTTCGATTTGAGACTTTTAATTTCATCAACCAATTCCATTTGGGAGATTTGTGCAATTACATTATTTTTCTGTCTAACGTAATTTTCAATGTAGAGATCTAGTCTTTTCATTCGGGCGAAAAATTTCTTCCAGGTGGTCTTCGAATTTTTCGGCCTTTTCGTGATTGCTTCTGCTCATTTACCATCTTTGTTTTTGATTGGTGGAACTTGCAAGATAGGTTTTTTAGACTCTTTGTTGCTTTCCACAAAGAATTTTTTTCTTTTTTAGCTGATAAATTTTCAACATAATTTTTATAATTATTACTCTTTTTTTCCAAAATTTTTCCTTTTAGATTTTGAGTTATTCTATTTAAAAGTTTTATCAGCTAGGTCACGTGTTTGTTACCATATACGTCTAGCTTTTTTCTTTTTAACATATTGAAAATATATTATGTAGGATAATTATCACCTGCTGCTTTATAGTTGCATTCTTTTGTATAATTTCATGCAGCATTTTGGTCAATTTTGATAAAACTTTTTTTTACGAACGAAATTTATATTATTTTCTATCTTTTGTTAAAAACTTGCCCAATCTGTTGATTAATTAATGAGAGTGAGATCAGTAGACCAATAAGTTGGTTTGCCAGTTGAATGAAAATGACAACCCAACTTCCTAATAATTTTTCTAAGCTTTCCTGCTCTTGTTAAGATTAATCTAGAATCTCAGTCGATATTTGGTGTTAAACGCACCTCCCAAAATGAACCTATGGCTAAGTAGGTTAACGAGATCTTTGAACATGGAATCCTTTATATTGCGTTTAGAAAGACAATATAAAGAACCAATATTAAGATTTTGTTTAAGAGACTTGATTCGAATTACCTAAAGTTGAAACTCATCAGTTCGTATATTACACTCTTCGAGGTGTAATATAGTATTTTCTACTAAAATTGCACTGCCTCCTCTCGGTAGATTGCTTAGATGCAATATAGCATGTGTAGCACAATTTATTTACCTCTGACTGTATTGTCATATGAGTTTCAGATAGTAGTAACACACGTCGATATTGAATTTTCAATAATAATTTCAATGTAGGCATTTTGTTAAGTATGCCATCACTTGCGCCTCTGTAGCAATATTAAATTTGTTTTCGACCATTGTTCATAATTTTTTTTGATGGTTCCTATTTAATTTTGTCGAGATTTCGTCCATTGCATTTAACATATTTTGCATCATTTGCATTATAATGTTCTTATCAGTTGATTTTTGTATTGTCATCTTACTTTATTTTATATTATTTTCTTTTAATTTATTAATTCGATTTTTAGCATTCTCTTGTGCTACTTGGGCAAACGATAAACCCTTAGTAACCTTACGACAAAAATTCTGGGATTTCTTGTTTTTAATTCACGTTCTTTAGTTTGCTTTTAATTCATTTTTCTTTTTTCTTTCTTGTAATTGCTTTGCACCCAAGCACCCCCTGTGTGGATGAACTGGATAAGCTTCAAGGATGGGCTTCAAGGCAGTTAGCACTTTTTGGGTTTAAAAAGGTGGTTGTGGTGATATTTAGTTGGTTAGACTTCAACACTATTTTAGAGTAGCTTCGTGCAGTTCTCTAGGGGGCTTTTGATGCTTCCCACCTGCTTTCATAAAACAAGAAAAAAAGAAGAATTTAATACTTTCTAGTAAAAAATTTTAACATCTAATTTAATCTAATACACCTAATATATCATTTAATATACATATTAATATAAAATGGTTCTAGTAAAAGATTTTAACATCTCATTTAATCTAATACACCTAATATTTCATTTAATATATTAATATAAAATGGTTCTCGCAGTTCCACTATAAAGATATTTTATTAACACCTTCAAGAATATAAGGTGTTGCATTAAAAAAGAATTTTGGTTAAAAATTTCAATTTATAATTGATAAGAATCTTTGATTATATTTAGACAGAACCAAAATACTTGCGTATAATTTTGCCAATAATGCCGAATATTGTTTATGTTGCAGATTGCTATGTTACATGGAAACAAAAATAAATAATTTAAGCAAGCACAGGTTTTTTATTTCTTGTTTTTTATCTTATAAACTAACATTATTCAAATACTTATTAATACAGTTAAAAATATTACTTTCTTTACTATATTTTATTCTATTGATTCGCCCACTATACTTATTGTTCTTGAGCCATTTGCCAAATTACGGGTGGTGGATGAGTGTTGGTGATCTGAAAAATTGTCTTCATTTGATTTGTTTGTAAATGAGGTTTGAAAAAGCCTTTGTTTACAATGGCGTCGATATTTCCCTCGAATAGGCAGTCTTCCACTGCTGAAAAAATAATCAATAATTAAAATAATGAAACTATTTAGAAAATCATTTTACTAACAATTATAACACTAACACAATTAATAAATAATAATTATTCTTTCGTTTATTAAACTTAAATCTCAATTTTAAGATTGAATAAAAATTAAGTTTAGAATATTGTAATGTGAATAATATGATAGAATGAAATATTCATAAAACAAGAAAAAAAGAAGAATTTAATATTTTCTAGTAAAAGATTTTAACATCTAATTTAATCTAATACACCTAATATATCATTTAATATACATATTAATATAAAATGGTTCTAGTAAAAGATTTTAACATCTCATTTAATCTAATACACCTAATATTTCATTTAATATATTAATATAAAATGGTTCTCGCAGTTCCACTATAAAGCTATTTTATTAACACCTCCAAGAATAATAAGGTGTTGCATTAAAAAAGAATTTTGGTTAAAAATATCAATTTATAACTGATAAGAATTTTTGATTATATTTGGACAGAACTAAAGACACCACTCCGAGTTAGTGCTACTACTAACTGAGCTCCGAATCTTGTATTGAGCTATTTATAATTTTGCCAATAATGCCGAATATTGTTTATGTTGTAGATTGCTACGTTACATGGAAACAAAAATAAATAATTTAAGCAAGCACAGGTTTTTTATTTCTTGTTTTTTATCTTATAAATTAACATTATTCAAATATTTATTAATACAGTTAAAAATATTACTTTCCTTACTGTATTTTATTCTACTGATTCGCCCACTATACTTATTGTTCTTGAGCTATTTGCAAATTACGCGTGGTGGATGAGTGTTTTTGATCTGAAAAATTGTCTTCATCTGCTTTATTTGTAGATGAGGTTTGAAAAAGCCTTTGTTTATAATGGCGTCGATATTTCCCTCGAATAGGCAGTCTTCCACTGCTGAAAAAATAATCAGTAATTAAAATAGTGAAACTATTTACAAAATTATTTTACTAACAATTATAACACTAACACAATTAATAAATAATAATTATTCTTTCGTTTATTAAACTTAAATCTCAGAATATTGTAATGTGAATAATATAATAGAACGAAATATTCTGAATAAATAAAAAAATATGGCAGACAAAAGAAATAGTGCAAGAAAATTCTTATATGCACAAATAACAGATTTTTAAAGACATAACTTTTTAAAACAATAACAGAAACTATCCTACATTGAATTGCAATGCCGCAAATTGCTAATATTTTTTAAAAATTTCTGTTCAATTTTTATACCATACACTTAAAGTATAAGGTATATTAACTTTGGTATGGTGTTTGTAACCACCAAAAGGAAGCGAGTTAGATGGACATGTATATATATTCTGAATCAGGATCACCTTCTGAGTCGATTTAACGATGTCCGTCCGTCCGTCTGTTCGCACGATAACTCAAAAACTAATAAAGCTATCTTGATAAAATTTATGTAGTAGGTTACTAATTACGAAACGAAGCCTAAGTTCGAATCTGGACAAAATCGGTCCATGGGTTCGGATTCTGGAAGCTTCCGAATGATTCCGGAGCAAACGAGATTATCTCCAAAACCAACAAAGATAGAACCTTTAAATTTTGTACAATGATGTTCCTTCCCGTTCGATTTATGTGTCTGAAATTTAAGAGGATTTGGTCCATGGATTTAGATGGGAAGCTTCCGAACGAGCACCAGAGCAAATGAGATTATCTCCAAAACCAACTAAGATATGACCTTCAAATTTGACAGAGTGGTGTTCTTTCATGTTTTATTCAAGTCTCTAGAATTTGAGAGGATTTGGTCCATGGGTTCGAATTTTGGAAGCTTCCGAACGAGCCCCTGAGCAAACGAGACTATCTTCAAAATCAACAAAGATAGAATCTTTAAATTTTTTACAATGATGTTCCTTCCCGTTTGATTTATGTCTCTGAAATTTAAGAGGATATGGTCCATGGGTTTGAATTTTGGAAGCTTCCGAACGAGCCCCAGAGTAAATGAGATTATCTCCAAAAACAACAAAGATATAACCTTTACTTTTGGCAGAATGGTGTTCTTTCATGTTTGATTTAGGTCTCTGAAATTTGAGAGGGTTTGGTGCTTGGGTTCGGATTTTGGAAGTTTCCGAACGAGCCTCAGAGCAAATAATATTATCTCCAAAAGCAAGAAAGATATAACCTTTAAATTAGGCAGAATGGTGTTCCTTCATGTTTGATTTATTTTTCTGAAATTTGCGAGGATTTGGTCCATGAGTTCAAATCTTGGAAGCTTCTAGACGAGCTCCAGAGCAAACGAGTATATCTCCACAACCAACAAAGATAGAACTTTTATTTTTAGTACAAAGGTGTTCTGTTATGTTTCCTTTTCTGTAAAATTGGAAACTGACATTTGAAAGAGTTTGAACCATGGGTTCGTATTTTGGAAACTTCCGGACGAGCACAAGAGCAACGAGCATATCTCCAAAACCAACAAAAGTAGAACTTTTAAATTTAGTACAATGGTGTTCTGGCATGTTTTCTTTATGTTCCTGAGATGGATTCGATGAATTTTTTTATTTATTTAGAACCAAAGCAAGGTCGTAACAAAAATTCTTAAAGTTAAACTTAAAATTAATATTACACAATACAATGCAAAAAAAAAAGTACATTATTTTGCTGACTTAAGACTACAAAAAAAAATTACAATTTATTTTTAGTTTTTTCTTTTGTTTTCTCTCTTTTTTTTCTTTTTTTATATTTTTTTTTTTTTAGATACATTTAAAAATTATAATGTATGAATTATGAATCATTCAGAGCAATATAAAGAAGCTAAGTTATGCCTTTAGCGTAGTCTTACTATTAAAAAAAAAAGATGTAAGATGATGCAATAAATTTTTTGTACTTTGTTAAAATTAAATTAATTATGATAGGTACAATAAAGACAAAAGTTATTTTTATTTTATGTATGAAAAATGAGTCAATGCTTTTAATATGGTTTTTTTTTTTTGTTTTCTTCTTTTTATCCACATAATACTTATGCTAAATTTTTATTACTTTGAGTTTATAGTTAGTTAATTATGTAAAAAAAAAAAACAAAAACAAAGGAAATATTATTGTTAATAAATTATGTCATTTAGAAATAAATTATGTCAATGTTTTACAATTGTTTAAGAATGTTGTGTAATTTAGATTTGTAAGCATTTTTTGAAATTGTGTCACAGAAAATGTTGTCGAATCGATTAAATAATATGCAACACCTGTTTGTGGGTTCGTTTTTCCCACATTCAGTTCTATGTGTTGTTTCAATTAAGAATTTGGTATATATTGTGGGCCTGACATTATTGTTGACTTTGATTTTATCTTTAATAAAATTGACGTTAATCTTATTGGATAAGACATCAAATGTAAAGCAGTTAGATAGTAAGATTCTACGGGAACTTAAACTAAGTAAATTGACTAACTGCAGCCTCTCATTGTATGATGGAAGGTTATGAAAGTCTCTGGGATTATGTAGATGTCTTAAAGCAAAGAGGAGGAACTGCTTCTGGATTGATTCAATTCTTGTACTATGAATAAGAAAGGCTGGATTCCAGATAATGCTACCGTATTCTAAAACTGAGCGTACAAGTGAGCAATATAAAGTTATTGTTACCCAGATATTGTTAAATTCTCTTGCTCTTCTTTTGATAAAACCTAGCATTTTGTTAGCTTTTGATAACATTGATTCATAGTGAAGATTATAATTCAGTTTGTTATCCAAAATCATTCCCAAATCTGTAATATGATTCACACATTCTAGGTTGCAGTTTTGTATGGAATAATTATGCATCAATTTGGATCTTTTTCGTGAAAAGGTCATAGTATAGCACTTACTAATGTTGAGATCTAGCATGTTGTCACAGCACCATTTTTCTAAGCACTTCAATTTTGATTGAAGAAAACAGCAATCGGTATCATTCTTAATTACATGATACAACTTAAGATCATCAGCATAAGTAAGGTGGGCAACGCCTGATAAGAAATTCGAAAGATCACTTATATATATATTGAATAAAAGTGGTCCTAAGTGACTGCCTTTGGAGTGGCAATTTGGGTACCTGACACACACCTCCCAAGGACTAACAATCTTCGAAATTAATAAAAATAAAAACTTAAAATTTTTTACAAAGGTGTTAAGCATATCCTAAGAGGATGCCTCTTTTACGTTCTTGAAATTCGAGTTGAATAAGACAATTGGAGTGGCAATTCGGGCAATTCCAAGACAATTGGAGTGGCAATAAGGCAATTGGAGTGGCAATTCGGGTACCTGACACACACCTCCCAAGGACTAACAATCTTCAAAATTAATAAAGATAAAAACTTAAAATTTTTTACAAAGGTGTTAAGCATATCCCAAGAGGATGCCTCTTTTACGTTCTTGAAATTCGAGTTGAATAAAACAGAAAAGGGAAGAAGTTCAAGCAGCTGCCAAAAAAACTTATGGATTTTTAATTTAATTCGAATTATTCAGGTGTAGGGTATTAATAAGTCGGTTGCATCGACTTACTGTTACATTTACTTGTTTTTATCTAATTTTGCAAAACTATCATCTGGTTGAGATACCATAATCTAGGTAATACACTATCGTGTTTAAATTTTATTTCTAATTTTCTAATTAAGAAATTTGTAACAAAACATGACAATGTGGTGCTTCCGTGGTTGTTCCTTTAGTTAATTTATAAAACTTATTATTGAATGGAATTGATTTAATTCCATACACAATTAAATTGCTTTGGAGTAAATTTCAGCTTTATCATCTGAAAGATAACTACTGTTTACCCATTCATTTATAAATTGTAAACACTGGTGTTACATCAAATGAGATTGAGAGTGGTCCTCTATATCGACATTTTTAACTTCAAATTCTTGCAAATTCGTATGAGCTCTTCACAAATAAATCTGGAGGTTTTTGCAATTTTTTGATTTCATTCATCAGTCATTTTTATATTTCGAAAGATGGTGATTATATGTTAGATACAAAATAGCTCTCATTTAATTACCTGTTTTATGTATTTTGTATAACCCATATAATTTTGGCACTTTTGGATTAGGGGTTGATAATGTAAACTTTGAAATTTGAAATAACTTCGCCAATGTTTTCTTTGATTAAATTGGCGAATTCCATCATTTGTGGAAGATGTTATTTTTTTAAAAATTGGAAAACGTTTTCTTCGATTGTATTTTTTATATCGTTTATGTAGTCATCTTTATTTATTATTAGTTATTACTAAAAAATTGCATTTGTCTACTTTTTAATAACATACATCTTTGGATTTTAGTGATTTGATGGTTTCGAAAATAAATTTGTTAAATTACTAGTTTTATTTCTGGAGAATGTAGTTTAGAGAAAATGTTTTATTTCTTTTTTAAATCTTTTTTGCATATTTCTGTGTATTTATTTGGAGATATGGCTATGATATTATTGTACATTCACTATGATAATATCGGCGTTTAACTTCTTTGTTGTTGGTACGAAATTTAAACCTTTATTTAATAGAGCTTTATATTTATCAGAAAAATTTTATTTGGAAAAGTTTTTGACGTTGTCAGTAGGTAAAGAGGCACTTTGTAATGGAATAAAATCATGTCATATCGCACCGAAGACCACTCCCACCCCATATCGCATTACCTAAATTTTGATATAGGTACGGGTTTTAGTTAGGTTATTCTTGGTTACTAGGTCAAAAACTTGCTTTAATTATTTTGCTTTAGGCTTGAAGTTAGGTTATAATTTTTATTTAACAAAATATTTTGTTTTGCTATATGTTGCAAATTATATTTTATTACAATCATTTATTAAAGAAGGAAAATAGGATTTGTTTACTAATATATATTCAGTTATTCAATGCGAAAAGATGTCGAAAAAAAAATTATTTTATAAAAATTTCTAAACTCAAGTTCGGTGAATTCAAATAATACGACATTTTATTGAGAATGTCAGTTTGAATTTTGTAAAACATTATACTTAATATAAAAAAAACGATTTAGTTCTTTTCTTATTTAAAAAACAAATCAGCTGTCTCCACCACAAAACCGACCGCTATTATTGCTTTCAATATACCGAAAAGTATAATACCAAAATTCATAGATTTTCTACATAAGAATTCATATAAAAGCAAAAAAACTTCGGGTATACTTTACTTTAGGTACATTGTCCGATTGCCTTAAAATTTTACATAACGGTACCTAGTGACGTCCCCTATATTTCATAGAACATAACTTTTGACGCAAAGGTCATTTAAAGGTCAAATTGATCATTTTGAAATTTTCCTAACATTTTGTAATATTTTACTTAAGCAGTTATTTTTTTGTCTACAATAGTATACAGGACCAAATTTTTTACAACAATGCGGGACCTACTATTGTGTTTAATAAATATCTGTTTACATCTAAATCAGTGCTACCTTTACTACCGTTGAGATACTGCAGTACAAACAGAAAATTTTGGTATAAAAAAAATTTTTCCATAGGCTTTCTAGAAAACAAAATACTCAGTGGCGTGTAGTGATATTCAGAATGGCGGAAGCAATTGTATTAAATATTTAAAGCCAGATCAAGAAACTTTTGACAGTAGGTGAATCGTTCATTTACTTGAACGGAAATATTATCTAAATTTTCAAAAAAGATTCTTCTAGAATGCTGATCGCTTTCGTTAACTGACGTGCCTCGTCTATTGGTGAAAACAAAAGACGCTATTTCGTTGGCTTCATCTCAATAAATTTGAAATTCATTGTTTGCGAAAAATTGTATTTCTAAATTCTTCAATTTTTAATAAGCAATATTTTATGTCTATAGTTTTGCTTTGTAAAACGTTATGTAATATGTCAGTCAAAGCAAAAATATCTGAAAATACAGATAAAAGAAAACAACAATTAAACTCTTTTAGATAATATAATGTATTGAAACAACTGTCTTGCTTGGAATCCACTAATCGAATGTTCTTTTATTTCCTATATTTTATTAGCAAATCTTTTTTACAGTAAATCTTAAATATGTACGTAAGAACGAGATGGCTACAATGTAATTATATGCTGAATTGATTCTTACGATAGCATAGTCACTTTTCACAGTTGTTTCAATACATTACAGATAATTTAAGTAGCCGCGAGATATATTAATAGTTTCTGCATCCCATTTATAGGGATTTTGCTTTGCTTAAAATAGTATCAAACATTGAAAATGAACTTTCTCTGCTTTCAAAAAGGGTGTTTACAATTCTTCCATTGTACGCCAATCTTGTTCTGCTTGCTGAGGGAAATCTCATTTTTACTTCCTTATCAAACTCGTATTTGCGTTTTCTTGAGCTGCTAAAAACGCAGACAGATCACTTTAAGTTTTAAAAAAAATTGTGCACTCTTTTATTCTGGATTTTTCCAAAGACTGTGATAAAACAAGATTTAATCGATGAGCACAGCAATGGACAAAAAGTGCATCAGAACATACTTTCTTAATTTTGGTTTGAAGTCCAGAAATATGCCCAGACATCATGATGGTGCAACATCATACGTTTACGCAGAGTTTTTTTTTACAATCATATTGCTTTATTTTTCAAAATCGTATGAAACTAAAGCTGAAGCAATTCTTTCTAGACTTACATCTGCAAATTCAATAAAATGCTCCACAACTTTTCCGTTTGAATAATATCTAAAAAAAAACCTTTATAATTTTTTCCTTTTCAAGGTAACTTAAAGATCCAAAAGACTTTTTCAATAGAAAATCGATAATGCAGCATTCATTTTCCATTTTCAAAGAAATATGATATAGTGTTTAACTTAAGTTTTCTTTAAAAATATCGGAGTAAATTAAAAGACCAAACCTAAAAAAATTTATATGTAGAAATATAATTACATTAAGATGATTTAAATACACATATAGACTGTTAAAATAAAACTTTACTATTTTTCTTCTAAATAAGAAGTAATTCAAATAAATTAAAATGATGATAAAAATTATTTAGAAATTATAGCAAGTTTTTGTATTTGAAAATAATATTCGTATATAAAAAAATAAAGTATTTACCTAATAAGAGTTTATTTAAATTTTAACGCACACTTTTCTAAAACTTTTATAAATAAACTTCACCTGTTGTGTTCTCAACATACTTTATGGCTTTAATATTTGCGCTTTTCGCTTTCATTAAATATTTGCATGTATTAGAAAGAATTTAGAATTTAGTTACAAAATTTAAATTTGGTTGAACAGAGAAAACCGAATTTGAAAGAGAAATACAGATTACAGAAATACAGATTATTATAGAATGACTGCAGAATGCAACACTAGAAATTATATAGGCTGTCCGCTGTACTGTTGTGTACTGTGTTATGTTACTGTACACTGTTGTGTACCATGTTATTATTGTTTTGTTCGTTTTTTTTTCTTTAATAATTTTTCCCTTTGCTTTGTTGTTCCTTAGTTTTGTAAATTGTAAAAAGAATTTATTTGAAGAAGCAAAATTAAAATATGTGCGAAGTAAATATCAAGCGAATTAAAATATGTATTCATATTATTATAATACGCTTATTTGTTTTTTTCTTTTTGTTTTCTTTTTACTTTTTGCATTAATTCATATTATGAATTGGATTCAACAATAAAATTGCTTCCATTAAGTTTACTTTATAATACAAAGAGAAAATTTCTGCGTTTGTTTCGTTTTAATTTTTATTTTATCTGGCAGAGAAAGACTAATTGTGCAGTACTAAGAAGAGAATAATAGAAAATATATATATATATATATATAGTTTTATTTAAAAGCTCTATAAATAATACATTTTCAATAAGAATGTACATACTAATATATGTAGTCGTATAGATAGACATAGTCATATAGATAGATTATAAATACATATATGTATATTGTAAAAGAAGAATCAATAATGAAATTGCTTCCATTATGCATTATTGTTCAAATAAAAGAAACATTTGAAAATTTCTATTTATGTTTCATACTTTTAAATTTTCTTTCGTATTTTTTTTACGAATGGTTAAGTTTGTAATGAGTTTGGTTTAAATTTGTTAGTAGTTATAAAATATTTATTGTAACAATCTAGTAAATCCTTAGAAAAGCAATGCTTTCCTTGCTTCCACAAACCACACGACATCCTAACTTCTAATAATTTAACATCATTTTTTTTTATTCAATAAAAAAAATAATCAATGAATTCGTAAAAATATATGCCCATTCATTCATACATTCATTTACATAATGTATTAGTGTTGTGTTACTCACTCGTGAGGTACCTCAAATGTCCCACTCATTTTCGAAAAATGTCACAATACCTCAAAAAAATAATTTGTACCACCTCATGACACAATACCTCAAAAAGTTATTTTTACCAAAATGAGTTAATGAGTTATATGAAAAATAAAATTTTATTTTTTGTACTGTTGCAAAATTTTCTACTCATAAATCATTTTGGTACAAATAATTTTTTGAGCTATTGTGACATGTGGTGGTACAAATTATTTTTTTGAGGTATTGTGACATTTTTCGAAAATGATAGTGAAGTACTACAAATTACAAAGTACTTCAAAAAAGAATTTGCAGTAGAAAATGAGTAGTACAATTACAATGATACAAAATAGTAGAACGAGTAGGCGACAGTTTGTGTAGTGTAGACTGTAGTGGTAAAAAAGAGGTTTGTAGTAGCAAGAAAAAATAGTACAACGAAAGTTTGTGGAATCTTGAGGTGCGTACCTCATTTGAGGTACTACATTGTGCCACCTCATTTTGCAAAATGAGTGCCTCATACAAACTCATTCAAAAATGAGGTATTACCCAACACTATAATGTATGTACATGATTCTTTTTTCATTCAAAAATATTAGAAGTAAATAATAATAAAAATTGTAAAGAAAAAACAAAACAAACATAAGATAAATATTGAATCTGCTAACAAAAATTTTACATTTTGAATTTTGCGTCATCAACAATATATAACATATGTTCATATATAAATTTTTACAGATATAATAAAAAGATCAGGGCCCTATTTCATAAAACTATTAGTCTAATACTAATAAACTAATAATTAAGTTGTCTAATAATTATTAGTACTAATAAATATGGTGTAATAATTTTTTGTTTCATAAAAGTTTTCTATAACTAATAAATTTTTACTAATAAATTATTAGGTACTGGCTACTGCAAAGCATAAAATATTGGTGTAGACTCGTCACTAATAATTCGTGGTTGGCTGTTAAGTTATTTTGTATATATATATATACATGTCCATATCTTGCTTTTGGTGGTTATAAACACCATACCAAAGTTAATTTACCCTATACTTTCAGTGTAGGGTATAATATATTTTAAGTGTAGGATATAAAAAGTATATAGAATTTCGATACATATTTATTTAAAAATATTTACAACTACCAATTCATTTCCACTATTTATTGTTTGTTATTTTTCATTTAATTTAATTTTATTTTATTTGTTGTTTAAGTAATACTCAGAATGAATCTTTTTATTTGTGTTTTAAAGATTCTAATTGAATTGATTTGCTTGAGTTCAATTGGCAATTCATTATATAATTTCAAACACTTATACAAACTATTATTATTCTGCTGATTTGTTTTAAATAATGAGAGGTAAAAATTTGCTTTATTCCGAGTGTTGTGCGTATGTATGTCAATCATTCTATTTAATATGAAATTGTGTTGATTCTATTATTGATAATTTTGAACGCAGTAAGTAATAATTCCCGTTTACAAACATTTGTTAAACTCAGATATCTATCAGAATATAGTAAATTTGTGGGTACATACGGAGATAAAAGTGAATTATTTTTATTGCTTTCTTTTGAATGATTTCAAGTTGATTTAATGTTCGCTGTAATCCATATTGGATTTAGATAAACAATATGTGACATTATAAAGGAGCAATATATTGAATATAATGCATCCGTAGAGATGAATTTTCGTAGTCTATGTAATAAAAAAAGATAGGGTGATATTTTATTAATAATGAGGTGCACATGATCAACCCATTTCAATCGCTTATCGATAATCAAACCCAGATAGTTAAAGTTATATACAGATTCGATGACTTGTGTTTTGTAGTAGAAGTTTGATGAGCTAAATGATTTGTTGCCTAACAAAAGGATCTTGGTTTTTTTAATATTTAAGCATAATTTGTGGTTAGTGATCCAGACTTCAACTGTATTTAAATTGTTCTCAATATACCTTCTCAATTCAATTTCATTAGTTGTTAAATATGTCTTAGTGTGGGTATGTCTATGGGCACACGTACAGCATAAACGATTAAGCACAATTTTTTGAAATTTTATATTTAAGGTTTTGATGTAAATATTTCGGATTGATAAGCTTTTGGAAAAAATCGGACAACCGGAAGTAGTAGTTTACTAGTGAAATTTTTAAGTTTTTTACGAAAATTTTGTAACAGAAAAATATTATGAAAAAAATATTGAAAAAAAATTGTTACACAAGTAAAGAGCAACAACTTTGCCATAGAGCATTTTTTGATCCGACTAACTTATACTTTTTTAATTTTTTTTAAGTCCAAATTTCATACATATTATTATAACACACCATATGAATTTATAAAAAAAATTTTTTTAGTTTTATATCTCTAAAAATTTATATATCTATGCATATTATTCTCTTGCTGATGACGCAAAGTTCAAACTGTAAAATTTTTGTTTGCAGATTTAATATTAATCTTATGTTTGTTTTGTTTTTGTTTACAGTTTTTATTATTTTTTACTTCTAATATTTTTGAATGAAAAAAAAAATCATGTACAAAGATACATTATGTAAATGTATGAATGAATGAATGTACATATATTCTTACGATTTCATTGGTTATTATTATTTTGCTTTGATACAAATTATTATTGGAAAAATCTATGAGTTTTGGCTTTATACTTTTCGTATAATAGCGGTTTGGTCCTGTGGAGGAGACACCTGGGCCCTATTTCATTAAACTATTAGTCTAATATTATTAGTGAATTTACTAATATTTTATTATTGTGTTTAATAAAAACCAATATTTTATAGCTTTTTGTTTCATAAAATTATTAGACTAATAATTATTTGTCGCTACACTAATATTTGTTATAGTAAATTTTTATTAGTTTAGAAAGACTAATAAATTTTACTAATATCTACTAATTACTAATATTTACTAATATAAACTTTACTAATATAATTTATCTGTGCAAATTTAGTATATTTAAATATAAATATCGAAGGGTCTTGGGTTTAAACCTCGGTCAGGTCATATAAATAAAAAATATGTAGTAATTTCATATCGTCATAATGTATATCATATAATTAATAGTACTAATAATAATAAAAATAGCTGCTACAGTGACAGTGCCGGTTGCCTTCAATAATTATCTAATGCAGTAAGGTGTTATACACTACTGCATGTTGTAACTGTTGTGACGGCTATAGTCGCTGTTAGCAAAATAGTTATAATAATAGGCGGATTCATTGTTTCCTTACAGTCCCACTCCCAATTCAATGTTTCCGTATCCATTTCCTATCCTTTCCTATCCGTACCGGAGGTGGGTTTAGTCAGTAAGAATCTGACACTACCAAGGGGAAATTCT
This sequence comes from Poecilobothrus nobilitatus, assembly GCA_947095535.1. Taxonomy (NCBI): domain Eukaryota; kingdom Metazoa; phylum Arthropoda; class Insecta; order Diptera; family Dolichopodidae; genus Poecilobothrus; species Poecilobothrus nobilitatus. The sequence goes on along the minus strand of OX352774.1, from coordinate 155,378,564 downwards.
TGGTGTCTTTGGAATATTTCCACCTCCCCACCTCTAGGTAAAAAAAACAAATTATAATAAAGGTTTAATTTTTCTCTCAACTAATTTTAATATTTTTTTTACTTATAGGCTTTATTAATTATAAAACAATAAATAAATAAAATGATTTATTTAGAAATATGAAGTGTGTATCAAAACGAAAAATTTATAACACAAGAAAACACTATATACTTTCTTATTTAAAAAAAAAATTTGATTTGTATAATATTACACTTAAAAGAGAAAAAATAAATAAATAGAATTGTTTTAGTTTTGTTTGTAAATAAAAAAAGCAGAATTATTGTTGCATATAATTTAAATTATATTAAATATTTTATTTTTTATTTATTTTACATTTACAGTACATTTTACAGTATGTATATACATACATATATATATGTACAAATATAGACACATACATTATAAATGGATGAAATATAATGATAATAAGTAATTATATCAGTGTTTGAATTTTTTTTTTAAATGTGCTCCTATTAATATTTTTTAAATAAAGCTCGTAAAGAAAAATTTTTTTTTTTTAAATATTGCTTTCGCTCATCAGAAGCAAAAAAAATCAGCTGTCCCCACCACAGGACCGACCGCCACTACACAAAAAGTACAATGCCAAAATTTATAGATTTTTTACATAATAATTTATATCAAAGCAAAATAAATTCTAATAATTTAATAACATTTTGTTTTATTCAATAACAATAATTATAAGCAATGAAACCGTAAAAATATATGTAAATTCATTCATACATCCATTTATTATTATTATTATTGTAATGTAGATACATGATTTTTTTTTCATTCAAAAAATAATATTAGAAGTAAAAAATAAAAAAAAAACTGTAAACAAATACAAAACAAACAAGATTAATATTAAATCTGCTAACAAAAATTTTACCGTTTTAATTTTATGTCATCAACAAATGAATAATATGCATAGATATAAGTACATACATATGTATGTATATAAATTTTTAGAGATATAAAAAAAAAACAAAAAAAAAATTGTTCATATAAATTCATATGGAGTGTTATGTATGAAATTTGGACTAAGAAAAAAAATTAAATAAAAGTTAAAGTTAGTCGGATCAAAAAATATTCTATGGCAAAGTTGTTCCTCTTTACTTGTGTAACAACTTTTTCTTAATAATTTTTCTCATAAAATTATTCTGAACCTTAAATATGAAATTTCAAAAATTCCGCTCAGTCGTTTAAGCTGTACACGTGTCCACAGATATACCCACACACGCACCCACACACGCACCCACACACACAGACGGACATCATGCTAAAAAAATGTTTACAGCCTTCTCCACACCGGAGTAGTGCATTTTTGCCAAAATCTGGGGTACAAATTTTTGGTATGAAAACAATACCTACCTTATACATTAATGTATGCTGTCGGTAAAAAAAATTACAAAATAGTCAACACTAACTTCATTCCAATGAATTTCATTTTACATATAAACCTTTAAGAGCGAAATGTGTAAATAGAAAAAAAAGATCGTTGGAATTTTTCGAGAAATTTGTTTTTTTAGCTCTGTATATTAGCTCTAAAAATTCTAATAAGCTTTTTTGCTCTACTAGTCTAAAAAAAATAATACGTAATAAATAAAAAGTTTTTATTCATTTTTGGTTTTTCTTGCAATATTGGAAAAGTATCAATAGGTATGTATGTATGTAGGTAATTACCCATATTTATTTATAGTTTTATATTATACATATATGCATATACATAATATACCTCGTAAATAGTAGTGATTACTGAGTGGTAAATACTGAATACTGATAATGAAGTTTAATTTTGTAAAATAATGCACATACATACATACATACATAATAATAGGAATGCGAGTACATATTGATAATTTTATATTAGAATTAGAACAAGTGCACTTTGCAAATCCCAACCATATGAAATAAAAATAAAATACATTATAGTATAAATTGAAAATAAAATAACTTTGTATTACATAAATTAGTAACAAAAACTTCATTAATTCATTTCATTTTTATTATCACTTCATTTTAAAAATAACAGTCAAATTTTTTTCATAACTTAGGAATTAATAGTAACTTTCATAACTTAAATTAGTATGTAGCTTTCTTTTTAAAAATAACAGTCAAAAATTTTTCATAACTTAGAAATTAATAGTAATTTTCATAACTTAGTAAATAATATGTAATTTCTTTTTAAAAATAACAGCCCAAAACTTAATCAACATTTTCATATTCAAAATCAAGATTGCATCTCAACAGTAATATTTCTTCTAATCCTTTTGCTGTTAAGCGATTACGATTATCTGAAAGCATTAATTTAAAGGCAGAAAAGCATTTCTCCACACTAACTTGAGTAGCTGGAGTAGCATGAACAATTTTGGCTAATTCAGATAGTATTGGCAATTCGTTTTATTTCCCAATAATGTAAAATATTAACGCCAAAATCTTGTCACTGAGGCGAAAAGCCTTCAATTTCTTTATAAGCTTGGTTCCGTTCAAAATTAAGATCAATATTCCCACTGGATACCGTGTTATCTAAATATTGTCTCATTAAAAATTCAATATAATTTATATCACAACAATTTGAAGAAGCTGAAGGATTTGTAGCTTGTGATGGTGAAGAAAAGGTATCTGGTGAAAATTGTGATGAATAAGAGTCAGTTGAAGCACTTGGCTCGGGTTGAGATGATGAAGTTTCCAAATATATGCAATAATCGTACAACTTTTTTAAATGGTTCACTGCTATTTTTTTATTTCCAAATTTTAAATAAAAATTGAACCTCGGATCCAAATACACACAAGCTAGCATTGTTTGATTTCCCATAAGAGATTGTTCTCTTTTTTCTATAATATTTTCTAATGATTTTGAGAGCGCATGACGGTTTTGTTTAACTTTGACTATCATTTCGAGCCAAGTTTTATAAAAAACTCCCATTGGTAATTGCTTTTGCTGTAGTCTCATTGTTGCTTGTTTTATAGTTATAGTCTCATTGTTGCTTGTTGCTTGTTTTATGTGTGGGAGATACCCACACAACTCCCAAGTCCGAACAAGCATATCTTCGAAATTAATAAATATAAAAGCTTGAAATTTGACATAAGAGTCTTCTACCCTGTTCAGATGATGTCTCTAAAATTTGAGATGAATTGTGGTGGCCTTCACACCCTTCTCAAGACCTAACAAGCATATATTTGAATTTAATAAAGATAGAAATCTGAAATTTTGTTTGTACAAAGGTTGTAAAAGCATTTATTTATTTAGCTTATATTAAATACCTAACTATAATAACTTATGGATTTTTAATTTAATTTGAATTTTTTAGGTGTAGGGTATAAATAAGTCGGTTGCATCGACTTACTGTAATAGTAAGTGATGTAAGTGACTACTGTAATACTGTGATAGTAAATAGCTTCTTTTTTTTTTATTAAAATACATAATACACTAAATTTGTATTTCATACTTTTGAATTATAAGATCGAACGGTTTAGGCTAAGATCTAAAAATAATATGTTAGTTTTAAGTTAATGAAACGCTATTTAGAATTGTATGTTTATATTACTATTAAAATAAAGAAAAACAAGTAAGTCTGAAACTTTATAAAAAATAAAATTTAAGGACTGGCGAAATATTTTCTAGTATGGTTTGAACTTTGTCACATATTTTAATTAATACATAAATAGACCTCTTATTGAACGGTTATTTTCGAATACTTTTATTTTCCGCTATCAGATTTCTAATTCTTTAAAGGATTTGGTCCATAGGTTTGGATTTGGAAGCTTCCGAACGAGCACCAGAGCAAATGAGATTATCTCCAAAACCAACAAATATATAACCTTTAAATTTTGTACAATGATGTGCCTTCCCGTTCGATTTATGTCTCTGAAATGTGAGAGGATTTGGTCCATGGATTCGGATTTTGGAAACTTCCGAACAAGCCCCAGAGCAAACGAAATTATCTCCAAAACCAACAAAGATAGAACCTTTAAATTTTGTACAATGATGTTCCTTCCGGTTCGATTTATGTCTCTGAAATTTAAGAGGATTTGGTCCATGGGTTTGGATTTGGAAGCTTCCGAACGAGCACCAGAGCAAATGAGATTATCTCAGAAACCAACAAAGAATTAACCCTTAAATTTGGCAGAGTGGTGTTCTTTCATGTTTTATTTAAGTCTCTGAAATGTGAGAGGATTTGGTCCATGGGTTCGGATTTTGGAAGCTTCCGAACGAGCCCCAGAGCAAACGAGATTATCTCCAAAACCAACAAAGATAGAACCTTTAAATTTTTTATAATGATGTTCCTTCCCGTTCGATTTATGTCTCTAAAATTTAAGAGGATGTGGTCCATGGGTTTGGATTTTGGAAGCTTCCGAACGAGCCCCAGAGCAAATGAGATTATCTCCAAAAACAACAAATATATAACCTTTAAATTTGGCCGAATAGTGTTTTTTCATGTTTGATTTAGGTCTCTGAAATTTGAGAGGATTTGGCTATGGGTTTAAATTTGAAAGGATTTGAACCGTGGATTCGGATTTTGGAAGCTTCCGAACGAGCCACAGAGCAAATGAGATTATATCCAATACGAACAAAGGTAGAATCTTTGAATTTGGTACAATGGTGTTCTTTCGTGTTTGATTTATGTCTCTGAAATTTAAGAAGATTTGGTCCATGGGTTTGGTTTTGGAAGCTTCCGAACGAGCCCCAAAGCAAATGAGATTATCTCCAAAACCAATAGATATAACCTTTACTTTTGGCAGAATGGTGTTCTTTCATGTTTAATTTAGGTCTCTGAAATTTGAGAGGATTTGGTCCTTGGGTTCGGATTTTGAAAGCTCCCGAACGAGCCTCAGAGCAAATGATATTATCTCCAAATGCAACAAAGATATAACCTTTAAATTAGGCAGAATGGTGTTCCTTCATGTTTGATTTATGTTTCTGAAATTTGTGAGGATTTGGTCCATGGGTTCAAATCTTGGAAGCTTCCGGACGAGCCCCAGAGCAAACGAGTATATCTCCACAACCAACAAAGATAGAACTTTTATTTTTAGTACAAAGGTGTTCTGTTATGTTTCCTTTTCTGTAAAATTGGAAACTGACATTTGAAAGAATTTGAACCATGGGTTCGTATTTTGGAAACTTCCGGACGAGCACAAGAGCAACGAGCATATATCCAAAAACAACAAAAGTAGAACCTTTAAATTTAATAGAATGGTGTTCTGGCAAGTTTTCTTTATGTTCCTGAGATGGATTCGATGAATTGGAATGGCAATTCGGGTAGCTGACACAAACCTCCCAAGGACTACCAATCTTCGAAAATAATTAAGATAGAAACTTAAAATTTTATACAAGGCTGTCAAGCATATTCCAAGCGGATGCCTCTTTTACGTTCTTGAAATTCGAGTTGAATAAGACAGAAAAGGGAAGAAGTTCAAGCAGCTGCCAAAAACATTTATGGATTTTTAATTTAATTCGAATTATTCAGGTGTAGGGTATTAATAAGTCGGTTGCATCGACTTACTGTTACATTTACTTGTTCTATATTAGAATTGTCCATTTTTTTTTGCTACAATAAGGTGAGTTAAATTCTCTAATTATGCTTTGTTTTAGAATATCTTGAATTTATCTCTTTTTCATGGACTTGTGGGTAGCGGTATATTTTACTGTAAATCGGGTTTCCATGCTTTAGTTTGATCTCATTCTTTATTTCTTGTGAAGTCTTTTAAATAGGATAATTCTTCCGAATTAAGATGGACTTGATTCATTTTATTAAAAATTTCATCTTTTATATTATTGATTGGTTCTAAATGATTTGCTTGAGCAATTTCACTAGGATAATTTATATTTTCGAAAGGAATTTTATATTTGGAAAAAATTTCCAGAAACTAATTTTCAACGCCAATCTTTGATTGAAAAGGAATTAAGAAACTAATTCCTATTGTTGCATCATATTTTCCAGTCTTGAGAGGGAATACTTTCCATTCTAAAGTTCGTGGTTTAATCAATTATTTGGGGATAGGTGTAATAACGTATGTTACACTTTTTGGTCCACCAAGAGACTTATATGTAATGGTTTAATCTAAATTTAGAATTTTATATGGAAGTATATTGGGTTTTATTAGACTAGTGTCCGACCCTGTATCTATTAAACAATTAATTGTTATTTTTTCAAATGTTACTTTTATAATTGGTAATCTTGCTTAATTTTTTGTATAATTGCTTAATTTATTAAATAAACCTTTAAGATTGAATACCTTGAATTCCTTTGCTTTGAACAGGAGCTGGTGATAATCTGTTTGGGTCTGAATCTCAGTGTAAGAGTGTTGACTACTGTATCCCCGTTTGTGCTATCTTCCGGTATTTCAAAGATGACGTTCCTAGCTTTTCTAATGGTTTTACTGTTGATTACTTTCTTCAAATAATATTGTCTTGATTGAGCGTTGTTTTGACCACAAAAAGCTTCAACATCTTCAACTGCACTTAAGAACGATTTCAATTTGAAGGAGTTTACGCAAAAAAAAGGTGTAATTTCCTTAAAATTTCAGATGATTTGATCTAGTGTTAATTCAAAACCTGTTCTGCTAACTTGATTCAGCCTGTTGGTTTGCTCATTTAATTGCTGTGCTAACAAAGAAACTTGATTGGTTAACTGTTCAATAGTTGCCAGTTTAAAATTAAAATTTCGATTTTGATCGAATAGTTTATTACGTTTATTATAAATTCTGAATTTATAGTACGATTCGTTTTCACCAGATGTCTCTCTTTAGAAATACATCCTACCGACCGCGCCAAAAACGATTTAGATCCTTTCTTATTTAAAAAAAAATAAATTGTTTAATTTTAAAATAAAATTTTATTTAACTTTTAATATAAAATAGTTTTTCAAAGTAATTCAGACAGTAAGTACAACATGATGTTTAATTTAATGGGCTTTAATATTATGGACTTTTTATTTACTTTCTCTTTTATTTTCACAGGGTTAAGTACAGACAAATTTTGCATGGTAATTACACATGTTACATTACCTGTTAGAAGCGGAAGAACTAAAAGGTTTATAAATTTTGAGCAGAAATCTAAACAGAATTGGGAAATAATGTCAATCAGAAGTGAAGACAATTTATGCCTACCGAGAGCAATTATTATTGCATAGCCAGAATTGAAAATTATAAAGATAATATTTTTAATAATATTGGAAAGCTTTAAATTGAATAGCTTTATGAGTAATAAAAAGATCAGAAGTACCAGCCCTCTACAAAATTGCGGAATACCTGAATTTTCTGTAAAATTTGTTTCAGCTTTGTCAGTACATCACTAATGTTACATTCAAAGGCCAAAAATAAGAGTGCAAATAAGAACAAAGATGATTATGAAAATTTTCCACATATATTTTAAGATTTGGAAACCAGACAAGAACACAGAAATAAAACAACACAAGACAAATTTATGTACCATTCAAAAAGGTATAATATTTGTATCGGAAATAATTCTTTAGTTTTTTGTAGAGAAGTTGTGGTTACAGAGAAAAACAATTTGAAAAGGTATTTATAATAAACGTTTATCATTACGATAACATTGATGCTTTTGATCATCAATTTGTTTTATACTATATATTAAATGAAACTCTCATCAACCAAAACTAATTATGCGAGGAACAAAAATTGTACTTATGATTATATAAAATTATTTCCCATTGCTAATTATTTTCCATTGCCAAAGTTGCAAAGTTACCAAGGACATTTAATTTATCAACAACACTGAAAAAGGGGTATATTCCTCATTTATTTTACATGATAACAAATTAAAATTATGATGAAATCTTACCAGAAATCAAATATTGTCCTCTTATGCAATGAAAGAAGGCGAACGCAAATAATTTTTAAAATGGTATAAAGAAAATAAAAACAAAAAAAAAAAAGCAAAAGGAGATTCGGAAATATTTTGTCAGTGACGGCAGAATTTTGACTGAAAAGTTTTAGGAAAATGTTTTTAGAAGAATGCAGGGTTGAACATTTGTTGGAAGCAACCACAATAACGTCTGCATGTAACGTTGCATATCGCCAGAAGTTTCGTAAACCTAATACAATAATTATCATTTCTAAAATTGCATATATTATAGATTTGCAGATAAAAAGTCGAAAATTGCCATACAGTGGTTAATTTTCTAACAAGGTTGACGAAAACTTTTCTTGCAAAATTTTCTAAATGGTAAAGAAATAATTGTTAGGGATTTTAAAGTAGATGATTTTTTGTGAAAAAACCAACGAAATATTTGAATTTTGTGAACCAAGGACATCCAAAATGTTTAACAAGCAGATAAAATACGAACTTATTTAATACAGGGTGTTCAAAATTGAGGTATCATTTTAATTTTAATAAAAAAAGACTTTTTTTTTGAAATATTAAATATATTTTTATTTTAATTTATTACAAATAGGTTCCGGTTAATAATGAAAAATTATGTCGGCCAAGTGGCCCCCTCTACTACTTCGGCAGGCTTCCAATGTTTTACCAAAATTCTGAATCACGTTGTTCAATAAACTGTTCTCAATGGTTGAAATCTGCTCGATAATGTTATTTTTAAGCTCTTGAATTGTTGTGGGATTATTGCTGTACACTTTCGATTTCACAAAACCCCACAAAAAAAAATCCAACGGTGTCAAATCGCACGATCTTGGTGGCCACATCACTCCTCCTCTACGAGAAATAATGCGATCTTCAAACTTTTCCTTCAAAAGATCCATTGTTTCTCTTGCTGTGTCGCAAGTGGCACCGTCCTGTTGAAACCACATATTCTCTACGTCCAAATCATCAATTTTCCGCCACAAAAAGCTTCGGATCATCTCCCTGTAGCGATTTCCATTGCCCGTAATCGCATTTCCATTTGCGTTTTCAAAAAAATATGGTCCGATGATTCCTCCTGACCACAAACCACACCAAACCGTAACTTTTTGTGGATGTAGTGGTTGCTCTAAGATAACCCTTGGATTCTCTTCACCCCAAATGCGGCAATTCTGTTTATTGACGTAGCCATTGAGCTGGAAATGAGTTTCGTCGGTGAAGATTATTTTGTTAAAAAAATTCTCATTTTCTTCTTGTTTTTCGATTGCCCAAGAAACGAATTGCCGCCGTAATGCATGGTCAGTTGGTTTTAACTCTTGCGTCAGCCGGATCTTATAAGCCTTTAAATGGAGATCACGATGCAAAATGTTGAATAATGTGGATGGTTTGATGTTTAATTGCTGCCGAATGGAAGTTTTTGGATTTTCTTCAACACTTCTGCTCACAGCTGCTACATTCTCGGTTGAACGGCCACTACGTTGATAAATGTTGCCTCTGTTATCAAGAACAGATCCAGTTTCTAGAAATTTATCAACCATCAGCTTGATGACACGATTTGTTGGAGCATTTTCTCTACCAACTTTTGTTCGAAATTTCCTAATTACATCTTGAAAACTTTTACCATTTTCAAAAAATGTTGTAATAACAAAAACACGTTGTTTCTTCGTTTAACGTTCCATATTAACTAACCGGAATGTATTTAGAATATAGCTAAAGAAACCTCGTATAAAAATTCCAGGTAGAAAAAAAATGGCGGCAAAATCAAAATGATACCTCAATTTTGAACACCCATTAGTAATGATGATACCCTTAACCAAAAGTATGAAAGAACTGTAGTTAAATCGTGAGAAAAAATTAAATACATAGATGTGCGCTCTTTGTATCCATATGTTTTCAAACTAGAAAAAATTCCCCTTTTTCATCCTAAAATATATGTTGCAGAGAATGCTGGTCCAAACTAAACCTGGAAAAGATCATGTTAAATTGTAAAAATTTGCAAAAAGATAAATGTAAAATTTTGCAACATCCAGTTCTTCCAATAAAACAAAATAATAATCTAATGTTTTGGTTATGCAAAACTAGGAACAAAGAAAAAGATCAAGTAGAATTTTGCCAACATTCTGATAACGAAAGGACTTTAATAGGAACTTTGGTAATAGATAAAGTTGTACAAAATGTTGAAAAGAGCTGTCAACTTCTGAGCATTTATGAGGTTTGGATATATAAAACTATAAAGGATGATAAATTCAATAATGTTGATGGTTTAGTTACCACCAAAATGAATAAATTTATCAAAATAAAACAATAAACTTCTGGCTCGTCTGTTGATTCTGTAACTGAAAATGACAAGGAAAAATATATAAAAATAATTTTCAATATGGAAAACTTTAATTTAGAATATTATAAAATTGCTAAAAATCCTGGTTTAAAATCTTTTGCTACAATAAGTTTAAGTTCATTTTCTGGTAAATTTAGATAGAAAGAGAATCAACAAGCTATCGTTTTAAACCAGTTGAATTTTGAAGTATGTTTTCAAATTTATTATTTATTTTATCTACGTTAAAAAGCTGAGTTGTAGTTTTATTCAGGTGTTCTCTAGATGTCGCACCTGATACAGTTCAACTGGTAGACTTCCTTTTCTGTCGCTTTGTTTTGAGTTGGGTACAAAACCAAATTCTCCATTGATCCCGTGAGAGCTCTTCCACAACTACATTATCCAAGTTGGAGCAGGAGTTATGGACATATGAATTAAAATAAAAATAAATTTCAATAAAGCCTTTTTGAGGGCTACCAAATACTTATTAGTTAGAGTAAATTAAAAAAAATTTAAATATTGGCTTCGGATAATTGTAGAAACCTTAAATTTCGAGTTCAACGTATAAATAAACAAAGCAACAATAATACAAAAGTTCTTTTGAGGTCTACCATATACTTTTGATAGAGTAAATTTAAAAAATCCCGAATTGTTATTGCGTGAATTACAATTACTTATTAAAATACCTCGAATTTCGAGGAGCGGGCGAATACTAGTGAATTATTTAAGTTCTGAATAACTTTATATTAAAAACTTAATTTTAAACATTAAAAATATCATCCAAAATTCAACAAGTCACAATTTTTTTTTTTAATTAAAATAATTTGAATTAAATAACCCGCTTTAATCAGCACTAAGATTCAAAATCTCCCATACATACATTTTAGTTATTATTCATATTAATTTATTTATTCCTATTTAAACTTTGAATTTTTTTTTATTTCCTTTTGTTTATAATTATTTTATTTTAAGTTAAGTTTAATAAAGTTAAATGTATATAAATTAATTGTATAAAGTAAGGTGATTCCTTCTTTATTCTGTGTAAATTTAGGTAAATTAAATATATTATGTAGTTTTAAAATGGCTTTGGTTGAGCCCCCAAATTTATGTAGAATCATATTAAGTATATTGTTTATGTAAACTAAGTTATTATAATATTCACATTTAAAAAAAAAAGAGCTTTATTAAATTCTATATTAAACAATTTATTAAACTTAAATAAAAATAATTGATAAATGATTATATCTTGAAAAAATTATTAAAATCTTAGGGAAATATTATTAAACATTGTTTTTTTAAGAAAAATGATTAAATATCTTTGGCTTAAAAAAAATTAAACATCGTGATTTAAAAAAATTTAAATGTTAATTAAATATTATTAATTTTAATTTTTTTCATGATATTCGTTTTACTCGTGTTTTAAAATTTAGCTCGTCTTAAAAGACTTGACCACGAATCTTCCATAATTCTGCATCTCACAAAGTGTTTACCAAGAGGCAGCCATCTATATTTCGACAGATTTTTTTCAACAATACCACTCATTGAAAAGCTAGATGAAATGGTATTCAAAGCTACCGGTACAATAATGGCCAACCGCTTAGGAAAAAGAATCAATTTCCCTTTACATAAAAATATGAAGCTGCACAGCCATTTTTTGCACGCGAAATTTGTATTTATAAAAATAAATATTGTTATTTTTTTTATAATGAATTAAAAAACGGTTTATTTTAATGTTGTTGTTATATTTAATTTTATTGGACTTTACTGTTGTGTTTTTTGTACATAACTGAATTTCTTATTTCTAAAATTTTGTAACTGTACTTCAATATTTTCGATTATCAGCAATATTGATCATTTTATAAAAACTAAAAAGATACACATATTGAACGGTCAGCAATATATTCATTTTAATAATATTCTGTACATGTGTTTTTAAGTGGATATTCCATATACATATTTTTAAGTATACAAAAAGTATTTCATTTCAATATTGCTCAATAATCAAGAATACGAAGTACAATTTTACATTGTCAACGTATTACATATTTGTTTTGTTAAAAATTTGAATTTAACAGGTTATTAACACTTGAAAGTATTTTATCATAGTTATCAGTTTTTATTTCAATTTTATTAGGAGGATCTTCTTTTTTGTTCGAAAGTGAACAGTTATACATAACTTCTCCCTCCTTTGATTTGAAATTCTCCTGAATTTCGTTACTTATATGAGATATGTTAACAATTTTGTAATTATTAATTTTAAACCATGCTATAAATATAATTAGATAAATAATAATAATTACAATTATTAGTGTTATATGAACACCATATGATATTTTTTTATTATATTTAAGTTCTTTGATTTCCTCAATATTTTTAACGTGATCTATTACAATGTTTTCAAATGTTAATATTTTTGTAAAATTTTGACTTAAGCTATTTATTGGATAATAATATTTATCTTGTATAGTTTTCTTTTGATTTGAAAATGTTTCCTGATAGAGGTTTATTTTACAATTAAAAAAATTTATGAGATAGTTTTTATTCAATATAATTTTTCTATCATCACAATTTTGATTAACAATTTCATTTATTGCGTTTTTTACTAAAATTGATTCATCGTCTAAAATTTCTATTTTTGTTTTATTGTTAAATTTAAGTTTACATTGGTTATTAAAAATACAATTTTTACTAGCTTTTAAATCTTTTATCATAAGATTTTCTACATATGTATAGGTTACATTTTCAATTTTTACGACATATTCATTATTTTCATTAATTTCAAAATTTTCTTTATTTGGTAAAGGTGTTATTAGCCTAAGTTCGGTTTGAACATAATTTTGAGGAATCTTAATTGCTAATATTATTGAATTAGCTTCGTAAGTCATTATACCTATTTTTATGAGCTTCAACTTAAAAAAATCAACTTGAAATATTTCGATTTCTTCTGCTGTTAATATACTAGGATGAAATATGTTATATTTTGCAGATGCAATATTATCTTGTATTTGATTTATCTTATTTTCTAAATGCCTTAATTTTAAAATCTGATCTATGTATAAAGAATGAGTTATACTTTGCTTACTAATATCTTTGATTTCGTTAACTACTTTTTCAATTTTAACCCTATCGTTTTCTATTATATTTTTGAGTTCATATATAGTTTCATTAAAGTGACTGTTAATTGAAATTTGTTGGTTCAAACTGGAAATAGAGTTATGATTGTTTTCTTGGATAATTCTTAAATGTTCTAAAATGTCTTCCCTATCATCATTGTCCATGGTATCAAAAAGCCATTTACTTGCGGTACCTACTACATTTACCAAGCCTCTCTTTCTTCTTGTAGAAAATGGCATAATAGATGCAATTTTTGCCCTAATAATTCTATTAACTTTTATTTTCAATATCTAAAGAATTTAAGTTAAATTCTAGTTGTGAAAGAACGCTGTCTAGTTCCATAGGTTTAATAATATGCAAAACCATTACAGTTTCGTTAGTTATTTCTACTTCCCTTAATTTTATTTGGATGTAACCTACATCTTCAGATATTGGATTAACTTGCAAAAATCCAAATATCGTTGGTAACCAACCCATGTATGTTATTAGAACAATAATTGTGAAAATCTGTAAATTTAAATTAATAAAATTTATTTATTCATTTTTTTTTTTTTTTTTTTTTTTTTTTTTTTAACAACAACTTAAATTATTTAAGTTTCAACCTAAACACTATTAGTACAGATATCTGCTATTATAGTTTCCTACAACAACAATATCATGTACTTTTATTACTATAATATTTACTCAATTCTTTTTAGGTATTCTAAAAAGAAAGAGTGTTATTGTTTTTATGTACTATTTAAATTCTGATATATTTTATTAATCGGTAGCATTACCTGAATTAAAGAATTTGGGAGATCTTTTAATATTAGATATATGGATGTTATTTAAATTCATCCTTTTATATTTAGGCTGCTCTTTATGTCTTACAGCTTTATAATTCTTTATAAAACCTGTAGACCTTTCCTCTTCATACTCTTCTCTTCTTTTATTTAATATATTTAAGTTTCTCAATTTTACTGTTTTTAAATTTTCTTTAACTTTTGAGAAGTCCACTGTACGATTTTGAACTTCTTTCGGAATATTTTTTATTGTTGAGTGAAATCGTTCGTTATCGTTTCTAACAGCTAATTGCATTAATCTTTTGACTGACATATTTTTATTAACGTATTTAAGTATTCTGAATTTTTCAGCTAATGAATTATGAAGTCTCTCTATGTCACTATTACCGGTGTGGTTGTTGGGTTTGGTAAGGTGTAAACTAATCCCTTCTTCCCTTAAAAATTCTTTTATTTGAATAGCTTTAAATTCGTTATCTGCTATTATCTTTTTGGGCTTGCCTAATTTGGTGAAATGATCTTCTAGACCATCTATCAAAGTTAATTGATTTTTATCTGAGAGATAATAAGCAGCTCCGAATTTTGAAAATTTATCTATAATAGTTAGAAAATTGCTTTTCATTATGGTATAAGTGTCAATGTGTATGATTTCATTTAAATCATTTGGAGTTTCCGTAAATTTAAACTTTGGTTTTATAGGATTCCGATCGTATTTAACCTCTTGGCAAACTTCACACTGATTTATAACTATTTGTGTCAGTTCTAATAATTTGGGATAATAAATTCTTTTTTTTATTTGGTTATAAGTCTCTTGGATTCCCGAGTGAAAGCTTTCTCTTACATGTTAGAATGAAATTTGTTTCACCGCTTCAGTTTCCGTTTCGACTTCCTGTGCCCTATATGAACATTTTATAAATTTAATTTTATTATTACTAGAGAACATTTCCCTCAGTTTCTCCTGTATTACGTTATATTTATTATCTGATAATTCGGAGTATATTCCTACTTTACCTTTTTACAAATATTTTATAAAAATTTCGCTTAATCTTTGAAAATCATATTCTGCTATGTAAATAATCCTTCTTCCTAAAATTATTTCTGTTTCTACAGTTTTGTTGTTTGTTAATATAATTTGGGTCTTATATTTGTTGACAATTTCCTCTTTTATTGGTATATGGTCAAGTTGTTCTTCAATTGCTGAATGAACAGTTGCCATTGTTACGTCATCTACATCATCTTCAATATTGAAAATACCAAATTCCGGTTCATTATCTTCACTTTTTGCAGACATTTTTAAAATATTGGAATTTTTATTATTATTCTCTCCCTCGTCAGAATTAACGTCCACGTTTTGTTCTATTCTACTTAAAAAATCTGCTACCCTATTCTCTTTACCTTTCAAATATTCTATATCGAATTGATATTCTCCTAATTTTAGCAACCACCTCTGGTGTCTTGGAGACATATCTTTCCCTTTATATTTGGAGTGTAAAAATTTTATAGGCTGATGATCAGTTAATATTTTAAACTTTTTTCCATAGAGATATGGTCTAAAATAATTTACAGACCACATAATAGTCAAAAACTCTTTGTCTGTCGCAGAATAATTTTTCTCATGGTTGTTAAGAGTTCTAGAGGCAAAACAAACTGGGTGTCCTTCTTGTGACAAAAACACTCCGATTGCAAAATTAGAAGCATTCGTTGTGAGAGTAAAAGATTTTTCGAAGTTCGGATATTTTAAAATGGGATGGCTTATAATCAGATTTTTTAATTTTTCAAATGATTCAATATAATTTGGATCATTAACGTTAATTTTCATATTTTTCTTTAAATATTTTGTAATAGGCTGAGCTACTTTAGCATAATCTTTTACGAATTTTCTATAGTAGCCAGTTAGTCCTAGAAAACTTGGGCAAACTTGGGTTTTGGGCAATTCTAATTTTTCTATAGCTTGAATTTTATTTGGGTTAGGTTTTAAGCCCTGTTCTGTCAAAATATGACCTAGAAACTCAGTTTCTTTTTTCATGAAATTGCATTTGTCTACTTGTATTTTTAAGTTTTTTTCTTCTAAAACTTTAAATATGTCCGAAATGGCTTTTACATGTTCTTGTAAACTTGTGCTAAATATCAGTATGTCATCCAGGTACACAACACAAGTTTTATTTATGTAGTCTCTTAGTATTTCGTTCATTAGCCTTTGGAATGTCGCTGGGGCATTTTTTAACCCAAACGGCATTCTATTGAACTCATAAAGTCCATGTGGTGTCACAAATGCAGTTTTCTTTTTATCAGTTTCTTTAATTAAGATTTGATGATATCCTTTTGCCAGGTCGATAGTTGTAAAGTATTGCGCTTTACCTAATTTATCTAATATGGAATCTATGTTTGGCAAAGGAAATTTATCATCGACCGTAACTTCATTTAATTTTCTATAATCTATAACTATCCGATATTTCTTTTTGCCCGAGTTGTCGATTTTTTTGGGTACTACTATGAGAGGACTAGTATATCTAGAGTTACTTTTTCTTATTATACCTTGTTCCTCCATTTCCTTAATTTGTTTTCTAACTTCTTCCTCATGCTGAGGTGGGAATCGATATAATTTAGAATTTATAGATTGCTCTGTTGTAGTATGAATTTCATGTTTTATTTCAGGGGTAATTGTAAGTTTATCTCCTTCTTTATAAAATAAACTACTAAATCTTTTTGTAATTTTCTCTACTTGTCTAAGTTCTTCTGAATTTAAATGGTCTATCTTAATTAAATTTTTACTAATATGTATTGGTTCTAAGGAATATATTTCATTTAATTGATATGGACTATTAACAAACTTAATATTTTGATTATTTAAGTTAATAAATCCTTCTTCTAGGTTTATTATTGCATCGAGACTTTTAAGTAGATCGGCTCCTATTATGAACTGATACTTTCTATTCGGCAATGTTTTCTCTTTCCATCTAATTCGAGCATTTTTAGGGGCTTTTATTTCATAAGGTGCTGGTGTATGAACTTCCCATTTTATAGAATCCTTTCCATTTATTGTAGAAAAGTGAATAGGAGAGATTTCTAATTTTTTGAAACCTAATACCCTATCATCAATTAAACTAAAAGTAGATCCTGTATCTATAAGAGCTAAATATGAATTATTATTAATAGTAAATTTTATCATGGGTAACTCATCCGAGGCTAGTTCATAAAAAACTCGGCATTGTTAGTCTCGGCTTTATTTTCTGATTTAGGGTTCGAATTACACTCACAATTAGAATTAAAATTAGATGTCGATTGTATATTATCGACTTCCATTGGCACTGCTTGCCTATATTGCCCTGAATTATTATTTTGATAGTAATTTTTATTAAATTGCCTAGAGTTAGAATTATTTTGAAAATTTTGTTTATTATAATTTTGTTGTCGATATTGACCTGAATTATTATTTTGATAAAAGTTTCTATTAAATTGCTTAGAATTATAATTATTTTGAGAATCTTTATTATAACAGTTATTTGAACTATTTGGTTTAGCATAAGAATTATTTAAATTATTCTGATCATTATTTTTATTTCTTTGATTATTAAATTTGTTTTGATAAAAATTTTTACTTTTATTTCTATTTTGATTATTATAAATATTATTAGATTTTTTAAATTCTGGCTTAATGCAAGAATCTTCAAATTTTCTTTTATTTATGATATTTATTATTTAATTTAAATTTTTTTCCTCAAAAATTCTATCTAAAAGAGTTCCTTGTGCCATTTCTTTAATGGTATTAACAAGGAAGGTATCAATATTACTTAAATCTATATAATTGCTATCTTTATAGTAGATTTTTAGCTCATCGGGTTTATATTTTAAGTTCTGAATTTCTAATACTAATTCACTTAATGTGTTTATCCTTAATGCACCGATTTTTTTGTAGATTTCTGCCGGTTCTATTTCTGGTCTATACCTGGATTTCAAGGCTGCTTTTATGGTGTCCCAATTATCTGGATGTGGAGTGTTGATAATGGTTTCTTTTGCCTCACCCTGAATTTTCTCGTAGTATATTGTTCTCACCATGCATTTTCGTAAGTTATCATCAGTTACTCCTTCTAAATAATACTCGACACTACTAATGAAAGAATTGATTGTGACTTCACTTTTACCAGTAAATGTTGACATATACCGGACCTCCTTCATAACTCTTTCTCTTTGTTGATAGCCTTGTTCTCTTATTTGGAATTCTTGAACAGCTGCTGTCATTCTATTTAACTGTTGATTCTTGATGTCTAATTCTGCGAGCAAACTTTGTTTCTGTTGTAATAATTGTTCAAGAACATTTGTATCCTCACTTTGTGCTTGAGCCATGTTGCGATTTTTACAGTATTGATCCAATCTATCACGTTTTTTCATTCACAATAAACAAAAAATATTTTGTTTGTATTTTTATAATATTACTAAGTGTGTATTAATTATTAACAAAGGCTTACGGTTTTAATTTTTAACAATTTTATTAACTTAATTTTACACTTTTATTATTGTTTTTTTTTTTTTGTATATTAAATGTTTTCGTAACACAAATAATTTTAATGTTTATTAACTGTTTTTCCTCTGATAGAGATCATAAGAGGTAATTAATTTAACACTTTTGTATTATTTGATTTTACAACAATATATATATACATAAGTATGTATAAATATTTTTTTTATAATAAAGTTTAATTTATATTATAAAAATTAACGTTCGTATCACTGGATAATTAATTTTAATTTATAATTATCCTACCGACTGCGCCAAATTTGTATTTATAAAAATAAATATTCTTATTTTTTTTTATAATGAATTAAAAAACGGTTTATTTTAATGTTGTTGTTATATTTAATTTTATTGGACTTTACTGTTGTGTTTTTTGTACATAACTGAATTTCTTATTTCTAAAATTTTGTAACTGTACTTCAATATTTTCGATTATCAGCAATATTGATCATTTTATAAAAACTAAAAAGATACACATATTGAACGGTCAGCAATATATTCATTTTAAT
Source organism: Poecilobothrus nobilitatus (assembly GCA_947095535.1). Lineage (NCBI taxonomy): Eukaryota > Metazoa > Arthropoda > Insecta > Diptera > Dolichopodidae > Poecilobothrus > Poecilobothrus nobilitatus. The sequence goes on along the minus strand of OX352774.1, from coordinate 155,359,474 downwards.
AATATTCTGTACATATGTTTTTAAGTGGATATTCCATATACATATTTTTAAGTATACAAAAAGTATTTCATTTCAATATGGCTCAATAATCAAGAATATATATATAGCAGCAAGTATAGCAGCAACTTCTCTTTTTAAATGAAAGTAAGTTAGTGTCTATTAAAGCTAGGTATCTGAAATTTTATGAAACGTTGTCGAGTTGTGTACCAACATCGTTTATAAAATTAGCTTGGTCTATATCAGCAGGTGCAGGAAGTAGCCTTATAACTTCTTTTTTCATATAAGCATAATTTATATCTTCATAACTTCGTACTTGAAATGTAAAATTTTCTAAAAAATTATCAAGTTTAAGAGCAATAACTTTTATGAAGTTCGGCTGGTCTAGCCCAGCAGATTAAGGTTTCTTGCAAGTCTTGGAACTTAATGAAGCTAGCTGACTGAAATCTTAGAAAAGGTGATCAAGGGTCATGACAATAACTTTTATAAAATTTGGTTGTACTGGTGCAATAGCTTCGAGTAGCTGCCATTGAACTTCTCTCTTTAAATGAAAATAAATTGAAGAATAACAACTCAAAATAATTAATTCAATCTAACAACAAGTGATATTAAGTGTAGAAACAGAAGATTTTACTTAAATCATCTAAATATATTATGTAAAATCGACTACATATATAATACAATTAAAAGCGAATATCATCATTAAACATTAATTAAAAAACATTAAAACAAAATGCAAATATGAATTCAACATAACCTAAAATTGCACTGGATTTTTATATGCTGAATTTTTCTTCTTTTAAATCAACTTTCAACACACATCAGAACTTCAATCCATTTTGCACTTATATATAAATAAAAATAAATACAATTTTTCTTTTTTTCTTTAATATATACATAATTTATTGTAATAACACTCTTTAAATTCAGTAATTTCATTTAAACTAAATTAATATCAAATAATTTTTAAAACATTGTAAAAATTATCACATTTAAATTTTTTTTAACTATGTAAGTAAGTAACACTGCACTTTGGGATGAGAAAAAAATTGACCCATATCGCACGACATGCTGACCTACATTTTGATTTATGGGTTTATTGTAGGTCAATGGGTCTTGGTTAGTAGGTCAAGAACTTGTTTTGATCGTTTTGGTTTAGGTTTTAAATTAAGTTGTATGTGTGGGTTGTTAACTTATAAGTTCCAAATGGTTGTATAGTAGGAAGTCAAGTGTTAAGCAATTTAAAGTAGGGCCCTTAATAAACAAAATTGTATAACTGTAGTTTAAATACTACCCTAGTAGACACATGTCTGATGTCTGATCTTTGTCTTATCTAAGTAATAAAAAGTAAGGACGAAAATTTAGATTTAGTCTTGTATATCTACAAATTTTTTATTCTTTTTTCGTTTTCTATTTTTTTTTATATTCTGAGACAATATCTTTACAATTTCTTCTCAATGTCTTTTTAATGAAAATATAAGATAATTATTAGATTTCTTCTTTTTTTAATCCGAAGAAAAAGGTTTGATTAATTAGAGAATAATTCTGTACAAAAAATATTATAAATATTCCATATTGTTTCGAAAATTTCGTTAGATTGTCCTTACTATATTTAAATACTGAAATATATAAGACAAAAACGAGACATTTTCTTACCTTTGTTCGTTAGTAATATTTACAAATCCATATGTAATATCAAATACATAAGAACTTGTCTTACTTTGTTGTTTTAAATTCTTTAAAATTGTAATATCTAAGTAAACTTTTTTTATTTTAAAAGACATTATCGTTTGTTAATCGGACATTATGTATGTAATTGTAATTTTTTGTAATGCAAAAACAAAACACGTTTAAATTAATTCGTTTATGTTCTTGCATAGTGCAGTTAACTAAAATAAATAAAGTGCGTTTCATAAAAAGTTGTCTCATCAAAAATAAATAAAATAAAATTTAAATTTATAAATTAAAGAATTTAATTTAGTTAAGAAAATAACAATAAATTAAATAATAAAAATTAGTGAGTCGGAAATTGTCCTTATAGTAAGTACTCAATATAAATCATAATTGTTAAACAAAATTTATATCAGCTATAAGTATTATTTATTTATTTAAAATCTTTATGTACATATTATATATTACACGTTTTAATTTGCTTTTAATCGTAGCTCGTTTAGCACATGTAGCAATTCAAAACTATTTTGCTTAAAAATTTATTTTAACTTTGAAAATAAATTCAAGAATAACAATTCAATATAATTAATTCAATCTAACAACAAGTGATATTAAGTGTAGTAACAGAAGATTATACATAAATCATCTAAATATATTATGCAAAATCGAGTACATATATAATACATTCAAAAGCGAATATCATCATTAAGCATTAATTAATAAACATTAAAACAAAATGCAAATATGAATTCAACATAACCTAAAATTGCACTGGATTTTTATATGCTGAATTTTTCTTCTTTTAAATCAACTTTCAACACACATCAGAACTTCAATCCATTTTGCACTTATATATAAATAAAAATAAATACAATTTTTCTTTTTTTCTTTAATATATACATAATTTATTATAATAACACTCTTTAAATTCAGTAATTTCATTTAAACTAAATTAATATCAACTAACTTTTAAAACATTGTAAAAATTATCACATTTAAATTTTTTTTAACTATGTAAGTAGGTAACCCTGCACTTTGGGATGGGAAAAAAATTGACCCATATCGCACGACATGCTGACCTACATTTTGATTTATGGGTTTATTGTAGGTCATGCTTGGTTAGTAGATCAAGAACTTGTTTTTATCGTTTTGGTTTAGGTTTTAAATTAAGTTGTATGTGTGGGTTGTTAACTTATAAGTTCCAAATGGTTGTATAGTAGGAAGTCAAGTGTTAAACAATTTAAAGTAGGGCCCTTAATAAACAAAATTGTATAACTGAAGTTTAAATACTACCCTAGTAGACACATGTCTGATGTCTGATCTTTGTATTATCTATTTAATAAAAAGTAAGGACAAAAATATAGTTTTAGGCTTGTATATCTAAAAATTTTTTATTCTTTTTTCGTTTTTTTTTTTTTCTATTCTGAGACAATATCTTTACAATTTCTTCTCAATGTCTGTTTAATGAAAATATAAGATAATTATTAGATTTATTCTTTTTTTAATCGGAAGATAAAGGTTTGATTAATCAGAGAATAATTCTGTACAAAAAATATTATAAATATTCCATATTGTTTCGAAAATTCCGTTAGATTGTCCTTACTATATTTAAATATTGAAATATATAAGACAAAAATGAGACATTTTCTTACCTTTGTTCGTTAGCAATATTTACAAATACATATGTAATGTCAAATACATAAGAGCTTGTCTTACTTTGTTCTTTTAAATTCTTTAATTTTGTAATATCTAAGTAGGCTTTTTTTATTTTAAAAGACATTATCGTTTGTTAATCGGACATTATGTATGTAATTGTAATTTTTTGTAATGCAAAAACGAAACACGTTTAAATTAATTCGTTTATGTTCTTGCATAGTGCAATTAACTAAAATAAATTAAGTGTGTTTCATAAAAAGTTGTCTGATCAAAAATAAATAAAATAAAATTTAAATTTATAAATTAAAGAATTTAATTTAGTTAAGAAAATAACAATAAATTAAATAATAAAAATTAGAAATTCGGAAATTGTCCATATATAAGTAAGTACTCAATATAAATCATAATTGTTAAACAAAATTTATATCAGCCATAAGTATGTATTATTTATTTATTTAAAATCTATATGTACATATTATATATTACAGGTTTTAATTTGCTTTTAATCGTAGCTCGTTTAGCACATGTAGCAATTCAAAACTATTTTGCTTAATAATTTATTTTAACTTTGAAAATAAATTCAAGAATAACAATTCAATATAATTAATTCAATCTAACAACAAGTGATATTAAGTGTAGTAACAGAAGATTTTACTTAAACCAACTAAATATATTATGTAAAATCGACTACATATATAATAGAATTAAAAGCGAATATCATCATTAAACATTAATTAATAAACATTAAAACAAAATGCAAATATGCATTCAACATAACCTAAAATTGCACTGGATTTTTATATGCTGAATTTCTCTTCTTTTAAATCAACTTTCAACACACATCAGAACTTCAATCCATTTTACACTTACATATATAAAAATAAAATAAATAAAAAAAATTTTTAAAAAAACAGCTTTTTTGAACAAAAAAGTAGAAAATAAATTTTTAATAGCAAATTTTTCTGTAATTTTCTAAACTATATTGTTACAATCGAGATTTCTCTGAAAAAGTTTATTTCAATATGTCAAATATATATATAAATATAAGTATACATAACTTTTAAAATCTGTGAAATTAATATAAAAGCTGGAGGCAAAATTTAAAAATATAAGTTTATAGTTATGTGTTTGTTGCCTCCAGCTTTTATTTTAATTTCACAGACTTTAAAACTTATATATACTTATATTTATATATATATTTGACATATTGAAATAAACTTTTTCAAAGAAATCTCGATTGTAACAATATAATTTAGAAAATTACAGAAAAATTTGCTATTAAAAATTTATTTTCTACTTTTTAGTTCAAAAAAGCTGTTTTTTTTAAAATTTTTTTTATTTATTTTATTTTATTCTTTTTAGTAACGACAAATATAAGTATTGAATCGATTTTTTTTTTTTTCCTTGTTTAATTTTGAATTTTTACAGTTGCCCTCACAGTCTATAATTATATTATTACCTGTTATAATATAGAATATATTGAATTTTTTTATTATTAATTTATTGTGGCAAAATTTTTAAAAAATTAAGAAAACGTTGCATAGCTAAATTCAAAATTTAAATAAAAATATTGCAATTTTATAATGTTCTTTATTTCCACTTAAAAATGCGACCCTTTGAAAACTTTGATTTATATACTGCCTTGTTTTTTCTTTCTTTTATAGCATGACATTTTAATATTTCTTTTTTTCTATCTGTTATGTGTGTAAATATCAGATGTGCACATATACCTAAGAAATAGCCTTTAAACATATTTAAAAACAATCAAAGTAACATTTTTTGTTCTCTTTTTTTTCTCATTCGTTTTTATTTTTCTTCCAGTATTACATTTTACTTTTTTTTCTGTTATTTAGGTACGCTAAGAACTTATTTTTTTTTTTTTAATATTAAATTTATGCATACAGTCTATTTAAAAAATAGATATTATTAACTATAGAACATTCTGAATTTTTTTTTTTTCGTTTATGTTTACCGTCCATTCATATAAATATAATTGTTGGTATTAAAAAATAATGAATCTATAACTACACACATATATACTGATATATTCATTCATATACATTTTATAGTAGTATGGGTACTATATAATGATCTGAACTTGTGATTGTTATATTGTATTATATATAGTGGCAAAATTTTTAAAAAATTAAGGAAACATTGCATAGCAAAATTAAAAATTTAAATAAAATTGTTATTGCAATTTTATAATGTTCTTTATTTCCACTTAAAAATGCGACCCTTTAAAAACTTTGATTCATACACTGCCTTGTGTTTTCTTTCTTTTCATAATATAACATTTTAATTTTTTTTTGTCTGTTATGTACGGAAATATCAAACGTATTTTTCTTTCTTTTAAAATCATAACATTTTAATAGTTCTTTGTTTCTATCTGTTACGTGGGTAAATATAAGATGTGCACAATATATATATAAGAAATAGACTTTAAAAATATTTAAAAACAATCAAAGTAACATTTTATGTTCTCTTTTTTTTCTATTCGTTTTTATTTTTCTTCCAGTATTACATTTTACTTTTTTTTTTGTTTTCTGTTATTTAGGTACGCTAAGAATTTCTTTTTTTTTTTTTTAAATGTTTAATTTATACATGCATTATATTTAAAAAATATAAATTATAACCTATAGAAAATTCTGTATTGTTTTTTGTTCGTTTATATTTACCGTCCATTCATATGCATACATAAATTTTTTTTTGTTCGTTTATGTTTACCGTCCATTCATATAAATATAACTGTTGCCTACATATTAAAAAAAAATAATAAATCTATAACTACATACATAAATAGCCATATATTCATTCATATACATATTATGTATCTATATTATGAGCTGAACTTCTCAGTGTTGCATTATATCATAATGCGGCAAAATTTTTAAAAAATTAAGAAAACGTTGCATAGCTAAATTCAAAATTTAAATAAAAATATTGCAATTTTATAATGTTCTTTATTTCCACTTAAAATGCGACCCTTTAAAAACTTTGATTAATACACTGCCTTGTTTTTTCTTTCTTTTCATAACATACCATTTTAATATTTTTTTTTTTGATCTGTTATGTACGAAAATATCAAAAGTATGTTTCTTTCTTTTAAAATCATAACATTTTAATAGTTCTTTTTTTCTATCTGTTATGTGGGTAAATATCAGATGTGCACAATATATACATAAGAAATAGACTTTAAAAATATTTAAAAACAATTAAAGTAACATTTTTTGTTCTCTTTTTTTCTATTCGTTTTTATTTTTCTTCCAGTATTAGATTTTCTTTTTTTTTTGTTTTCTGTTATTTAGGTACGCTAAGTATTTCTTTTCTTTTTTTTAAATGTTTAATTTATACATGCATTCTATTTAAAAAATATAAATTATAACCTATAGAACATTCTGAATTTTTTTTTGTTCGTTTATATTTACCGTCCATTCATATGCATACATAAAAATTTTTTTTGTTCGTTTATGTTTACCGTCCATTCATATAAATATAACTGTTGCCTACATATTAAAAAATAATAAATCTATAACCAGAGACTACATAGAGATGTCCAAATGGCAACAAAAAAGTTTAGATGTCGCTACAATATCGATTTTGAAATTTAGTCTCATTTTTCAACTTTTTTTTTTAAAGTTTCTTAAAGCAAGTTTTGGTCTCGGATATTTTTTTTTTTCATATATGTACATAAATGAACTTTCGTATGATTGGTATGGATGATAGAAATAACAAGTAACATACATATATGAATATGATCATATGATATCAAATGACATATTATGATATACATAATCTGATCAGTATCTAATATAATTTTTATATTATATATGCATTATGCCATATTATGCATTTATATTACTTGAACCAGCTTGCCTACATGCTTATTAAATTGTGAAAGTGTGTGTGAATCAAAATTAAATATAAATAGAAATACACATAAATACTATCGGCACTTTTTATATATGTATTTCAATATGATTCAAAAATCAATACATATTTATATTTATATTTTGTTTTGTGTAAATGTAATTATGTTCCAATTTGATATGATTTGATAATTTTTATGAATATGTACAGTATCCAGCAAATGTCATGCCACTTTTCTAATTGGAATAATTTTTAATTAAAAAAATGTTTAGAAGAATTTTAAAGCATAATTTTTTATTTCAGTTATTTTTATTTGAAGGTATATTATATTATCTTCAAAAAATACCCACATATATATGTAAGTATACTGTTACCAATATAACAATATGATATGGGTCATGATATCAAAAAATAAAATAAAATCATAATACAAAAAATTTTGTTACTTTGTTTGTTTGTTTTTCCCTGAAGTTATAAAGTTAAAAATATTATTAGAAAAAATTCGAACGCCTATATTATTTTATTGCTTTTCTATATATATTTTTTTAAATTACCATTACTTTTGCTGGATACTGTATATTAAATCAGTTAAATTTAGTTAAATAAATAATGCAGTTAAATCAGATGATTTTCATAAAATATATAACATTCATACCATCTGATACCATATAATATACGATATACCATTTCATACATTCAAAAAATTCTGCTTGTAGTAGTGAAATACTGAATGCATATGAATGATAAGCTTGAAATGTTTTTTCTTGTTGTTTTTAGAAAAGTCAACATTATAAAATAATCTATTTTTATTTAATTTTTTTCTATATGAAATATTTAGCTAAATGTTCCATATTTTTTGTAAAGTGATATTTAGAATGTCTTCTTTATCATATTGAAAATTTACGTTTCTACTCGACATATTAAATATATATTTTCTCAAATATATTTTCCCATTTTTGCCTTATTTTTCTATTTTAAAAGTTATTTTGTCATCGCTTTGCTTTAAAAAGTTTAATAATCACAAGGATAAAAAAATTTTGTAAATGCATAAAATATATGAATGATCATTTTACACCAGATTTTACAGAAGATTCTAGTTTTCGCTAAATTATTTTAGCTATGACACAAACTAAATATTTCTGTGCTTTAAGATTTTTAAAACTAGCCAGTTTTAGCTGGCCCGTTTGAAAAAAAATTAGTACAAATTTTTGTATGAATTTGTACATCTCTATGTAGTCTCTGGCCATATATTCATTCATATACATATGTATCTATATTATGAGCTGATGTTATAATTTATACATAACCTATAGAATATTCTGAATTTTTATACCCGTACGATAGGATCGGGTATAATAAAATTACTCCTCCGTTTGTAACACCTCGAAATAAGCGAGCTAGATATACCTTCAAAGGTATGGATCGGATCAGAAAAAAATTCTAAGACGATTGAGCCATGTCCGTCCGTCAGCACGCTAACTCAAAAACTAAGAAAGGTAGAATCTTGAAATTTACACAAAATATTATGGGAGTAATTTGTAGTCCCTATTTTTTTTGGTTGAGTTTGGACCAAAACTTAGGGTAGCTCTCGAACACCTAACTTTTAGATCCCCACATTTTTTTTGAAATAGAGCTATGAAAATAACTGCTGATAGATCTCACAAAAATATTAATTTTATTTTTTATAACTTTTTTTTGTAGCCCTACCCGTTACGGAGCTACAGCTCACCAAAGGTTCAAAAAAACTCTATATTTAAATTGTAATAGTACAAGTTGCATAAAGTATATCTTCATTTTGAAAACGGCAAACGATTACTACTTTTATTAGCTTTAAAAGTATATATACAAGAAATATATATTTGTGGCATACGGTGTCTTAATTTACCGTTATGCGAAACTCAAATTTTGCAAAATCCTATAACCCTTCTATCTTCTAAACGGTTTAAGTTGGAAACTTGAAATTTTGCCAGAACTTAGATCTTTGAAAGTATGAGTAATTACAGAAATTTTTTTTGTATCACCCCTCGTTTAGGAGCTGTAAGGCGTCAAAAACTGAAAATTTCCTATTTTTAAACATATGTAACTTGAACACCTGTTAAAAGTTTTTTGAAGTAATACACAAAAATTAAAGCTTCAACATTATACTCTTATTTCTGTTAACAACTTTTTTTAATAATATAGGGTTACTTTATAATTGACGAAAGTATTACTTGATTTTTTCAAATTTTCTAACAAATTTCTTTAAAGAATTTTTTGCATTTTGTTTTACTCAATAATTTGAAATTGTTGAGGATACAATGCGTAGTACAAAAAAATGTAAATAAATAAACAACATAACGGTTGCTTGAAGAATTTTTATTCATATGATATTGATATACACACTTGCTTATATAATATCATGTTTATTTACATATCGTATATGTCACTGATGAATGAATGATAAGAGTATAGATGTATATTATATAGCGCCGTATTTACATACATACATATATGCATTTTATTGTACTTATAAGAAATTATTCTATGAATGGAAATATTTTTAAAGAAATATTGCAATGTATGGCGATCTACTTATAACAATATAAATATACTATGTACGCATTAATATAATATAATATTTAAAATTATATTTACTATTTTGTAATTTAATATACATTTACCGCTTAGTATTAAATGGTACTATAGAATATTTGAAAAAGTTTCGGATTGATAATCGATATGTGGTTAGCATCTGCTTTTGAAGAATGTATAAACATATAGTTTGAATATACGTACAACCCATAGTTCTAGAAATTATAAAATTCACCCAAATTATTTTAAAATACTAAAATATTAAAAAAATAATATTGTAAGCAGAGTGACAGGCTGTGAACATACTAACGGTTCGTACGGGTATCTAAGAGTTGACAAAGTCAACTGTATTCTTTCTGGTTTTTGTTCGTTTATATGCATATATAAAATTTTTTTTTTTTCGTTTATGTTTACCGTCCATTATCATATACATATGTGTCTATATTGAGCTGATGTTTAATTTATACATGCATTCTATTTAAAAAATATAAATTATAACCTATAGAACATTCTGAATTTTTTTTTGTTCGTTTATATTTACCGTCCATTCATATGCATACATACGTCCATTCATATAAGTATAACTGTTGCCTACATATTCAAAAATAATAAATCGATAAATCAACTAAATAATAATAGTTGGGAATTTGGTAATTTGGTGTGACTGTGTTAGCAGATTTTTAATAGTACAGCACACATAAAAATATGAATACCATTTTTGTACATGTTTGTACCTACATATGAAAATTTGGTTTTAATAGTATGTAATTGTATGTAATTGAGAATATATCAAATTGCTTACTTCTAAATACTAATGTTTTTGAATTAAAAAAAAAATGATTTTGCTTTTTCTAAACGATGTAGATATACATATATGTATGTATGTACATAACATATATGGTTAATTCATAATTATTGTTATTGAAAAGAAAAATATTGTTGTTATTTACTATTTTTAAAAAAGACTGGATTTCTTATTTTTAATATATTCTTTTTGTTGTTTAATGTTTTTACATAATTGGAAATATATTCTTAGTTTTTATACTTCAGAAAAAGACATTAGCGGTGCAGATCATCATTCCCTAATAGATCTTAATTTAAAGGCAGCCCCCAATTTAGATATCAATGTTAGGGTCATAATATGCGATTTTAATATGTTAAGGGTTTCGAAAGAAAAGCCCTATTTTAATTATAATTAAGAAAGGAAAAACACATATCTATATAAATATTATAAATAAACACATTGCTTTTATAAATAAAAATGTATACTAAAAATCAATTGATTTGATGAAATAAAATAAATAAAAAAAAATTTTAAAAAAACAGCTTTTTTGAACTAAAAAGTAGAAAATAAATTTTTAATAGCAAATTTTTCTGTAATGTTCTGAACTATATGGTTTCAATCGAGATTTCTTTGAAAAAGTTTATTTCAATATGTCAAATATATATATAAATATAAGTATATATAAATTTTACAGTCTGTGAAATTAAAATAAAAGCTGGAGGCAACAAACGCATAACTATAAACTTATATTTTTAAATTTTGCCTCCAGCTTTTATATTAATTTCACAGACTTTAAAACTTATATATACTTATATTTATATATATATTTGACATATTGAAATAAACTTTTTCAAAGAAATCTCGATTGTAACAATATAGTTTAGAAAATTACAGAAAAATTTGCTATTAAAAATTTATTTTCTACTTTTTAGTTCAAAAAAGCTGTTTTTTAAAAAATTTTTTTTATTTATTTTATTTTATTCTTTTTAGTAACGACAAATATAAGTATTGAATTGATATTTTTTTTTTTCCTTGTTTAATTTTGAATTTTTACAGTTGCCCTCACAGTCAATAATTATATTATTACCTGTTATAATATAGAATATATTGAATTTTTTTATTATTAATTTATTGTGGCACAATTTTTAAAAAATTAAGAAAACGTTGCATAGCTAAATTCAAAATTTAAATAAAAATATTGCAATTTTATAATGTTCTTTATTTCCACTTAAAAATGCGACCCTTTGAAAACTTTGATTTATATACTGCCTTGTTTTTTCTTTCTTTTATAGCATGACATTTTAATACTTCTTTTTTTCTATCTGTTATGTGTGTAAATATCAGATGTGCACATATACAAAAGAAATAGCCTTTAAAAATATTTAAAAACAATCAAAGAAACATTTTTTGTTCTCTTTTTTTTCTATTCGTTTTTATTTTTCTTCCAGTATTACATATTCCTTTTTTTTTTGTTTTCTGTTATTTAGGTACGCTAAGAATTTCTTTTTTTTAAATGTTTAATTTATACATGCATTATATTTAAAAAATATAAATTATAACCTATAGAACATTCTGAATTTTTTTTTGTTCGTTTATGTTAACCGTCCATTCATATAAATATAACTGTTGCCTACATATTAAAAAATAATAAATCGATAAATCAACTAAATAATAATAGTTGGGAATTTGGAAATTTGGTGCGACTGTGTTAGCAGATTTTTAGTACAGCACGCATAAAAATATGCATACCATTTTTGTACATGTTTGTACCTACATACATATGTAGTAAAAAAATTTGGTTTTAAAAGAACGTAATTGAGATATATTAAATTGCTTACTTCTAAATACTAATGTTTTTGAATTAAAAAAAAATGATTTTGCTTTTTTTAAACGATGTAGATGTACATAACATATATATGTTATATGTGAATGTACATAACATATATTTTATGATTAATTCATAATTATTGTTATTGAAAAGAAAAATATTGTTGTTATTTACTATTTTTAAAAAAGACTGGATTTCTTATTTTTAATACATTCTTTTTGTTGTTTAATGTTTTTACATAATTGGAAATATATTCTTAGTTTTTATACTTCAGAAAAAGGCATTAGTGATGCAGATCATCATTCCCTAATACATCTTAATTTAAAGGCAGCTCCCAATTTAGTTATCAATGTTAGGGCCATAATATGCCATTTTAATATGTTAAGAGTTTCGAAAGAAAAGCCCTATTTTAATTATAATTAAGAAAGGAAAAACACATATCTATATAAATATTATAAATAAACACATTGCTTTTATAAATAAAAATGTATACTAAAAATCAATTGATTTGATGAAAAAAAACTTAAATTTAACACTTGCTATCTAAATTTTAAGTAAATGCATATTAAGTTTTACACTGTGTTCTCAAGTGCGACACATTAATTTGTTTACACATTCATATCTTTCAAATTCATCGCTTTCAAACCAAAAATATTTTCGAAGCACATATTATTACATATTTTGAAGTATGTACCTATGGATATGTACACATACAATGCAATGGTGTACATAAAAAACAATAGTCTTTTATAGAAAAAAAAAAACATTTATGTATTACGTATACGTATTGGTATTTGTATGGTGAGTTTAGTAAATTTAGATAAAATGTTTTATTTTGGTTCTGTAATAATTCTGTTAAAAATTCTGTTATATCTTTGTATGAAAATTTAATTTTGAAATTAAGCTACTTTCTCTAATGTTTTTCGATATTATTATTTTAAAATCATGTATTGTCATCGGGATCTGATCTAATGAAGAAAATTTCAAGTCTCTAGCTCAACGGGAAGTGTGTTTAAAATGGCTTCTAAGATTCCATCCTTTACCCAACCAAGTTAATAAAAAGCTGTTAATAATAATAAAAAGAATTAATAAAAATATTTATCATGTATGTACCTACATATATAAAATTAAAATAGAATCAAATATTCACGAGGATATTTTTTTAAAAGAACTATTCAACTATACAACTATTGGTGAGTTTAGTAAATTTAGATAAATTGTTTTATTTTGGTTCTGTAATAATTCTGTTGAAAATTCTGTTATATATTTGTATGAAAATTTAATTTTGAAATTAAGCTACTTTCTCTAATGTTTTTCGATATTATTATTTTAAAATCATGTGTTGTCATCGGGATCTGATCTAATGAAGAAAATTTCAAGTCTCTAACTCAACTGGAAGTGTGTTTAAAATGGCTTCTAAGATTCCATCATTTACCCAACCAAGTTAATAAAAAGCTGTTAATAAATACAATTTTTCTTTTTTTCTTTAATATATACATAATTTATTGTAATAACACTCTTTAAATTCAGTAATTTCATTTAAACTAAATTAATATCAAATAATTTTTAAAACATTGTAAAAATTATCACATTTAAATTTTTTTTAAATATGTAAGTAGGTAACCCTGCACTTTGGGATGGGAAAAAAATTGACCCATATCGCACGACATGCTGACCTACATTTTGATTTATGGGTTTATTGTAGATCATGCTTGGTTAGTAGATCAAGAACTTGTTTTGATCGTTTTGGTTTAGGTTTTAAATTAAGTTGTATGTGTGGGTTGTTAACTTATAAGTTCCAAATGGTTGTATAGTAGGAAGTCAAGTGTTAAGCAATTTAAAGTAGGGCCCTTAATAAACAAAATTGTATAACTGAAGTTTAAATACTACCCTAGTAGGCACATGGCTGATCTTTGCCTTATCTATTTAATAAAAAGTAAGGACAAAAATATAGATTTAGTCTTGTATATCTAAAAATTTTTTATTCTTTTTTCGTTTTCTATTTTTTTTTCTATTCTGAGACAATATCTTTACAATTTCTTCTCAATGTCTGTTTCATAAAAATATAAGATAATTATTAGATTTATTCTTTTTTTAATCCGAAGAAAAAGTTTTGATTAATCAGAGAATAAAAACAAAAAATTCTGTACAAAAAATATTATAAATATTCCATATTATTTCGAAAATTTCGTTAGATTGTCCTTACTATAATTAAATATTCAAATATATAAGACAAAAACGAGACATTTTCTTACCTTTGTTCGTTAGTAATATTTACAAATACATATGTAATGCCAAATACATAAGAACTTGTCTTACTTTGTTCTTTTAAATTCTTTGATTTTGTAATATCTAAGTAAACTTTTTTATTTTAAAAGACATTATCGTTTGTTAATCGGACATTATGTATGTAATTGTAATTTTTTGTAATGCAAAAACAAAACACGTTTAAATTAATTCGTTTATGTTCTTGCATAGTGCAGTTAACTAAAATAAATAAAGAGCGTTTCATAAAAAGTTGTCTGATCAAAAATAAATAAAATAAAATTTAAATTTATAAATTAAAGAATTTAATTTAGTTAAGAAAATAACAATAAATTAAATAATAAAAATTAGTGAGTCGGAAATTGTCCATATATAAGTAAGTACTCAATATAAATCATAATTGTTAAACAAAATTTATATCAGCCATAAGTATTATTTATTTATTTAAAATCTATATGTACATATTATATATAACACGTTTTACTTTGCTTTTAATCGTAGCTCGTTTAGCACATGTAGCAATTCAAAACTATTTTGCTTAATAATTTATTGTAACTTTGAAAATAAATTCAAGAATAACAATTCAATATAATTAATTCAATCTAACAACAAGTGATATTAAGTGTAGTAACAGAAGATTTTACTTAAATCAAGTAAATATATTATATAAAATCGACTACATAATACAATTAAAAGCGAATATCATCATTAAACATTAATTAATAAACATTAAAACAAAATGCAAATATGAATTCAACATAACCTAAAATTGCACTGGATTTTTATATGCTGAATTTTTCTTCCTTTAAATCAACTTTGAACACACATCAGAACTTCAATCCATTTTACCCTTACATATATAAAAATAAATACAATTTTTCTTTTTTTCTTTAATATATACATAATTTATTGTAATAACAACACTCTTTAAATTCAGTAATTTCATTTAAACTAAATTAATATCAAATAATTTTTAAAACATTGTAAAAATTATCACATTTAAATTTTTTTTAACTATGTAAGTAGGTAACCCTGCACTTTGGGATGGGAAAAAATTGACCCATATCGCACGACATGCTGACCTACATTTTGATTTATGGATTTATTGTAGATCATGCTTGGTTAGTAGATCAAGAACTTGTTTTGATCGTTTTGGTTGAGGTTTTAAATTAAGTTGTGTGTGTGGGTTGTTAACTTATAAGTTCCAAATGGTTGTATAGTAGGAAGTCAAGTGTTAAGCAATTTAAAGTAGGGCCCTTAATAAACAAAATTGTATAACTGAAGTTTAAATACTACCCTAGTAGGCACATGTCTGATCTTTGTCTTATCAATTTAATAAAAAGTAAGGACAAAAATAAAGATTTAATCTTGTATATCTAAAAATTTTTTATTCTTTTTTCGTTTTCTATTTTTTTTCTATTCTGAGACAATATCTTTACAATTTCTTCTCAATGTCTGTTTAATGAAAATATAAGATAATTATTATATTTATTCTTTTTTTAACCCGAAGAAAAAGGTTTGATTAATTGTTACAAATTCACATATCCCAATAATATAAAATTCACTCTTTTCACTCTTTCCCAATATAAATACCTTTAATTATCATTAACATATTTTCACACGTTTTTCTAATTTAATTTAACTTAATTATTCTAAATAGTCTGGGTGACTTCCGGCACACTTAATTAAAAGCATATTTCCAAATATATGCAATATAAAACATATTCATTTTTTTATTTGATAATTTCCTGGAATTGTTTATAACTTTAAAATATTAAAACCAATAACTCATCAATTTTGTAAAGTAATTTTTCTCCGAATTGTTTATTAAAATAAGTACTACGTTGCATTTTTTTTAATTATTAACTAATATAAATATAACAAATTGTAAACTAAAATCAGTCTTAAGAAAGGTTCAATAAAGAAAGTACAAAAAAACAAATACATTTTTTTTTTTTAAGATAAAATTTTCGTATTAGAAAATTGGCGCAGTCGGTAGGATGTGTCAAGACAGTTATTAAAAGATTAATAATTGTTCGTCTATTATAATAGTTTGTGACACACCGCGAGTTAGTTTTATCTATACTTTAAAAACCAGCAGAAGTGGTAATTTATAATTTAAACCAGCAGAAGTGGTAATTTATAAAAAAAGAAAAAAAAAAAAAAAAACCAGCACAAATGGTAACCTATAACCTAAAATTAAATAAAAATAGTGATCGCCTTTTTACTTGGAGAATTTTTGTGAACATTTAAATTCAATATTATTTTGTGAATTCAACATTATTTTGTGAATATTTAAATTTAATATAAAAACAATATTTTATTTGTGAACATTTAAAATCTCAAATTTTATACGTGAACATTAACTTTTCAAACTTAAAATTTAATATAAAATTTTTTAGTTAACAAAAAAAAAAGAAAAAAAAACAATACAGAAATAACTAATTTATAATAAAAAAAAAAAAAAAATAATAAAATTTAAAAAATTTTTCTTTGCCTTTAATAAAAATAAACGAAATACTTTTGTAATAAACAAAAAAAAGGGCACACAATTTATATATCTATATTATATATATATAAAAAGGTGCAAAATACATAGTGTTTCAAGTATTCCCGAAAAATTGAAAGAAAAGAAAATTTCCAGTACCTCAACAAAACTTTTTCACAGTGCTTCAACAACAATGTTCCAGTTAACAGTTCCAGTAATTTCCAGTTGACATTTATAAAAGGTCAGAATTTTAATTTAATTTTTTATTTTATAGTTTTTGTAATTAATAATATTCAAGTTAAAATTGTAAAAATACTTTTATTAAGTAAAATTTATGAAAGGTCAGAATTTTAATTTTAAACTTTTTCTATGTAAGTTAAAATTTTAAGAATAACCCTATTATTTGTGAAATTTTTTTCCTTAATAAGCTAATTCAAGTAACGGTTCATAAGAAAAATAGAGCGAACAAAACCCGAATTTCTTATTTAAAAAAATTAAAATCAATTAATAAGAAGTTAAAATTCTTTTTTATATCCCAACCTCCACAAAAAAAGAAACTATTGGAAAGAAAAAACAACCTTCCAATATCCCAAGAAAAAATAAGTAAAATAAAATCAATTTTAATAATAAACACTTTTACATATTATTGCATAAGAATTCTTCTTTTTTTAATAAAATGGCAAATGCAGGCAACCTTAGAACAATAACTATTGAACCCGTCAAATACTTAAATGACCTACCAGATTTGAATGACGATTATAAAGATTTGGTATCCTTTACTAGCCTTATAGATAGGGTTAATCCGATACTAGATACTTTTGATGGACCATCAAAAGCTTTATTTGTAGATATTATTAAATCTAAATTAAAAGGAAAGGCCAAAAAAGCAATAGAAATTAACTGCCATGCAACAACTTGGCATGAAGTTAAAGATATATTGCAAAATCATTTCGGGAAACGTCGTAGTTGCGAAGATCAATACGATGAACTACGTGCTACTACATTTAAGACAAATTGCTTAGATTTCTATAATGAAATCAAAAATAAACTAAGGAGACTGAATAATAAAACATATTTCATCCTTGGTGCGAAGCAACTAATGAATGCGTAAGAAATAATTAAAGAACTGCCCTGAACCTCTTTAAAAGCAAAATACCCGAACCCATGAAAACAGTACTAACGATATTCCAATTCACGCAAAAACTTACAGGTACCCTTACATCTATAAAATCGAAGTTCAGAGACAAATACAAGAAATGCTAAATGATAATATTATACGTCCCAGTAATTCACCATATTCTGCCCCGGTCTGGATAGTACCCAAGAAAGTTGACGCCAGTGGGAAACAAAAGTGGAGATTGGTCGTCGACTATCGCAAACTTAACGAAATCACTATAGACGACAAATATCCAATCCCGAATATGGATGAAATTTTAGATAAGCTTGGCAAATGCCAATATTTCACCACCTTAGATCTGGCAAAGGGATTTTACCAGATCGAAATAGACAAAGAAGATATTCATAAAACAGCGTTTAATGTGGAGAATGGACATTACGAATTTCTGCATATGCCATTCGGGTTAAAAACAGCACCCGCCACATTTCAAAGACTAATGAATCATATCCTTAAAGATTTCATTAACGTAATATGTCTAGTATACCTGGACGATATAATTATATTTTCTACTTCCTTACAAGAACATATTGTAGCAATGAAGAAAATTCAAAGATTAAAAGAAACAAACCTAAAAGTTCAACTAGATAAATGCGAGTTTCTAAAGAAAGAAACCGAGTTCCTTGGTCACATTGTAACCCAAAGTGGAACAAGACCAAATCCAAAAAAAATAGAGTGCGTAATAAATTTCCCAATTCCCAAAACCATCAAACAGATCAAACAATTCTTAGGTCTCACTGGCTACTATCGCAAATTTATAAAGGATTATTCACTCATAGCCAAACCCATGACAGCATACTTAAGAAAGGATGCAAAAATTGACATTTCAAATCCAGAATACATCAATAGTTTTAATACATTAAAAAGAATCTTGACTACCGATCCAATCCTAAAATACCCGGACTTCACAAAAGAATTCACTTTAACTACAGACGCGAGCCAATATGCACTTGGTGCTATCTTGTCGCAAGATAACCACCCCATTTGTTACGCTAGCCGCACTTTAAACAAACATGCACAAACTACAGCACAATAGAAAAGGAACTATTGGCTATAGTATGGGGTACAAAGTACTTTAGACCTTATTTATTTGGGAAGAAATTCACGATAGAAACGGATCCTAAACCACTTACTTGGTTGTTCTCGATTAAAGAGCCAAACTCTAAGCTGGTTCGTTGGCGAATCAAACTATCGGAATTCGACTACACTATAAAATATAAAAAAGGTGTAAAAAATGGTAACGCAGACGCACTATCGTGAATTGAAATCCATCAAGAAAATGAAATCAATCTAATATCAAATACTGAACCAAATGAAATTCCTAAGAGCGATTCTGCCATTAATGTATTTAAAAATCAAACAATAATAACTAAATCAACTTCGGGATTTTTAAGAATAAAAAATTTAAAAATATTTAAAAATAACAGAAAAATTATCCAATTGAAAACCCTAGACCGAGAAACCACAATCACCCTTTTAAAACAACACTTCAATGCGCGCTAACTAAACGCTATATTAATAGATGAAGAATTTTTCCCAATGTTTAAAACTATATTGATACAAGAATTTTCAAACCTTAAAATCATAAAATGTTACAAAATAACAGAAGACATTGAAAACGAAACAAAACTTTACGAGATAATAAAACAGGAACATTTGAATAAAAACCACCGTGGTATCGACGTGGTGTTCAAAGAAATTCAAGAAAAATTTTACCATCCAAATCTTAAACTTCGAATAGCTCAATTTGTGAATAATTGTGAAATTTGTTCACTTGAGAAGTATGACAGAAACCCACCAAAAATTCCATTAAAAATCTCAGAGACACCCTCGCAACCTAAGGAAATCATGTACATTCTACACCTTAGAGAAAAATATGTTCATGACTGTCATTGATAAATTTTCAAAATATGCTCAAGCATATAAAATTCAAAATCGTTCATGACAAGAATTTCAGGTAAAATTGTTGCAATACATAAGTTCATGTGGAAAAATGCGGAAAATTGTCGTTGACAATGAATTAGGTTTTAAAGCTCTACCAATTCGCGAGTTTCTCAGAAAAGAAAATATAGAAATTCAGTTCACATCTAGTGGTAACCATACATCCAACGCTGATGTGGAACGACTCCACAATACCATTAATGAACACATACGCCTCCTTAAACATGACATCCAAAACAGCTTAAAAACGGTTGAAGAAAAGATATTAAGAATAATATGTTTTTATAATAATACTATACATAGTACTACGAACAAAAGACCAATCGACTTTGTAAATGGAAAAATTAACGAAGAAGAATACCGCGACATATATAACATGACACTAAATAAAAAGGAAAAAATTATAGAAAAATTAAATAAAGATAGAACCGACATTGAAATCAAAAACGGGCCAAAATTCATAAAAGAAGTAAGGGGAGGAAACAACTATTCAAAATTTAGGAAGATTGAAACGGAAAAACTAGATAACGATCACGTTTTAGATATAAAAACCAGAATAAAATATTATAAACCCCTCATACGCACGCATAAAAAATTTCAAAACCCAGAAATTCCCACTATAAAATCTAATAAGAAAAAATAAATAAACTTAAACAATTTGCTAAAACTAAAATATACACCTTCGAAACAAAATATTAACTTTCTTATACTATTGAAATTACAGATAAATATGGAAACCCAAATTAGCTTTATCCTATGTATCTGTCTAATAATTACAAATGCCAAAACACAAATGATAGAAATACAAGACTTAAATAATAACAATGGCTTCATCAATATAAAACTAAACGACATAAAACTTATAACAAGCTACAAAAAAGTACTACATATAATTAACTTGACATCTTATGAGGAAACTTCACAAGAAATATGGAATAATTTGCAACCCTTTCTAAACAAATCAAATCTAATATTGCCCATGTTAAATACAGTTGTACACAATTATAAATTATTGGAAATAAAATTAGCAAACTTAACTCCACATGTTAGAAGCAAAAGAGGATTAATTAATGAAGTGGGAATAGGCTTAAAATATTTAGTAGGAACAATGGATAGCGACGACGAGAAAGAAATACTTGACCAACTGGAAGCAATAAAAACCAACAATAAAATGCTAATATCACAGAACAACAACCAAATCAAAATAAATACCGATCTAATCCAACAGACTAATAATATAACTGAACATATAAAAAACCAACAAGGAATTATAAAAAAATTTATAAAAAACTTTAACGACGAAATAGGTAACAGAATCCTCACAATAGAACAGGAAATGTCGTATATGCAATACTTATATCAAATTAACTATGACATAACCCTATTACGACATCACATTGATGATATCGAACAAACAATATTGACAAGTAGACTCGGCATTTTGTCCAAAAGCATATTAACACAAGAAGAATTTAAAATTATATCAAATCTTAATACACTTGCTAATATCAAAATTTCCGTAATTTTCATAGAAACCCAAATAATAATTATGCTTCTAATTCCAAATTTTTCCAATCAAACCGTCTCTAGAATTCTAATAGAACCATTACCAAATAAACTTAACAAATGCTTGGATATTGAGGAAACAGAAATACTAATTAATAAAAATAATGAAATATTTTATGCCAATGTATATATAATTTAAAAATAAATTTAAAAGAAATAAAAAAATAAATAAAAAAAATTTTTAAAAAAACAGCTTTTTTGAACTAAAAAGTAGAAAATAAATTTTTAATAGCAGATTTTTCTGTAATTTTCTAAATTATATTGTTACAATCATGATTTCTTTGAAAAAGTTTATTTCAATATGTCAAATATATATATAAATATAAGTATATATAAGTTTTACAGTCTGTGAAATTAAAATAAAAGCTGGAGGCAACAAACACATAACTATAAACTTATATTTTTAAAATTTGCCTCCAGCTTTTATATTAATTTCACAGACTTTAAAACCAGAATTTTAAATTTTGAAGTTTTACAATTGCCCTCAGTCAATAATTATATTATTACCTGTTATAATATAGAATATATTGAATTTTTTTATTATTAATTTATTGTGGCACAATTTTTAAAAAATTAAGAAAACGTTGCATAGCTAAATTCAAAATTTAAATAAAAATATTGCAATTTTATAATGTTCTTTATTTCCACTTAAAAATGCGACCCTTTGAAAACTTTGATTAATATACTGCCTTGTTTTTTCTTTCTTTTATAGCATGACATTTTAATATTTTTTTTTTTTATCTGTTATGTGTGCACATATACATAAGAAATAGCCTTTAAAAATATTTAAAAACAATCAAAGTAACATTTTTTGTTCTCTTTTTTTTCTATTCGTTTTTATTTTTCTTCCAGTATTACATTTTGCTTTTTTTTCTGTTATTTAGGTACGCTAAGAACTTATTTTTTTTTTAATATTAAATTTATGCATACAGTCTATTTATAAAATAGAAATTATAAGCTATAGAACATTCTGATTTTTTTTTTTTCGTTTATGTTTAGCGTCCATTCATATAAATATAATTGTTGGTATTAAAAAATAATGAATCTATAACTACACACATATATACTGATATATTCATTCATATACATTTTATAGTAGTATGGGTACTATATAATGATCTGAACTTCTGTTTGTTATATTGTATTATATATTGTGGCAAGATTTTTAAAAAATTAAGCAAACATTGCATAGCAAAATTAAAAATTTAAATAAAATTGTTATTGCAATTTTATAATGTTCTTTATTTCCACTTAAAATGCGATCCTTTAAAACTTTGATTCATATAGGTACTGCCTTGTTTTTTCTTTCTTTTCATAACATAACATTTTACTATTTTTTTTTTTTATCTGTTATGTACGAAAATATCAAACGTATGTTTCTTTCTTTTAAAATTATAACATTTTAACAGTTCTTTGTTTCTATCTATTACGTGGGTAAGTATCAGATGTGCACAATATATACATAAGAAATAGACTTTAAAAATATTTAAAAACAATCAAAGTAACATTTTTTGTTCTCTTTTTTTTTTTCTATTCGTTTTTATTTTTCTTCCAGTATTACATTTTCCTTTTTTTTTGTTTTCTGTTATTTAGGTACGCTAAGAATATCTTTTTTTTTTTTTAAATGTTTAATTTATACATGCATTATATTTAAAAAATATAAATTATAACCTATAGAACATTCTGAATTTTTTTTTGTTCGTTTATATTTACCGTCCATTCATATGCATACATAAAATTTTTTTTTGTTCGTTTATGTTTACCGTCCATTCATATAAATATAACTGTTGCCTACATATTAAAATATAATAAATCTATAACTACATACATAAATAGCCATATATTCATTCATATACATTTGTATCTATATTATGAGCTGAACTTCTCAGTGTTGCATTATATCATAATGCGGCAAAATTTTTAAAAAATTAAGAAAACGTTGCATAGCTAAATTCAAAATTTAAATAAAAATATTGCAATTTTATAATGTTCTTTATTTCCACTTAAAAGGCGATCCTTTAAAAACTTTGATTAATACACTGCCTTGTTTTTTCTTTCTTTTCATAACATAACATTTTAATATTTTTTTTTTTATCTGTTATGTACGGAAATATCAAAAGTATGTTTTTTTCTTTTAAAATCATAACATTTTAATAGTTCTTTTTTTCTATCTGTTATGTGGGTAAATATCTGATGTGCACAATATATACATAAGAAATAAACTTTAAAAATATTTAAAAACAATCAAAGTAACATTTTTTGTTCTCTATTAGTTTTTATTTTTCTTCCAGTATTACATTTTCCTTTTTTTTTGTTTTCTGTTATTTAAGTACGCTAAGTATTTCTTTTTTTTTTTTTAAATGTTTAATTTATACATGCATTCTATTTAAAAAATATAAATTATAACCTTAGAACATTCTGAATTTTTTTTTGTTCGTTTATATTTACCGTCCATTCATATGCATACATAAAATTTTTTTTTGTTCGTTTATGTTTACCGTTCATTCATATAAATATAACTGTTGCCTACATATTAAAAAATAATAAATCTATAACTACATACATAAATAGCCATATATTCATTCATATACATATGTATCTATATTATGAGCTGCTGTTTAATTTATACATGCATTCTATTTAAAAAATATAAATTATAACCTATAGAACATTCTGAATTTTTTTTTTGTTCGTTTATATTTACCGTCCATTCACATGCATACATAAAACTTTTTCTGTTCGTTTATGTTTACCGTCCATTCATATAAATGTAACTGTTGCCTACATATTAAAAAATAATAAATCTATAACTACATATTCATTCATATACATATGTATCTATATTATGAGCTGAACTTCTCAGTGTTGCATTATATCATAATGCGGCAAAATTTTTAAAAAGTTAAGAAAACGTTGCATAGCTAAATTCAAAATTTAAATAAAAATATTGCAATTTTATAATGTTCTTTATTTCCACTTAAAATGCGACCCTTTCAAAACTTTGATTCATACACTGCCTTGTTTTTTCTTTCTTTTCATAACATAACATTTTAATATTTTTTTTTTTTGATCTGTTATGTACGAAAATATCAAACGTATGTTTCTTTCTTCTAAAATCATAACATTTTAATAGTTCTTTTTTTCTATCTGTTATGTGGGTAAATATCTGATGTGCACAATATATACATAAGAAATAGACTTTAAAAATATTTAAAAACAATTAAAGTAACATTTTTTGTTCTCTTTTTTTTCTATTCGTTTTTATTTTTCTTCCAGTATTAGATTTTCCTTTTTTTTTGTTTTCTGTTATTTAGGTACGCTAAGTATTTCTTTTCTTTTTTTTAAATGTTTAATTTATACATGCATTCTATTTAAAAAATATAAATTATAACCTATAGAACATTCTGAATTTTTTTTTGTTCGTTTATGTTTACCGTCCATTCATATAAATATAACTGTTGCCTACATATTATAAAATAATAAATCTATAACTACATACATAAATAGCCATATATTCATTCATATACATATGTATCTATATTATGAGCTGATGTTTAATTTATACATGCATTCTATTTAAAAAATATAAATTATAACCTATAGAACATTCTGAATTATTTTTTGTTCGTTTATATTTACCGTCCATTCATATGCATACATAAAATTTTTTTTTGTTCGTTTATGTTTACCGTCCATTCATATAAATGTAACTGTTGCCTACATATTAAAAAATAATAAATCTATAACTACATATTCATTCATATACATATGTATCTATATTATGAGCTGAACTTCTCAGTGTTGCATTATATCATAATGCGGCAAAATTTTTAAAAAATTAAGAAAACGTTGCATAGCTAAATTCAAAATTTAAATAAAAATATTGCAATTTGAGAATTTTCTTTATTTCCACTTAAAATGCGACCCTTTAAAAACTTTGATTCATACACTGCCTTGTTTTTTCTTTCTTTTCATAACATAACATTTTAATATTTTTTTTTTTGATCTGTTATGTACGGAAATATCAAACGTATGTTTCTTTCTTTTAAAATCATAACATTTTAATAGTTCTTTTTTTCTATCTGTTATGTGGGTAAATATCAGATCTGCACATATACATAAGAAATAGCGTTTAAAAATATTTAAAAACAATTAAAGTAACATTTTTTGTTCTCTTTATTTTCTGTTATTTAGGTACACTAAGAAGTTATTTTTTTTTTTTTAATATTAAATTTATGCATACAGTCTATTTCAAAAATAGAAATTATTAGCTATAGAACATTCTGATTTTTTTTTTTGTTCGTTTATGTTAACCGTCCATTCAATTCATATGCATACATAAAATTTTTTTTTGTTCGTTTATGTTTACCGTCCATTCATATAAATATAACTGTTTCCTACATATTAAAAAATAATAAATCGATAAATCAACTAAATAATAATAGTTGGGAATTTGGGAATTTGGTGTTGGGAACACAGTCGTTAGCAGATTTTTAATAGATATAAAAATATGTATTCATAAAAATATGCATACCATTTTTGTACTTGTTTGTACCTACATACATATGTAGTAAAAAAATTTGGTTTTAAAAGTATGTAATTGAGAATATATTAAATTGCTTACTTCTAAATGCTAATGTTTTTGAATTAAAAAAAAATTATTTTGCTTTTTCTAGACGATGTAGATATACATATATGTATGAATGTACATAACATATATTTTATGATTAATTCATAATTATTGTTATTGAAAAGAAAAATATTGTTGTTATTTACTATTTTTAAAAAAGACTGGATTTCTTATTTTTAATACATTCTTTTTGTTGTTTAATGTTTTTACATAATTGGAAATATATTCTTAGTTTTTATACTTCAGAAAAAGGCATTAGTGGTGCAGATCATCATTCCCTAATACATCTTAATTTAAATGCAGCTCCCAATATCAATGTTAGGGCCATAATATGCCATTTTAATATGTTAAGAGTTTCGAAAGAAAAGCCCTATTTTAATTATAATTAAGAAAGGAAAAACACATATCTATATAAATATTATAAATAAACACATTGCTTTTATAAATAAAAATGTATACTAAAAATCAATTGATTTGATGAAAAAAAACTTAAATTTAACACTTGCTATCTAAATTTTAAGTAAATGCATATTAAGTTTTACACTGTGTTCTCAAGTGCGACACATTAATTTGTTTACACATTCAAAATGTTTTATTTTGGTTCTGTAATAATTCTGTTAAAAATTCTGTTATATCTTTGTATGAAAATTTAATTTTGAAATTAAGCTACTTTCTCTAATGTTTTTCGATATTATTATTTTAAAATCATGTATTGTCATCGGGATCTGATCTAATGAAGAAAATTTCAAGTCTCTAGCTCAACGGGAAGTGTGTTTAAAATGGCTTCTAAGATTCCATCCTTTACCCAACCAAGTTAACAAAAAGCTGTTAATAACAAATGTATTCAAAATATTTTTAAGTCAAGTGAAGCTAATTGTAATTTAAAGAAATGTAAAGATCCTTCAATACTAGAAATTAAGAATGGATTAATTATTGTATAACAATTTGAAAAGACAAAAATTAAACATAACTGTAATGAATTTAATAATAATAATATAATAGGTAATAATTTAATTAAATTTGAAAATTGTGAAGTTACAATAAAAAACATTACTTATAAGAACTTTGAAATTAAACTTAAAGACTATGTTATACATGGTTAGACTATCAAACTTCAAAACTATAATAAAAGAAGATATAAATAATTCCAAACTCATTTTTGAAGAATTACATTTAAAAAAAATAGAAAACAATAGAGAAAATATCGAAGAAATTATCATAACTAGAACAATTCATAAATATTTCAACCTATCATTTTATCTTATTGTATCAAGTATACTTGTTATTTTATCAGTTTCGAACTTTAAAAACAGAATATTTTGCAAAAAGCAAAAAACTTTTATTTTAGAAAAAAATTCCTCGAAGCCTCAAACTAAGGGTGGTGGTGTTACAATTGCACATATCCCAATAATATAAAATTCACTCTTTTCACTCTTTCCCAATATAAATACCTTTAATTATCATTAACATATTTTCACACGTTTTTCTAATTTAATTTAATTAATTCTTCCAAATAGTCTGGGTGACTTCCGGCACACTTAATTAAAAGCATATTTCCAAATATATGGAATATAAAACATATTGATTTTTTTATTTGATAATTTCCTGGAATTGTTTATAACTTTAAAATATTAAAATATTAAAACCAATAACTCATCAATTTTGTAAAGTAATTTTTCTTCGAATTGTTTATTAAAATAAGTACTAAGTTGCATTTTTGTTAATTATTAAGTAATATAAATATAACAAATTGTAAACTACAATCAGTCTTAAGAAACGTTCAATAAAGAAAGTACAAAAAAAACAAATAATACGTTTTTTTTTTTAAAGATAAAATTTTCGTATTAGAAAATTATTAATCAGAGAATAATTCTGTACAAAAAATATTATAAATATTCCATATTGTTTCGAAAATTTCGTTAGATTGTCCTTATTATATTTAAATAATGAAATAAATAAGACAAAAACGAGACATTTTCTTACCTTTGTTCGTTAGTAATATTTACAAATCCATATGTAATATCAAATACATAAGAACTTGTCTTACTTTGTTCTTTTAAATTCGTTAATTTTGTAATATCTAAGTAGACTTTTTTTATTTAAAAATACATTATCGTTTGTTAATCGGACATTATGTATGAAATTGTAATTTTTTGTAATGCAAAACCAAAACACGTTTAAATTAATCCGTTTATGTTCTTGCATAGTGCAGTTAACTAACATAAATAAAGTGCGTTTCATAAAAAGTTGTCTGATCAAAAATAAATAAAATAAAATTTAAATTTATAAATTAAAGAATTTAATTTAGTTAAGAAACTAACAATAAATTCAATAATAAAAATTAGTGAGTCGGAAATTGTCCATTAATAAGTAAGTTCTCAATATAAATCATAATTGTTAAACAAAATTTATATCAGCCATAAGTATTATTTATTTATTTAAAATCTATATGTACATATTATATATTACACGTTTTAATTTGCTTTTAATCGTAGCTCGTTTAGCACATGTAGCAATTCAAAACTATTTTGCTTAATAATTTATTTTAACTTTGAAAATAAATTCAAGAATAACAATTCAATATAATTATTTCAATCTAACAATAAGTGATATTAAGTGTAGCAACAGAAGATTTTACTTAAATCATCTAAATATATTATGTAAAATCGACTACATATATAATACAATTAAAAGCGAATATCATCATTAAACATTAATTAATAAACATTAAAACAAAATGCAAATATGAATTCAACATAAACTAAAATTGCACTGGATTTTTATATGCTGAATTTTCCTTTAAATCAACTTTCAACACACATCAGAACTTCATTCCTTTTGCACTTACATATATAAAAATAAATACAATATTTCTTTTTTTCTTTAATACATATATACATAATATATTATAATAACACTCTTTAAATTCAGTAATTTCATTTAAACTAAATTAATATTCAGTAATTTTTAAAACATTGTAAAAATTATCACATTTAAATTTTTTTAACTATGTAAGTAGGTAACCCTGCATTTTAGGATGGGAAAAAAATTGACCCATATCGCTCGACATGCTGACCTACATTTTGATTTATGGGTTTATTGTAGGTCATGCTTGGTTAGTAGGTCAAGAACTTGTTTTGATCGTTTTGGTTTAGGTTTTAAATTAAGTTGTGGTTGTGGATGTGTGGGTTGTTAACTTATAAGTTCCAAATGGTTGTATAGTAGGAAGTCAAGTGTTAAGCAATTTAAAGTAGGGCCCTTAATAAACAAAATTGAATAACTGAAGTTTAAATACTACCATAGTAGACAAATGTCTGATGTCTAATCTTTGTCTTATCTATTTAATAAAAAGTAAGGACAAAAATATAGATTTAGTCTTGTATATCTAAAAAATTTTTATTTTTTTTTCGTTTTCTATTTTTTTTTCTATTCTGAGACAATATCTTTACAATTTCTTCTCAATGTCTGTTTAATGAAAATATAAGATAATAATTAAATTTATTCTTTTTTTAATCGGAAAATAAAGGTTTGATTAATCAGAGAATTATTCTGTACAAAAAATATTATAAATATTCCATATTGTTTCGAAAATTTCGTTAGATTGTCCTTACTATATTTAAATATTGAAATATATAAGACAAAAACGAGATATTTTCTTACCTTTGTTCGTTAGTAATATTTACAAATACATATGTAATGTCAAATACATAAGAACTTGTTTTACTTTGTTCTATTAAATTCTTTAATTTTGTAATATCTAAGTAGACTTTTTTTTTATTTTAAAAGACATTATCGTTTGTTAATCGGACATTAGTATGAAATTGTAATTTTTTGTAATGCAAAAACAAAACACGTTTAAATTAATTCGTTTATGTTCTTGCATAGTGCAGTTAACTCAAGGCAAAATATTGAAAAGTATTGAAAAGTAATGTATTTGATATAAAATATTGTTACTGACATTGATAGTAATTTATTTTAAAGTGTTGTCAAGTTCGGGTTATTTAAATCGTGCACTTTTACTTTTGATTTTAATTTTGAATAAATTTTAGTTTTTGTTAATTTTAATTTTTGCTTTAAATTCCATTATACATACTTAATTACTTAATTTACATACTTTAATTTATCTTAAGTCAGATTGTGATCTTGGTTAATTTCGAAGTTGATTTTTAGTCTAATTTTGATTTTAATTACAATTTCAACTCTGATTTCATCTTAATTTTGCTTTTGATTTTAATTTTAAACTAGATTTCAATTTTAATTTTAATATATTATTTATTATTTTAACTTTTCTTTTATAACTATTAATTTTTTTCCATCAAAATTACCACTTTTAATGTTAATTAAAATTCTGAAGAAAAATTAAATTTCTTAAGAAAAATTTCTGTAACTTACGGGGGTTGCAAACGAATTTTCATGCCGTCGATTGCCATCTTAGTTCAATTAAACCAGCAGTCTTAGCCCTTTGTGAAACACAAGTCAGTAACCACAATGATAACTTTAATGTTACCGGCTACTCACTTATTTCACACTTCGTACCCAAAAGAGGTATCGCCGTCTATATAAAAAATGACATTGCTTTCAACACACTTCCAAAATATAAATGTTCTAGCCCAACCTTTCATTACATTTGAGTCAAAACTCAATTGGGAAACAAGTTGAACTATTCTCCACACTGTTCCACCTTTCTCAACTTGTCCAAAATCCCACTAGAATTGCGGACCGTGCTGATCATGAAGGTCACCTCTTGGATCTATTTCTCACCACACACCCTGAAAAATAAGTGGTTTCAGTTGGTTGCCCCCTGGGTAATTCCGACCATTGTTTGGTTAACACTAGTTTTCGGGTAAGCCCAATCTCCAACCAAAGGTCCCTTCCCAAAAAATTAGTTTGGCGTTGCAGCCATGCCGACTGGGAGGGCCTTAACAATTTTCTTAGAGCCTTTGATTGATCATTGTGCTTCCGTAACAGAAATGTTAACTTTGCTGCAAATGCGATTAGTGAAACTATTTTGCTTGGAATGAAGTTATTCATCCCTCATTTCATGAAATCTGTTAAGAGGAGTCCCAAATCTTGGTTTAATCGTATTTGCAAAGAAGCCATTTTTAAAAAAGAGGAGGCTTTTAAACTGTACCAAAACAATAGGTCGGAGGCTCACAGGGCCAGCTATATAGCGGTGAGAAACAGATGCAAGAGAGTTATCAATAAGCAAAAATTCTTGTTCAACCAAAAGTTGAAACGTAAAATAATCCACATGCCTAAGAATAGCAAGTCTTTTTGGTCATTTGCCAAAAGTCTAAAGGAAGACGTTAGAGGGTCTTCCTTTCCACCACTTATTGATAAAAATAACAGAACTGTATCAGATTCTAAAGGCGAACATATTTGGCAAGCAGTTCGCCTTCAATTCGACACTGTCACAGTCAGCTCAGATGCCACCTTCTGTTCCAGGAGCTGGCTGCTCCTTCGGTAAAATTTACTTTAGGACGCGGGCAGTGATGAAAATCTTAAAGAATCTTGATACAAATAAGTCAGCCGGTCCAGATGGTATAACCACCATGGTGCTTAAAAATACCTACTCCACTATTTCAAAACCTCTGCCCAACCTTTTCTACCTCTCCTTCACTTCGGGTATTCATCCTACTCAATGGAAGGTTGCACATGTTTTCCCAATTCCCAAAAAAGGTAATAAAAGCGATCCCTCCAACTACCGCCCTATTGCTATAACTTCGGTGCTCTCCAAAGTAATGGAGAAAATTGTGAACCAAAAGCTTCTGAAATACCTGGATCACAAAGGTCTGCTTCATGATCGTCAATACGGGTTCAGAGCCCGTCGTTCAACCGGTGATCTCATGACTTACCTTTGTGAGAAGCTAAACATCAACCTTCACCCTTCTGGTGAGTCTGATGTTGTGGCTCTTGATATTTCTAAGGCTTTCGATCGAGTTTGGCACGATGCTCTATTGGCAAAGTGCAAAGCATTAGGTCTAGGTAGGGTCTTTCTAAAATAGATTGGAGATTTCCTTTCGAATCGCACGATTCGTGTACTGGTCGATGGATATTCATCTGACAAATTCAAAATAAATGCTGGTGTCCCCCAGGTATCAGTTTTATCCCCAACTCTCTTCTTAATATTTAGCAATGACCTACTCTCATTAACCTCCAATCCGATCGATAGTTTCGCAGACGACAGCACCCTTGTAGCTTCCTATGAATTTCATAGCCGCTGTAACATTAATCACCAGATTAATACAACAGCAAAAAATTTCACTATTAGTGAGCTAAATAACGATTTAGCAAAAATTCAAAAATGGGGTGAAGTCAATAGAGTTGAGTTCAACACCAAAAAACACAATGCTGTCTGATCTCGCGGAAAATAGCTACTACCGTTCCTAACCTGCTATTTCAGGGAGAAGTCTTGCAGCATTTAACGGATTTAAACATGCTGGGCGTCGGGTTAAACCAGAAATTGACTTGGTCAAATCATATTTTTGGTATAGCTAAGGATGCAGCTAAATGTTTGGGTTTTTTGTATCGCTGCAAAACTTAATTTTCCGCATCTGATCTTCTCAATATCTATAAAACGTACATTAGGCCAAAAATGGAGTATAATGCACACATTTGGGCTGCAGGGCCTCAAACAACACTGGGTTATTTAGATAATGTGCAAAACAGAGCTATTCGTTTGATTAACAACCTCAGTGTAACTTCTATGCTCACTTCACTCAGCCATCGTCGCACAGTTGGGTCACTGACCTTGTTTTATAGGTATCTCGTAGGGATTAACACTTGCTCTAAAGAAATTAAACAATTAATGCCTCCACTAAAAGTTTTCCAACGAGAAACAAGGAGGGCAATAGATGCTCATCCCTACCATGTTGAGTTATCAAGATGACGAAATACATCTTATGGAAATTCGTTTGTCATGCGCACGTCCCGTTTGTGAAACCATATACCATCACATGTGTTCCCTAAGGTTGGTAATTTATATGTGTACGATTTACTTAAGTTTAAGAAGAACATTACATCTTTCTTCAAAATGCCCCTCCAAATTTTCCTACCTATCGCCCATAATCCAGATTTCCCAATACCAATTTCCCCAATTATCCTTCCTACATCCCTATCCCCAAAAGCAAACTGTACATTCGTATTAAAGGTTCCATCCTAAAGTTTGGTTTTAAAAGGGGGGTGGTTTTGGTTGGTTAAAGTCCAACACTACCTTGAGGAAGCACTTGCAGTTCCTCTTGGTGACTTTCGAGTTTTCCACCAACCCTCGTAACAAAAAAAAAAAAATAAATAAACTAAAATAAATAAGGTGCGTTTCATAAAAAGTTGTCTGATCAAAAATAAATAAAATAAAATTTAGATTTATAAAGTAAAGAATTTACACATGTAGCAATTCAAAACTATTTTTCTTAATAATTTATTTTAACTTTGAAAATAAATTCAAAAATAACAATTCAATATAATTAATTCAATCTAACAACAAGTGATATTAAGTATAGTAACAGAAGATTTTACTTAAATCATCTAAATATATTATGTAAAATCGACTACATATATAATACAATTAAAAGCGAATATCATCATTAAACATTAATTAATAAACATTAAAACAAAATGCAAATATGAATTCAACATAACCTAAAATTGCACTGGATTTTTATATGCTGAATTTTCCTTTAAATCAACTTTCAACACACATCAGAACTTCATTCCTTTTGCACTTACATATATAAAAATAAATACAATATTTCTTTTTTTCTTTAATACATATATACATAATATATTATAATAACACTCTTTAAATTCAGTAATTTCATTTAAACTAAATTAATATTCAGTAATTTTTAAAACATTGTAAAAATTATCACATTTAAATTTTTTTTAACTATGTAAGTAGGTAACCCTGCACTTTGGGATGAGAAAAAAATTGACCCATATCACACGACATGCTGACCTACATTTTGATTTATGGGTTTATTGTAGGTCATGCTTGGTTAGTAAATCAAGAACTTGTTTTGATCGTTTTGGTTTAGGTTTTAAATTAAGTTGTATGTGTGGGTTGTTAACTTATAAGTTCCAAATGGTTGTATAGTAGGAAGTCAAGTGTTAAGCAATTTAAAGTAGGGCCCTTAATAAACAAAATTGTATAACTGAAGTTTAAATACTACCCTAGTAGACACATGTCTGATGTCTGATCTTTGTCTTATCTATTTAATAAAAAGTAAGGACAAAAATATAGATTTAGTCTTGTATATCTAAAAATTTTTTATTCTTTTTTCGTTTTCTATTTGTTTTTCTATTCTGAGACAATATCTTTACAATTTCTTCTCAATGTCTGTTTAATGAAAATATAAGATAATAATTAGATTTATTCTTTTTTTAATCGGAAAATAAAGGTTTGATTAATCAGAGAATTATTCTGTACAAAAAATATTATAAATATTCCATATTGTTTCGAAAATTTCGTTAGATTGTCCTTACTATATTTAAATATTGAAATATATAAGACAAAAACGAGACATTTTCTTACCTTTGTTCGTTAGTAATATTTACAAATACATATGTAATGTCAAATACATAAGAACTTGTCTTACTTTGTTCTTTTAAATTCTTTAATTTTGTAATATCTAAGTACGCTTTTTTTATTTTAAAAGACATTATCGTTTGTTAATCGGACAACACAAAACACAAAAATAATAAAATAAAATTTAAATTTATAAAGTAAAGAATTTAATTTAGTTAAGAAAATAACAATGAATTAAATAATAAAAATTAGTGAGTCGGAAATTGTCCATATATAAGTAAGTACTCAATATAAATCATAATTGTTAAACAAAATTTATATCAGCCATAAGTATTATTTATTTATTTAAAATCTATATGTACATATTATATATTATACGTTTTAATTTGCTTTTAATCGTAGTTCGTTTAGCACATGTAGCAATTCAAAACTATTTTGCTTGATAATTTATTTTAAGTTTGAAACGTATTTTGAATACATTTAAATTTTTTCTTTCCCTTTAATTGTATTATTATTTTGTGTAGTAAAAATTTCAATTTTTAAATTCATATTTTTTAGATATTTTATCTACAAATATTAAGACAAAACTAAAACTATTAAAAGTATAATTTAAAAAAAATGGCAGAACGAATTAAAAGATATAGATATAAAAAGCAACAAGCAAAGTTGATAGTTAATAAATATTTTCATCATAATATAATATTCATAATATTCATAAAAATAGCAACATTTCGGTAAGACAATTAGAAGAGAGATCTCAATCACCTGCATGGAATTCATTTTTAAGACAAAATTTTTCGTCAGAAGTAGAAAATGTTTCAGTTCAATTAACTACTCCTTCTGCTAACGTTTCAGAAGTTGGAGAAAATACTACAAACAGGCTAAGCAGTTCATATAATATACAAGATAAAACTGATGAATCAATACCAGAAAGAGCTTTTGAATTTATTGAAAGTTCTGTAGCTGATGTAAGTTATCAAAAAAATATTTTTTGTAGAAATTTAGCACAATGGGTTGTAAAGTCTAAATGTCCAGCAGTAAATGTGAATGATTTGCTACAAATTTTAGAACCACATTTTCCATTTCTTCCTCTGAACTGCAAAAGTCTTTTAGGAACTCCAAGAAGGCATAAAATAGTAAAAATGCTCGAAGGTCAGTACCTACACATTGGAGTTGAAATATGTTTAAGTCGACTTGTAAAGACACGTAATAAAAATTGGTGTCAAGATATTGTTTTAGATATTGGAATTGATGGAGTAGGTATAAACAATAGTTCCAATGCCTCGTTATGGCCTATTTTAATTAGTATAGCTGATAAAACGAAATCATACACATCTGACGAAATCATACAAATTTGTAGGCAACTTCCATCAGATTTTAGTAGTATTCCTAGGCCTTTAGGGTTATTGAGACAATATAAAGCAACAGAATTTAGACAACTTTTGTTATATACGTTACCAATTTTATCAAAAGGAAAACTTGAACAACAATACTATCGTCATTTTTTAAAATTTCATTGTGCTATAAAAATTTTATGCTCAAAAGGTCAATATTTTACTAATAACAAATTGTCGGACTAAATTTACTAAATTTTACTAAAAACAACTTTGTAAAAGATTTTTCAAATTTATATGGAGTTCACACTATGAGTTTCAATGTACATAGTTTAGTTCATCTTAGCAAAGATGTTCGAGATCTCAATGGTTTTTTAGAGAGTTTCAGTGCGTTTAAAGATCTGGTTTTAATGTTCTGGAACAAATTAATAACAGATTTGCTGAAGAAGATATCAATGACTTTAATATTGATTTTGAAAATGAAAAATCACTGAATAATACATCGTAAGAATTAAACATTTGTTATTGTTGAAGGTTCAAAATTTTCGGTAAATC
Organism: Poecilobothrus nobilitatus; assembly: GCA_947095535.1. NCBI lineage: Eukaryota > Metazoa > Arthropoda > Insecta > Diptera > Dolichopodidae > Poecilobothrus > Poecilobothrus nobilitatus. Next base: position 155,322,620 of record OX352774.1, on the reverse strand, counting down.
TGCCAGACAACTACTGCATGATTGAAGACCACATAATACTAAAAATTCTTAAATTCGAAATTGACGGTTATGTAACACATTTTACTGGAAAATCCGTTATTGCTCTACAAAATATTTTTGAATATCCAATTAATTCGCGATATTTAAATATTTTCAAATCTCCGTCATTAGTTTATGGTAGTATTTTAAGGATTGATATTTCGCGCATACAACATAGAATTGCTGTTATTCACCTTGATGATACATTTTATTTTCTAGGGCTTCATCAGCTAAAAGAATTACTTAACTCGTCTACTTAATTTTATTCAAAAGTCAACGAAGTTTTGTTTAGGTATTTCTACAATATTATAAAATGACGTAAGTTTGAAATTAATGAATTTAAATTCTTATTATTAATTATAATTTATTTATCGTCTAAATTTTCTGACTTGATTTAAAATGTTTAAAATATTAAAATTTTTTAAAAAATTAAAAGAAAACAAAAAAAAGGAGACAATAAACGTTATGTATTATTAAAAACGATTTAAAATTAGATTAAAAAAATTTCATAGTTCAGCGATAAATATATTTTATTATATTTTATTAATATTTTGAAAAGATTATTTGTGGTTTTATTCTTAGCTTTAAAGATAATCATGATTCATGAACAATTCATTTTAATTATTTTAGTTATTATGTTGTGGCGTTTGATGATGAAGAAGCATGTGACGTTGTTCCTAAAACTTGGATGTGAAAATGTAATACTCAGTGTTATTAGCTTCCAACTAAGAATATTCGAAAATTACAAAAAAGTTGTGCTTCTCCCAATTTAAAAACTTGGAAAACAGTTGTTTGCAGAATTTTATTCAAATGTGGTAAGTTTTTCACATTATATTTAATATATAAAGTGAAAGCATATTTAAGAAGAACTTATTTTACATTTGTAGGTTCGTATGAAGAAGCTTTAAGGAAGTGTGAATTTGCTCAATGGCAATCAAATACAGAAGAGGATGAAATTGAGCCTATAAACTCTGATATAGATGAAGAAGCTGCCGAAATTGTTTCTCCAAATTTTTTGCAGAATTTTTCTTGTTTGGATAACTGTAACCAATTAGAAGCTAATAATATTCAAATAATAACGTGCAAAACTGAAGAGCTTGTAAACTCACCAAATAATGTAGAGGATGTTAATAATATTAATAATAGGGTTAGCGATGCTGAAATAACACCTTGCTTGTTCACTTTTAAGCAATTAAAAGGTAACACTAATGACATAATAACGTGCGAAGCTGAAGAGCTTTTAAACTTAGCTGTAGGAGATGTTAATAATGCTAATAAAAAAATAACATCAGAAAAATATTCTTGGCCGTCACGTGCTTCTTCTCAACAATTGCTTAAAAATAATGTATCCGACACCTTGTCCTTCGAAGAAGTTTTAGGTGAGATTAATATTTTAATTATTTTTTCTCGAATAACTTAATTTTTTAATTTTAGAAATTCGTTTTAAAGCTCTTGAAGCTAAAATTGATGAAAGGCTAACTAAGATGGAAGAGAAAATTGCAAAATGTCTAGAGGAGGCCATTGTAAAAATTATTAAAGCGCCTGTTAACATTGGAACAGTTCAATTATTTTTTTCTACGAATGAAGAATTTCGAATATTTGAAGAAAAACTACAAGATAATCAAAGCTCTTCAAAAATAGTAAAAAATTCTTATATTGTGTAATGGCTAATTAACTTATTAAAATACATTTTTAGGACGTATTTAAAACAATCAACGCTGCTGATCCGCAAAAATTCTTCAAAAAGAGTATATCAAATTTTTTTTCTGTAGTTCTCTCGTAAATTAACCTGTAACACTGTTTCTGATAGAGAAAAAATTTCTCTAAAAAAAACTAAGTTTATATCATATCTTGAGGGCAATTTTAAAAAAAATATAATATTTGTTTAACTTTATATACGTACACCGTCATACCTGATTGTACTATAACATTTCTACATGTTATTTTTTTTTTAGATATTTGTCTAGAAAAATTTGGGTAAAAAAACAGATATTACAAATACCTTTAAAAGAAGCCTTGTGAAGCTTAAAGATGCTACATCCAAATCATTTAGCAGACAACAAGTACAAAGCACTAAAACAAATGGTGTTACTTAATTGTAATTTGCTTGTTAATTTATGTCTTAATTAAAATTATTTGTTAGCAGAATGCATTGTTCTGTTTTTTTATTGATTTCAGATTGCTACGTCCTTCTTACTAATCTTAAAGTTCCTTTTTTAAGTAATATAAATGTCATAAATAATCATTTTTAAAAAGATTATTTAAAAAAATTATTGTGAATAAATTAAAAACTAGCTTATTATTGTGATTAAAGCGGATTCTATTTCAAAGATTCATTATAAATCAGGGATTTCGGCAATTTTTGTGGCCATCTGGGAGATTATTGGGAATATAAGTATACTTATAAAAATTTAATTTCCCGAGGATAATCACAAAAATTACCAAAATATTAGATTTATAATGTAAAACTAATAACAACGTCATTTATAGCAAAAGAAAAATGATTATTCAACGTGGTGGATTTTTACTTAAACTTCTTGGTGCAATACTATCACGGATAATAGGAAATTTTATAAAATGAATAATACAACATTTAATAAAATGATATAATCTATTTAAAATAAGAAACAAAAAACGACAACTTCCTAGAAATAAAGAGGAGAAAGTAAAAATTACGGAAACAAAAGGTACTCAAACTCGTGCAAAAGCAATGTATGTAGATGCGGAAGCTCAATCGCATTTCCCTGAATATAAGAATGTTGGAATACAACTTGTTCCTAAAGAAGAAGTATATGAAAAAGAAGCTGATGACGAAGTATTTGATGATGAAATTCAGGAAAATATTTTAACAAAAGCATTATCAGCTGCTTCAGTTGGAGAATGTCTTAGAAAAAGAAAATCAATTAGAAATCAAAATGTACAAATTTTTGAAATTGATACAGGATACATTATAACGGTTCCTTTGAAAAACCCAAGCCCACCAACGAAAAAAGAAAAAACTATAAATAGCAGAGTTGAATAATTCATCAAGACATGCTTTAAGGTCAGCAGCAGGTAATACTCAAAAGAACTGAATTTTCCAATTCGTAAGAATAAATCCGCAAGCTCATGGACAACATAGAAGTAAATGATGAATTTAATGTCACTTTACTCAGTGATTCATCTATGAACTATTATCCAGAAAATTCATTATCATCTTTTACAAATAAAATGAATAAATACATGTGTGATTCAAGGTGGAAAATCGGTATTTCGGAAAAGTATGTTAATAATTTCGTTGCAAATGTGTATGGTGAAGAATGGGAAAAAAGTACTCAAATATTTATTAAAGGTATGCAGAAAGATATGATAGGAGTTGGAACATCATATATCCCATACATAGAAAAACAAATGATATGCGACTGGAAAGTTTTTCTACTACCAACACTAATCCAAAATATACGCCCACTTAATAGGTTTACAAGAAAAGAAGTTGAACTACAGTTGATTTGGGGAATTTTTAATTTTATAAACAATGAAGTTCATTGTACATAACCAGCAAAACCGGAGGAGATGCCTAAAAATATAAGTTACACCACAATATGTGTCACTAGGCCTAAAATAGATATAAAAATAAGAGCAGATTACGCTTATACCCTCGAAGGACTTTTGACAACATGTTTCAATCAAGTATCTTCGAAAGTTACAGATTTTAAAAAATATAAATCACGTGTAATTGAAGCTTTCAAAACTTTTATAGATAGTGTACAATTGATTTCCATTATTAAACCCGATATGTTTTTTTATATACACAGATATAATTGAACCGCAAAAAATAGGTGATAAAGATGTAAGGTGTTTAAGATCTGTTAACATACAAATTTCTTTCACTGATACTGTAAAAGAATTCAGTAATATTCAATATTGCAATGTGGAGAAATCATTTGATAACATTTCATTACTTTTATGTGATAAATATGGATACAAAATAAACTTTTCCAATAGTTCAATTCCAACAAAAATTGTATTACATTTTAAAAAAGTATAAATAAAAGCGATTGTACAAAACTATATATTATTTTATTTTATTCATTATGGAGAGAGTATACTACAAGTATTATTTAATTCAATCTCGTAGAGGACTTGATGATATCGGCGATTTATTACATTCAACCGTCCCTTTTCAAAGAGGTCGTGGATTGGGAAGCTTTTTTGGGGGACTTTTTAGATATTTGAAACCATTATTTACTTCAGGCGCTGATATTGAAAAAAGAGGTTATTAACTCTTGTATCAATGCTTTATCTGATATTGCATCTGGTGTAAATGTAAAAGAAGTTATGCAAGATCGTAGTAAAGAGATTCTTAAAAATGTCAGACGTGGTCCCGTACGAAAACTGAATGAAATGTATGGTTCTGGTAAAGGAAAATGAAAAGATATAAAAAGAAAAAAATTTAAACTATTTTACGTCAAAACGACGCAAAGATAATAACAAAAAGAAACAAAAAGATATTTTTAATTAATTATGATTGAGTGTATGAAATCTGAGTTGGATATTTTTAAAACCCAAACCATTCAGTCTAGCATTTTACGATCTGAAGAAGTTTTCTACAATCCTATTGCTTCTTTAGGCAACCCTTCAACTATTGAATTTGTTTCACTGGGTCATGGCGATACATATAGAGATTTGTCTTCTTCATATTTGAGATTAAAAGTACAGATCTTAAAGAAAGATGGAACGCAATGAAATAATGATAAAAATGCTGAAGGAAAAACAATAATACAATCAAGTGTAGTTAATAACATTTTACATTCTTTAATAAAACAATGTAATGTTCAATTAAATGGTAAAAATATAACACCGTCTGATGGAAATTATCACTATAGAGCTTATATTGAATCTTTATTAAATTATGGTACAGATGCCGCTGCAACTCATTTGGAATGTGCAGGATGGATTTTAAATAAAGCAAATATAGCTAAATCTGATAATAATGGTTCAAAAGAGCGCCAAAAATTGTATCATAAGCAATGTAGTGGAACTTATGGGTAAACTACACGTAGATATGTTTAATCAACCTACTCTACTTATAAATAATGTTGACATTCGTATAGTTTTAACACTGGAAAAAAGAGATTTTTATATATTTGCAGACGATTCTGATGAATCACAATTAAAAATTATAGAAGCCACGCTATTTATGAGACATTATAAACGTGTTGAAGTAAAAAGTTTTACAATTTCAATGAACAGCTCGTCAATATCACTTGATAATGTTTTTATTGGGCAGTTGCCAAACACAATAATTTTTTGTATGACAAAAAATGTGGGTTACTCTGGAAAAAGATCAAAAAACCGATAAAATTTTAAACATTTTGATATTTCACAATTTGTGTTAAACGTAAATTGGGTTCAAATACCTAATTCAGCAATTGAAACCAGTTTTTTAGATGAAAATAATTCCTGTACAAGAGTATACAGTAAACTTTTTTCAGGAACTGGAATTTATCACAATAATAAAGGTCATCATATAATAAAGGTCATCAGCTAACAAAGTCTATGTTTAGTAATGGGTTTTTTATACTAGCTTTTGATTTAACTCCAGATGCATCTGGAAATGAAGTATGTTAAGGTTTACTAAACTAGGGTACGATTAGAATTGAGGCAAGGCTATCAAAACCACTTACATCTACACTCACTGCTATTGTTTATGGGAAATTTGATGCAAGCATACAAGTTGATAAAAATCGAAATATATTTACAAATCTATAAATAGAATACTGAAACATGTATTTGATATTCGACAAGATGTCATAGTCCTGTGCACTTGTGGATGTGAAGTTTTGTTGTGATGATGAAAATACTTTATTTGTAAAAGATATTTTAGTAGTTGGAATTAAAGAACCGTGTAAAAAATTTGTAAAAGAGTTTACTTACAAATTTCCAACCAAAGAAATTATAAATGAAAATTTTGAAAATTACTCTTTTGGAACTGTACATATGATAAAATTAATAAAGAATTAAGAAAGGTACTAGAGAAATTTGATGTTATTATAACAAATGAAAAAATAAAAGAGGAGTTTTTAATGAACTACGTTAATGAAATAAGTAGAGTGTATGATTTGAGTCATTTTGAGTCATGAACACTTTAGAAATAATTAGTGTTTTAAAATGTAACAAATTTACAAACAAATATTTTAAGGGAGTTTTTGTTTAGTTAATATTTTGATTCGTACGGTGGAGTTCCAGATAAACCGGAAATTTTGGAATACTTGAAAAATCAGTGCATAGTTTTTAATAATAAGCAGATACAAGGTATTCTTTCAAATGTATGTGGGCAATACTGTTGCGTTTATGGCTGGTATAGATGTTTTGGTTTAAGTATGAAAACTTTTTTGAATGAATTTCACAAAAATAATTTATAGACAACGACAATCTGATTATATGTTCTATAATTTATTTGGAAATTCAAATTTTTCAATCTAGCGTACCTCAGCAATATAATTAATATTAAAAAGCTTTAGTTAACACGTAGTAATGGAAGATCAAGGTTCAAACACAAATTTGATGTTGAGTTATACATATTTTCTCAACAAAAATCAGTCATTAAAAGTTCTTGTTGGTTTTGCTACAGAATCTCTTGTAGCAACTTGCATTTTTCACCGTATTGGAAAAAAGCCAGCTATTTTAAAATATCATGATTGGTGTAAGTTCCATCAGTAATTTTGTGAAAGGTACTCGAAACAATCAATAAAGAATACAAAATTATGTTTATAATATGGGTTAAGAATGGTTATTGGCCGATGTCTTAGCATTAACAAAGAGGAAGCTGACACATTTTACAGCTTAATTGATTTTCTTCAAGCTGTAATGCTACAGAATAAAAATGCTCAATCAAATGTACGGAAATATGTTATTAAATATATAAAACCGTGTCAAGAAAAACATGTTATGAAATTGCATGAAGAAATATATATTCCAATACAACGTTATAGCGTTCAATGCAATTATTCTAGATTGTTTTTTGAAATACCTGTACTACTAGAAAATAAAATTTGTAATATTTTAGTTAAGAACAACAATAAATGAAAAATTTGTAAAATTTATTTAATTTGTTTTTATTATGAAATACTTATAGATACATACACATTTATACAAATATTCTTGTATATTATTTTAGGCTATACATTATTTCTAAAAAATTCTGCAAAATAGTCAGAATCCCCTTCTTGGTTATTTATTTCCCAAAATTCTTGCTCATCTGTATCTTCAGTTTCCATTAATTCCATGAATTCTTCAGTTTCCATTAATTCCTCCTCATCTACAGTAGATGTAATTTCATCAACTTGTACCTCATTTTGTGTACTAACTATTGTAGTTTCCTCAGTTGAATCAGTTGCCATTTTTGTAAAATATCTTACAAAAATTGAATTAAAAATGATTTGCCAGTAAAATTGAACCGCGTTATATACTGTAGAATACAGTCAAAATTTATAGTTTTCAGAGTATATAAATAAAGAAATGTAAAATTGGATTTTTAAAACTAGTTAGATGGTGTAAAAATCATGTCAAGATCTCAAATAGTAAAAGAAATACATAGACTAGCTAGAAAAAGGTATCTTAGAAGGAAAGTCAAGCAGAAAGGAGTAAATGATACCTGGCAAATTGATATAGTGGAAATGATTCCTTATGGAAAATTCAACAAAGATTTTAATTATATGTTAACCGTTATAGATATATTTTCTAAATATGCTTATGCTGAACCAATTAAAACTAAAACCGGTAGTAATGATTTAAATCCGACTCCTACGGGGCCCGCCTTGACGCGGTGGAGTTGGCTTAAGTACGACCGTTGATCCTCACAGGCAATGTCAGCAGATTCCTTAGGAATCTGGCAGGTGCAACCATGCTGTTAAGGCTGTGGGGGGAGGAAGGAAAACAAAAAGGGCCCCACCCCTTTATGAAGAGATGGAAGAAAATGTAGAAAAGCGCGGTAGGATATTGCCGCAAACGTCGGTGGGAGCTGCGACCACCGGCGGGCCTGGCCCCAGTCATGGGGAGAGGTCGCTAGCAGAATTCAATAATGCGAAAAAAAGGGACGAAGGCGGAGAAAGTGGAGTGGTTTCCTTCCAAAGAGCGAAGCGTAAGCTGAACTCGAGAGAGAGGAAACTGAGACAGCAGTGGAAACAGGAGGGAAAGTCAGAGGAAACAATGAATGCCTTTCTTGAAGAAAGAAGAGCGTTCTATTGCGATCTGGCTTTGCCCCCAACGGGAGCTGCCGTCTCAAAACAAAGTAAGAAGGAGGTGAAGATGACGAGTGAGGGGGAGACCAAGGGGAGAGAGGTTTCGAAACCAACTAGGTTGGCGGAGAAACCGACCAAACCAAAGTCAACTCCGACCGAGTCAGAAACCGCTCCTTTCAGAGTGGGAGCTAACAAGGGCCCGAAAGCTGGAAGGCAAAGGAAGGGTATCCCGACGGCAACCTCTACTGGTGATAACAAGCCAAGAGGGGAAGCAAGAGGGTACCTCGAAACTGTCCGAAACGCAGGTAGGACCTGGCAGCCCAGCCACGAGTGAACCTCCTGTCCCAACAAGGACGGGGGGTCAAAATCCGAGGAAAAGTATCGGAGGAAGTCAAGGCGGTATGAAAAGAACAAGGTCAGAGGAGGATGTCATACCGCCAGGCAAGAAGCAAACACTCACCTACAGCCAAATGGCTATAGATGAGCGGATGAAATTGGCCATAGTCGACATGAACCAATTGGACGGGCTGATAAGAGAAGAGTCTCATCGGACCCTTCTCATTAAAAGCCTCGATAATTGGATCAAGGACGAGGCTAATAGAAGAAGGAAGGGTGAAAGTGCTATTGCACCCAAGTTTTCATGGAGTTTGTGGGATGCAAATATCTATAAGATTACTTGCGTGGACAACAGCACCGTAACCTGGCTGAAACAGACGATCGCGGATAACTCTGAGCTGTGGCCTGAGGCAAATCTACGATGTGTAGAGAAGTCCGGAATTCCGCGACTCGAGAGAATCCACGTTTGGCTGAGGAACGACTTCGACGAACCGGAGGAGGTAGTAAATACCATCGATGTCCTGAATGAATCGTTGGATTTACATGCCAACCAATGGAAGGTGTTGAAGAGGGAAGTAAGGAAATCGGAGGGCCAATGGCTACTCTTCGGAGTACCAAAGGCCGATTACCTTAGTTTGGAAAGGGTAAACGGGCACATTTACTACTTACGTAGATCTTTGCGCGTTTTCCTTATAAAAAGGAAAGGGCAAGAACCTCCCCCAGAAGAGGTTGGTGGTGAAGTGACAGAGAAATGGTCCAAATTGGCAATAGAAGCTGAACTCACCACTGCGAATCCGGAGGCAAACTCCAAGGAGATGACCAACGTAGCTGAGCTTGAGGACACCCACTCGATGAACTCCTTCAAGGAAGCATCAGAGCAGGGATCCTCGTTAGCCGAGTTAGATCCGGCAATAATGGAGAGCCTGGAGGAGATTAACTCAGCAGATACTGGCACTCCAGGAGCCGGTAAAATCAAGGATAGGAGGGGTGAAATAAACACCCCACCTAGCGAGGACGAATAACAACGGTCCATGAATAAGCTTGTTACAAAAATCATTCAAGCTAATACGCACAGGAGCATCACTGCCACAGAGGCAGTGGCGGAAAGAATGCTCAAAGAAAGAATATCTGTGGCACTCATTCAGGAGCCCAGCACAATGAATGACCAGCCAACAGGTTGGAACGGGAAGCATTTTAAGTGTTTCTATAGTTGCGACAATGGTAGGCCTAGAACTTGCATTGTAATTAGAAAAATACTAAAAGCTATTTCCATTTCACAGCTAAATAGTAAAGACACGGCCACCATACTAGTAGAATGGGAGGTTAATGGAAGTAAAGTGGCCATAATTTTGGCATCAGTGTATCTACCATATGATGAGCAAGAGCCACCACCGACAAAAGGACTGAAGGATCTGGTAAGTTATTCAGAACTTAACAATAAACATCTGATTGCTGGCTGTGATGCTAACTCACACAATACGGTGTGGGGTAGCACCAACGTCAACAACAGAGGTAAATTACTGTTAGAATACATATGCTCAACGAATCTGCTGATTCTGAATAAAGGTAATACCCCAACCTTTAAAAACAGAAATCGCAGAGAAGTTATAGATATAAGTTTAACCAGCAATAGTATAGGCAGTAGAATTATGAATTGGCATGTATCAGAGGAGGTCTCATTCTCTGATCATCGCCACATCAGATTTGACCTGGCTACTCAGATACTGCCCCTTTTAGGAATCCTAAAACAACGGATTGGAACCAATACAGATCATGTCGTAGAGAAAAATTGACTTCTAGACTAGATTCAATAAACGGCACTAACGAACTATACAAAGAAACCGAGTTTGTAACAATGGCAATAAGCGAATCGTATGAAAGCTCATGTCCACTGACTCGCATATCCAATCGATATAAACAAAGGTGGATGAATAGGAACCTGATGGAAGTCAGGAAAAATGTTAGGAAGCTTTTTAATAAAGCAATGAGCACCCAAAGCGAAACGCAATGGGCGGCATATAGGGAAGCACTTAAAAATTTTAAAAAGGAGTGTAGAACCGAAAAAAGAAGGCTCTGGAGGGAATTTACAGAGCAAATAGAAAAAGTTAGCGATGCCTCTAGATTGAGGAAAGTCCTATCCAAAGACCACACGCAACAGGAACTTATAGAGAGAGATGACGGTACCATGTCAATAAGCATGGACGAATCACTTGATATACTACTGTCTAAAAACTTTCCCGAAAGCGAAACGTGTGTAAGGCCTAGGGAAGGAGAAGAAGTAGAACTAAGATCAACAAGAACAGACGAGATAATGACTAGAGTCGATCAAATCGTCACGGATAAGAGGTTATCCTGGGCACTTAATTCTTTTGAACCTTATAAGTCCCCAGGACCCGACAACGTCTATCCGATTCAACTCCAAGAAGGGCTTGGAATTCTAAGAACAAGATTAAAGGCCATTTACAAAGCCTGCCTCAAACTAGGCTATACGCCAAAAATATGGAGGGAAGCCAAAGTGATCTTCCTCCCAAAACCGAATAAGACGTGCTATAGGAAAGCCAACGCCTACAGACCGATAAGTCTGACCTCTTTCCTCCTTAAAGGACTAGAGAAGATAATAGAACTGGAGATAAGAAACCAACTAAATCCAAGGCTAACGTGTTATCAACACGCATATATAAAGGGAAAATCGGTGGATACCGCTCTACACGAGGTTATCCACACGATAGAGGAAGGTTACAGTAAAGGAAAGGTAACCCTCGGATGTTTTATTGACATAGAAGGAGCGTTTAATAACGTTGAAATAGGGAAGGTAATGGAAAGCATGCAAAGCAGAAACATTGAAGACATACTACTCAGGTGGACTAAATCCATGTTGAGCAACAGAACAGCAATCTCCAACTTTGGAACTGCGGTAAAGAGGAAAATAATTTCAAGAGGTACACCGCAAGGAGGTATCCTCTCCCCGCTTTTATGGCTTTTAGTAGTTGATGAGCTATTAGTAAAGCTATCAACCAACTACCATAAGGTGATATGCTACGCAGACGACGTGGCATTATTAGTAACGGAAAAAGAGCCGGCCAATACCACAGGCGCTATGCAAAGGGCAATCGACATTACCATAGATTGGGCCGAATCAAACGGCCTCAGAATGAACCCAAGCAAAACCGAAATATGTCCCTTTAGTAGGAAAAGAGATAGGAGGACCCCAGGGGCCCCACGTATAAATAACACACAATTAGAATTTACAAACTGTATAAAATATCTAGGTGTGTTTTTGGATGATAAGCTCAGGTGGAGCAAACACATAAATGAGAAAAAAGAAAAAGCGATAAGAGGGGGATGGGGATGTAGAAGTGCAGTGGGTAAGACATGGGGCTTATCGCCAAGAATCATGTACTGGTTATACACGTGTGTTATACGACCTATGATAACACACGGATCACTTGTTTGGTGGACGGCCACCAAAAAGAACAGGTACCGGAATACCCTAACACAAATTCAACGCCAGGGATGTCTCGGTATAACAGGTTCAACTAGAACAACCTCAACGAAATCCATGGAAGTAATCCTGGACCTAGAACCTATAGAAATCTATATACAACGAAGATCTATGGACACAGCCATGAGACTCCTCATGACAGGAAACTGGTGCGACGACTCAAGTTCGGTCGGGCACAAAGAAATTCTTCGAATGATAGAGAATGCTAACGCAAATATACGCAACTTCCGGGAAAGCCCGGAAACTGCAGATATGATCGCGGGGGACCTCAGATTAGACTGTAACTTCGGAACGGAAACAAACCATCCGGAGTACCACAGTTTCATTAATCAAATTGGAATTAATGTATACACAGATGCGGCAAAAAAAGGCAGCAAATGTGGTATAGGAATCATTTGTGACGAATTGAACATACGAATTGCGAACACAGTGGCGCCACACGCAACTGTACGTCAATGCGAAACTATCGCAATAGAAAGCGCGGCCAAAGAGCTTCTGCGGAAAAGAATCAGTGGTAGGATCATAAATATCCATACCGACTGCAAATCAATTGTGAGAACGATGGAGAACGGGTTGCACAAATCGAGGAAATCAATTGAGTGCTGGAAAGCCTTAAATGAGCTGGGGGAAACAAACGCTATCAAGCTGCAGTGGATACCGGCTCACTCAGGCTATCCCGGTAACGAAATCGCAGACGCGACAGAAAAATCTGCATTAAACAGACAGCTAGTAGATATAGTAGACGTAGGTATGACGTACTCGGCGGTAAAGCTAACTACAAGGAACTGGGCTAAGGCCAGTGCCAGGGAAAGTTGGTGGCAATCCCCAGGATCAATACATACGAAAGAATTCTGGGGGGAACCAAATGGCAGGGAGACTCAGAAAATTCTAAAACTGAATAGAAAGGATCTGAGACTACTTATGGGAATTAGCACAGGACATCTGTTGCTAAGAGCACACGCTGAAAGAATAGGCCTAACGGAGTCGAACCAATGCAGGGGATGTGGGCGGGAGGCAGAGACAGTACTTCACGTTCTGTGCCAATGCCCAAACCTGAGAAACCAAAGGCGAAACACCTTGGGAGAAGACATATGGGAAAACTTTTCCGAAGTGAGAATGCTCAATAAGGGCGACTTAGTGAGATTCATGAAGGGTATAGAGTGGCTCGACGAGACGCGCTGTAGGTAGTGTGCGGATCGTTGAGCAGGGGAGCACAACGGGTCGCAGGGCCTAGGTGTAAGGGTGGTTAAACGCCCCCCCTGAGAAACAACAAACACCAACAACATGTTTTAAATGCTTTAAAGAAAATTATAAAACGAACTAAAAACCTACCTAAAAACATTCATTCAGATTAAGGTAAAGAATTTTACAATTCCATATTTCAAAATTTTGTTGTAAAGAAGGGTATTAGTCACTATCATACTTACTCTGAAATGAAAGCATCTCTTGTAGAACGCTTTAATCGAACTTTGAAAAATTTAATGTGGAAAATATTTAGTTTACAAGCAAACTACAAATGGATTAATATATTGCAATCTTTATTAAACACCTATAATTCCACTAAACATAGAACAACTAAATTACCTCCTGAAAAAATTTCTAAGAAAAACGAAAAATTTATTTTAAAAAATGTTTACATGCAACCTAAAATTTCTCTAAAAGCTAAATATAAAGTTGGAGACTATGTTAGAATAAGTAAATACAAAAAAACTTTTGAAAAAGGTTATCAACCGAATTGGTCTACTCAATTTTATAAAATTATCAAAGTAAACAGTACCTCTGCGATCACATATCAGCTGGTTGATTATGAAAATGATTCAATATTTGGTGGATTTTATGAGGAGGAACTCACATCTGTTAAAAACCCAAACGTATATCTTGTCGAGAAAATTTTAAAGGAAAAAAGCAATAAAGTTTTTGTTAAATGGCTTGGGTTTGACGAAAAACATAACACATGGATAAATTCAACAAATATTGTTTAATATCTGTAAAATAAAACTTTAATAAGGATCTGACAAACTTGCTAACATCTGAAAAATAAAATAAAATCTTAACATCTGAAAATAAAATAAAATTCTAACATCTGAAAAATAAAATAAAATCCTAACATCTGAAAAATAAAATAAAATCCTAACATCTGAAAAATAAAATAAAATCCTAACATTTGAAAAATAAAATAAAATCCTAACATCTGAAAAATGAAAATAAATTTAGAACAGTACAAAATTTATTTGAAATAAAATTTTTTATTGAACAAATTCTTTATATAAAATTCTTAATATAAAAACATAATTCTTAATATGTAATAAATTTTAATACAGAACAAATTCTATAACATAAAAACTTAAACTATAATTATTGTTTTGTGGCGAATTGAAAATCACCACGTTCTTCTTTTAAAATTAACTCATTTTCCTCGTTTAAATAAGTATTTTTTTCGATTTCGAAGGAAATAAGTATTTTTTTCGATTTCCTCTCGGAAATCGTTATCTTCAAATACCGCAAATTTTTGTTACGATATAAATATAATATTATTTAGGGTCTCGAAGACCCATTTTTTATTTTATGTATTTTATAGAGCTTACTTAGCTCCATATCTTTAACCTTTAAATATTTTTTTAAAGGTTTTTTTTTTTGAATTAAATAATTCCACCAGTTTTTTTTTTGGTGGAATTTGGTGTTGTTTCATGATATGGAAAATGATGCGCCAGCAAATGTTCAATTTGCTCTGGCGGCTGATAAAATGAGTGTTGTTGTTGTTGTTGCTCTTGTTGATGATGATGTTGCTGTTGTTGTTGTTGCTGCTGCTAGTCATGATAAAGGGGCAATTTCGCCATCTTTTTCTTTTTCTAGGATTTTGCGCCTGTATTGTTACGTCATCCAACACATAAACTTAATCAAATTCCTGTGCCATCCTGCTTGCCTCAAATTAAACTGATATTTTTATAAAATCTCGATGTATTTATATACAAATTTCGAGTAATATTATAACAAAATAAAAACTTTAGAACTAGTGACACTCTTGCAAATATTTTCTAAGTGGAAAGGGGTAAAATCTATCAAAAATGTCAGTTGATTACAATGCTGCTAATATTTTTTATGCAGGAAAAGGGTAATTTATTAAATTGCCATTTGATTACAATGTTGTAACACTGTTTTCTATTTAAAATTCGTATAAGATGAAAATCTAATTATTAATGAAATATAATTTATTATAGTGTCATTTGATTACAATTTATATCTTTAAGATAAATTTTAAATTAAATTGTAGTTTGAAAATTACAATGTTGCATAGAATTTTCTATTTACATATTAAGATAGGATTAAGATGGGATTCTAGTTAAAACAACTAAAATTTATTAAAGTGTCATTTTAATTTAAGAGAATGATTCTGTATTGAAAATTTAATATTATTCTGTTATTCAAGCATTTAACATCTGAAATTCGTATAAAGAAAATTTGAAAGAAATTATTTTACAAAGGATTCTAACCGAAACTATAACGCCTTACATAATAGAAAGCGAGAATTCGACATTTGTTAAACGGTTTAATATGAACGGTCATAAAATAAAATTTGTAATTAAATCCGTACCTGAAAATAGAGAACCAATTAGCTGGATTAAGGATGCTATACATCAAATAATCAGGATTGCTGTGAAAGATGTGAATTCCACTGATAAGATTGGGTTAACATTTTGTGGAGAGAGCTTTGAACATCAAGGTCCTGCGTACCTCAGTTTTGGATCCGCTCATGAACTTAAATTTAGCGACGTTTGGGATGTAATTTCTAATCTTTTTCAAAGTAATTCTGAAGGTAGTTATTTATAATGCATTTTTTGTTTCATTTATTATAAACTATTTTTATTTTATGTTTATAGGCTTAAGTACAGACACTTTTTGTTTAACAGTTACCCGTGTTAGATTACCCTCTGATAGAGGTGAAATAATAAATATTCAAATTATAAAAAGGAATGCTTAAGAAAAGGAATAATAACAATAAAAAACAGTGATAATTTATGCCTACCACGTGCACTTGTTGTTTCAGTAGCTAAATTTTAAAAAATTTTTTGAATATGAAAAAATTTGAAAAAATATAGGAAAACTTCAAACTTTAATAGCTTTTAAATTATTAAAAACATCAAAAATAATAATGCCATCTGAAAGTTGCGGAATTCGTGAATTGAATCAATTTTAAAAAATTTTACATAAACACAAAATTGTTATATAAATATGGAACAAGAGGTGCAGAAGTAATATTTGAAGGATTTAATAATGGAAAAAAAATTAACTTGCTATACCATAATAATCATTACAATGTAATAACTTCACTCACAGCTGCTTTTTGCACAGTTTTTTATTGTGAAGAATGTCATATTTCGTATTCTAAGAAAAATGAACATAGATGTTCGAAAAGTTGCCCTTGCTGTCAAAACTCACCAGCTTGCTCAATTAATGTTAAAAATATTTTATGTATGCAGTGCAATCGCGCAATTCGTGGTCAATCATGTTTTGAAAATCATAAGGCTTCCAGTTCAAAAAATAGAAGCATCTGTGAAGAAATTAGGAAATGTAAATCTTGTTTTAAAGTTCATAAAAGTTGTAGGACTCATATATGTGGTGAATATTTTTGTAAAATTTGCGATAATCATGTTTCTGAAAACCATAAATGCTTCATTCAGCAAGACAAAACAAAAGTAAATTTTGACAATTGCGTTTACGCATTTTATGATTTAGAAACAAGACAAGAAGAAATTAATTCTACAAAAATAAAAGAACATGTTCCAAGTTTATGTGTGGCTCAACTGAGATGCTTTAAATGTATAAACATTGATTCTCTATACTTCTGTGAAAAATGTAAATTAAGAGAAAGAATTTTTAAAACGAAAAATGTGATAGAGGATTTCATGGAATTTATTTTAAAATTAAGAAAGGAATTCAAAAAGATTGTCATAATTGCTCATAATGGACAGGCGTTTGACCATCAGTTTATTCTGAATTATATACTCAATAAAACTGTACTTGAACCAAACTTAACTATGCGAGGTACAAAAATTATTATTATGGTAATTGATAATATTAAATTTATTGATTCTATGAACTACTTTTCTATGGCCTTGGTAAAATTACCAAAAGCTTTTAATTTATCGATTAATTTGAAAAAGGGTTATTTTCCACATTTATTTAATAAATTGGAAAATGAAAATTACACTGGCTTACTTCCAGCAATTGAATACTATAACTCTAATACAATGAAAGCAGATGAGCATAATGAATTTTTAATGTGGTATTAACAAAATAGAAACTCAGAATTTAATATGGAGAAAGATATTTTAGAGTACTGTAAAAATGATGTTGAAATTCTAACTAAAGCATGTCTGGTTTTCAGAAATTTTTTTTTAGAAGAATATAATGTGGAACCGTTTTTAGAAGCAACAACAATAGCTTCCGCCCGTAATCTTGTATATAGAAGAAACTTTCTCAAATCGAATACTATAGGTATTATACCAAGAAAAGGGTATAGGATGGTAGACAATCAGTCAAAAATTGCCATGCAATGGCTTATTTGGGAAAACGATTTGAAAAAAATTGATTTGAAATGTGCATTTAATGGAAAAGAAAAACAAACTGGAAATGTTAGGGTCGACGGATTTTGCGAAGAGACTAACGAAATATTTGAATTCTACGGTTGCTATTATCATGGACATCCAAAATGTTTAACAAACAGAGGGATATACCATTACATGATAACTCTGGCGATACTTTGAATTTACGATATTAAAAAACATTAATCAGATCAGAGTTTATAAAATCATGTGGATATAAAGTTATTGATATGTTGGAATGTGAATTCCGGGAGCTAATGAAACACAATGAAAATATGAGATATTTAGAAAATCATTCATTAATTAATTTAGTTCCTTTAAATCCTCGTGATGCATTTTATGGCGGAAGAACGGGAAATACTTACACATATTATAAATGTAAACAAGGAGAAAAAATTAAATACATAGATGTATGTTCCTTATTCCCATATGTTTGCAAACGAGGAAAATTTGCATTAATAATCCTAAGATTTATGTTGGAGAAAATACTTGCTTAAAGTTAAAGAGAATGACTATTGACGGTATCATTAAATGTAAAATCTTACCACCAACAAATCTACTACACCCCGTGTTACCTGTCAAACAAAATAATAAATTGATGTTCTCACTATGTAACACTTGTAGTGAACAAAAATATCAACGAAAATACTGTGAACATACAGACGATGAAAGAGCATTAGTAGGAACTTGGGTAATTGATGAAATTAAAAAAGCAATTGAAAAAGGGTATAAACTTTTAAATATTTATGAAGTTTGGGAATACGAAAAAGTAAAATATGACAATTACAATGGTATTGATGGTTTATTCACTAAAATGATGAACAAATTTATAAAGATTAAACAAGAAGCTTCTGGGTGGCAAATCAAATGTCAAACTCAAAAAGAAAAGGAAAAATATATTGATAGTTTTTTTGAAAAGGAAGAAATTAAAATTAGAATACGATAAAGTAGTTAATAACCCTGGTTTAAGATCTTTTGCTAAGATTATTTTAAACTCATTCTGGGGAAAATTTGGGCAAAGAGAAAATCAACAACAAACCAGCATTACAAATCAACCTTTTAAACTTTACGAGTTAATAACAAACCCCTCTGTAGAAGTATGTCACATATTTCCAGTAAATGAAGAAAACATAGTGATTAGCTGGAATATAAAGAAGAAGCAGTAACTTCTTTATCTATTGTCAACGTAAGTATAGCTACTTATACAACAACACATGCTCGTCTTCAACTTTACAGTTATCTAGAGACGCTGTATAGTAGAATATTATATTATGACACCGATTCAGTGTTGTATATTAGTAAAGAAGTAGAATATGAACCAGAAACAGGTGAATTTATAGGAGACATGACTGATGAATTAGAATGTTACGGTATAGGAAGTTATATTACAGAATTTGTAAGTGGTGGTCCCAAGAACTACGCTTACAAAATTTACTGTACAAAAGATAATACAGAAAAAATTGTTTGTAAAGTTAAAGGATTCTCTCTTAGTTATGAAGCTTCTCTAAAAATTAATTTTAATATCATAAAGGGAGGCAGTTTTAAATTCATTGAATAGTGCAGATACATACGTCATTTCAGAAAATATTCGTCGAAATAAAAATCATGACGTACTTACGATTCCCGAAATAAAAAAATATCAACCAAAATCGGAAAAACGAAAATTTAATGAAGATGGTAGTTCTTTACAGTATGGATATAACAGAAAAAAGTAAATCAAAATAGTATTCATTCAAATTTGTACATTTTTATTTGTATTGTAAAAATATTTGTTTGTATATTAATTTAAAATTTTTGAGAATGTAATAAAGATTTAAACAAAAAAATTCTACATGTAAAAGTAGATATTATTTACATATATATACTAAGTATATACAGTTCTATAATTTCGATTTCTTTTGTGATCATTACATTTTTCAGAATCTTAATAAATTCACAATAAATTCTTGTTATTACTAGAATATTGTAATTTTTTAAAACCAGGAACTATACTATCATAGAATCATTCAACTTTTACATTATATTCTTTTTATATCAATTCCTTGCTTTGACTAGATAACTAGTGATTTGTATACTCGTATATTAATTTAACAATAACAAAAACAAGTCTTTTTTTTAGTTTAAAACTAGAAATTTTTGAATTATTTTTTATTCCATACAAAAACAAAACAAAATAAACATAAATGCATATCAAGAGTATATCTTTAGTTTAATCAGTTCCATATTTTTGACTTGCTGTTTATTTTTGTTTTATTCATATTTTCTGAACATTCTTAATTAAAAAATAAAAAAATATCTTACACGACATGCAGTCAGTTAATTAATGACTTTCGTTTTCTCTTTTCTTCCATAAATTCTTAAAGTAGAAAAACACAAATATGTATCTATTCAGAAGAGACCACATTTTTATATAAGCATGCTAAAATAAAGAACAAGTTTTTTTTATTTTCATTTCCTTCAAATGCAAAATTTTTTTCTTATCAATTTTAAAGATGCTCTGTAGATTTAAAAATAAAAAAAATTTGTGCTTTTATATGTGCGCCTAGTATTTAAATTTCAGTTATACAATTTTGTTTATTAAGGGGCGACCTTACTTTAAATTGCTTAACACTTTACTTGCTACTATACAACCATTTGGAACTTATAAGTTAACAACCCACACATACAACTTAACTTAAAACCTAAACCAAAACGATCAAAACAAGTTCTTGACCTACATTAAACCCATAAATCAAAATGTAGGTCAGCATGTCGTGCGATATGTGTCAATTTTTCTCCCATCCCAAAGTGCAGGGTTACCTACTTATGTATAATTTAATCACTCAATTTATTTTCAATATCTTTTGAAATAATTGTTAAAACATTTAAATTTTTTATTTTAAATTATGATTTCTATTTTGGATTTGTTTACTACCAACAAACACTAGATTTTTTATAATTTTAAATTTATCTTAATAATTTATTTTAAACTGTTCACTCACTATTTTAATTTCAATTTAAATGTTTATTTATTAATTAATTTTTTTTTTTAACTTAAAAACACAAAATTTATTGTATATCATATTATTGTTTACATACTTTTTTTTCTTCTCTTTAAAAAAAACACAAATGTGAAATATGTTCCCTTTCTTTTCTAAATAAAATAATTTCTCTTCTTTTTAGTCCAGTTTTCATATGAAAACTGTTTTCAAATGAAAGCATTAGAAAAAGAATTTAAAATTAAATTAATTTAATAACTACGGTGGTTGTCTCGGCTCATTATTAATGGTGAATATAAATTAAATATTGCTTGTATATGATAAGGTATTATAAACTGTCATGTACAATTAGTGTTTTTCTTGTATCCAATTCTAATTTACGATGTATGACAAATTACGATTCTGATTTTTTATTATTTAGTATTATTATTATTATTATTTTTTTTTTTTGCTTTTTATAATATGTTATAATTCTTCTTTTCTCAAAAGAGGATTATTATATATTATAAGTCTTTTTGTTTAAATTTTTTAATCAAATTTTATAATATCAATTTTATTTTCCGTTGCAATATTGCATTACCGTCATGGTCAACTTTTCTATCAATATCCGTAGTCTCGCATCAAACTTTTGCGCCGTAGAGGCACACTTATTCACAGAAAGGCCAGCATTGTTAGCACTATGCGAAACTCAAGTTAAAGACAATAGTATTAATTTTAATATTAACGACTATTTTTTCGTTTCGCATTTCATTACCCACATAGGTGTCGCTTTATATATTCGTTCTGATGTAACTTTCAACACCCTTCACAATTTAAAAGGTTCCAACCATATTTTGCATTATATATGGATTAAACTACGTGTTGAAAAGTCTACAATATTTTTCTGTTTTTTATACAGATCTCTCCAAGCAAGTGAGTCTGAAACAGCTGTTGCCATTGAGGAACTATCGAATAACATCAACTCAGTCCTGGTCCATCACCCGGATGCTGAGATTGTTTTCGCTGGTGACTTCAATGATCACAACAAAAACTGGCTCCATTATTCTAGTCACAATTCACCAGAAGGCAGGCAAGTTGAACTATTTTCGAATCTCTTCCAACTTTCTCAACTTGTTAGGAACCCAGCGAGGGTTCAGATCGAAATGGCCATAATCAACATCTTCTGGACTTATTTCTAACGACAAATCCAGAAAAATACACAATTTCTGTTAACTCTCCGTTTGGTAACTCTGACCATTGTCTTCTTAAAACAAGTTTCCCAAGAGGTACATCTCCTAGTCCGAGCATAACTCCAAAAAGATTAGTCTGGCATTACAACCAGATTAGTCTGGTTGTTGCTCTCGATATTTCGACAGCTTTTGATCGAGTATGGCATGCTGCTCAGTTGAACAAATGTCAAGCTCTAGGTCTTGCTCCAGTTTTATGCAAATGGATTGAAGACTATCTTTCGAATCGTTGTATTCGTGTTCTGGTCGACGGCTACACATCCGACACATTTCAAATAAACGCTGGTGTTCCACAAGGATCCGTCCTTGCACCTACTCTCTTTTTGATTTTTACCAACGATCTTCAATCGAATTCACAGTTTCGCCGACGACAGCCCTCTGGTGGCATCTTATATTTTTCCGAGAAAACAAATGCCACAACCCCCGTAATTGACATAGTTAGGATGTCTATGACCAATACGGTTAAGGATGATCTAACTAAAGTCGCTAGTTGGTTAGGGCTCCAAAAACAGAGTGGAATTTAATTCTTCCAAATCCCAATGCTGTCTGATAACGCTAAAAAACGAATTATAACCCCAATCTGAGGTTTCCTGGGAAAATCGGCCTAAGATGGTGTATTATAAGCATACGGCCTAAGATGGAATATAATACACATATTTAGTCTGGCGCCTCCACCACTTCCTTAAACTTTCTCGATCGAGTTCAAAACACGCCATTCGTCTAATTAATAACCCCATAGTGAGTAATACTATAGCCTCACTTGACATTCGTCGTAATATAGGAGCTCTTTTCCTTTTTTATAGATATTTTGTAGGTAATGACACTTGCTCAGTTGAAATAAAATCACTAATGCCACCTCTTAAACAATTTAAACGCACCACAAGAGGGGCAGAAAATGCGCATTTCTACTATGTGGAACTACCCAAGTGGTGCTCTACTGGTTATAGCAATTCGTTTGTTGTTAGAACTGCAAAAATGTGGAAATTATTACCGAAAAGTAAAAAGTAAAAAAAACAATTTGCCCAAATTTAAAAAGAATGTCAACAGATTCTTCTACAATTTACCCCTCAACTCCCTATTAATCTCATTTGTTTCATCCCTATCCCATCCCATATAATCACAACTATTTCAAGTACAAAGGATCATATTCCTAGTTTGTGGTTTTAGAATAAAAAAAATAAAAAAAGTCTATTGAAGCTAGGTATTTACAATTTGGCAAAATTTGGTTAGGTTTCACATCTGATGATAGCGATTCGATATAAGAAATCGATTGGGCTACCATTACCGAAGAAAATAACGAAAATATTCTAACGGACTGTAGTATTTACCCACAAAAGAGTGCTTTGGTATCTGAGTAGTCCCAAATAGAAAATATTTCTCATTATTAATAAATATTTCTATTAGGTATTTTGCGGGATAGTTTTTTTTTTAAATTATTAAAAAAATTAGGTTATACTTGTAATTTATGTGCAAAAGAAATTATTAAATCTTTTTCCAATTTAAATTCGTTTCTGACTTACTTTTAATTTTCAAACCATTTGGCGAAAATTCGGTTACCAACCCTTTAATAGCTTTTACAGAAGTGTTATACAAAATAACTGAACTCCAAAATAATGTTTTTAAAGAAATTTTTCTTAATTATTCTGAAAGTTCGAACATTAAAAGTTTTATTCTAAATTTTTTACTGTACATCTTGCGGATACTAAAAAAATTTACGCAAATACTAGTAAAATTTTAATTTTTAAAGTGTTAAAATCTGTTTTTAAATCTCGCAGTTAATTTTATTAAAATTTTATATAAAGCACTGCGGCGGATAAAAATTTAGTTGTAGTTGTCTATGTAGTCCAACACTGCAAGTTACCTGCTGAGGAGTCTAGTAGTGTTTAAATGGAGGAAACACTCCAAAATTGACTTCATTTTAAAATTATAAAAACTCAGAATGTTATTGATGGCACGTATATCATTTTGAAACGCATTTGCTTATAAATGAGTTTTTTCTTTCATTGATATTTTTTGTAAAACTAAATCATTTTGGAAATCATGGTGCTGCTTAGAAAAATTAAGGTTGGCAATTTTTAAATGCTGAAAGAAAAAAGAAAAGAAAAACCCGATAAAAACAGCAAAGCAGCACAAAAAACGAAAGATACTTTGCACAAATAAAGACAATCAATACAAATTGTTTTTAATCTTGTGTAAAAGCGCAAAATGCCGATTCGCATTCAATATTATGTCGCAACCCTTTAAATAGAAGCGTATTTTTGTTTACAATTTATATTCCAAAACGAATTCATATTCAAAATCTTGACTTTAACAATAGATCGCAGTGACAGTGGCAATGGCAGTGTGATAATGTGGCACTTTCAATCAGCGTATTATCAGTATTCAGCTTATTATTAGTATCCTTATTTTATTTTATATATATTTATTATCTCACAATGAGCCCAATCGCTCGTACCGGAGTATATTCAAGTTTATAATTTTACAATAATTAACAATATTAATAGTAGCAATAGTTAAAAATTCAAATACTAAAATCTCAGGAACATTAAGAAATACTTTAGAATCTTAGGAAAAAAATTATGTACAAATTATTAACAACTTAGCTATTAAGGCAAAATTCAATTTCTTAGAATAATTCAATGCAATACTTATTTTATAACTTACAATTATAAAATTTTATAACAAACTAGATCCTAGATATACTTTAAAACAGCTATACCTACTAAATTTGATTAAAATAAAATTATTTAAAACTTTTTTTAAATTTATCTAAATTAACTTATTTGACCTCTGATGGTAATTCATTGTAATTCTTATATCCTATATTATATATCGCATCTTGTTCATTAAATATGGTTCTCAAAGACATTATTCTAATATTTTCAGCTGATCTTGTGCCAAATCTATGAATTTCATTATTCAAGCTTGGATGAAGATTCGTATTTATAATGCTCAATAACATCATATGTATTTGTGTCATTTGGAGTCATCCTTACTCAGTTTAATAGTTAATGGAAAATTCAGCCATATTATAAAATTTTTTAAATCGCCCAGTTTTAGTTGTGCTGCATCGACATTTTCACTCTAAATAGTTTAATTTCGCTCAACATTTCGATTATAGTTTTATAGCTGCTTTTACCCTGACGTTAAATATTCAATTAGTTTAACTTTTGTGTAACCTTGATTTTCTTAACATCCTAAACAATTGAAAAATAAAAAAAATAAAGCCTGACGTAATTTTCTAAAAAGTAACAATAACCTTGATTATGTTTATTTTGCGCACTTACTCAACGAATTGAAGTTATTGTCTAATAGTGTTTATTGAAATTATGTCATTAACATACCATTTAGCATCAAAACTAGTTCCAAACTCTTCTGTAAATTTGTCAATTGCAAAAGAAAAATTGATCAGTAGATTTTTGTTTAGTAAAAGTCCGGCAGCATGCTTCTGAGATGTCAGTAAAGCATAAATTTTATTATAGTAAGAGCGACCCCAACATGAAAGTCCATATTGGAGTTTAGAATCACAAAGAGCAAAATATACAATTCTAAGCACTTTTAAAGAACAGTAGAAACTAAGATGATACATTTTCCTTACTGATCTTTTTAAATAATTTCTCAAGTAATAAGAATGCTTTAACCAGTTTCAATCATCAATCCACTTGCTCATTATATGACACATCATTATCAGCAGTTGGAAATTTAGAACTGTTAAAAGAACGATAAAAGATGCTACAATCATCAGGAACATTGCCCGTTAAGCTAAACAACATGTACTTAGTTTTAGGACTTATAACCAACTTATGCATAAGAAACCATTTTCTTATTAAATCAAGATCAAAGTTTATATCAAAAACGATATTAAATAAATTAGTATTACTATAAGAAAAAGAAGTGTCATCAGCGAGAGCTGTAGATTTTCCTTTAAAATCCTGTATGAAGGGCGAATTAATAAATATCAGGGAAAGCAGAGGACCGAGAACCTTGGAGAACACCGACATCAATATGAACGAGGTTACTGTAGTAGTTATTCAATAATACACGCTACTTTCTATTTCTTAAAAAGGTTTGCACCCATTTTAAAACAAAACCCCGAATACCCACATAGTACAATTTTTTAAGCAATATATCATGGGAAACTGTATCGAAAGCTTTCGTAATATAAATTAACAGTGCAGCACAGGCATTAGCGGAATTTAAACTATTATAAATTTCAGTGCAAAATTTAAATAGTGCGCCTTCGGTATTTTTGCCTTTTAAAAATCTAAATTGATCCTCACTAAAAAAATTGGTGCTTAAAAAATAGATCATAAATCTTTTTGTCATACATTTTTCGAAAATTTTGGAAATCGTTGGTAGAAATTGAAATCGGCCTATAATTATTAGGATCTAATTTACTTCCTTTCTTAAATAATGGGATTACTGTGACAATTTTTAAATCATCGGGAAAAATTTCTTGAAGAACACTTAAGTTGAAAATATAGCAGAGAACATCAACAATTTGAAAAGAGATTTCTTTCATGAGATTACTATCAAAATTATCGGCAGATTTTGATAAAGAATTCTTTAGATGTTTAATAACATATAAAATTTCGATTGAAGAGATGGGTTCATAAAAGTAGCTTGTTTGCTGAGTTTTCTCTTTCAACATAAACTCATTATTTGAGATGATATTGTCAATATAAATTTGGTTGTTAGCAATAGTTACAAAAAATGAATTAAAAAAGTTAGCAACAATTTTTGGATCAGTTTTCAATTTTAGAATTTATTTCTAACGAGATTAAAGAATTGTCACTATCATATTTACTAGAATTAATAATCTTCCACTCAGCTTTGGTATTCCCAATTTTTCATTAAGTTCCTTAACATAGTAATTGTCTTTACATCTCTTGACAGAAATTTTAAGGGTTTTTCTAACAAATCTAAGGAGCTTATTAGTAATTCAAGGTTTTATTTTTTTTACTTTATTTCTTATCGTAGAGAAGGTGGAGCAAACAACTATATGATGGCTTAAAATTTTACTGAAGTTATGATAAGCAATAGACGGATTATTAGTATTGTATACGCTACACCAAGATTCATAAATTAGATAATATTTCAACATACGATAATCAATTTTATAGAAATTAGTTTTCTTAAGACTCGTATATTCACATTTTTCAGTTATATAAGGTAAACTCATGCAGTGGTCCGATAGTTTAAGATTTAAAACATCTACTTCAATTGCTTGTCTGACACCCTTCTTAAATTTTATAAAAACATGATCAAGACATATCATAGAAGGAAAACGAGTAGGTTCCAAAATAAAAGATTCAAAACCAAAAAACGCGAAAGAATTTACATAGTCCATAACATCACTATTAGAAGATAATAGATCAATATTAAAATCACCTAACAAGACAACATTTTTATGCTTAACTACAGATAAAAAATTTGCAAGTTCTAAATTAAAATCGATAACACTACACTTAGGTAGTCTATATATGCATACAAAGCAATAAGTTGAAATCCCTATCTTGCACACAATTTGTATAATACCACAGCTGTTAAGATTAGTACTAAAACACTTACAATTTATGTCACTTCTGTAATAAACTCCAACTCCACCCGCTGCATAATTTTCATTACAAGTAGTATTAAAGGCATAATTTGGGATATTGTAATAACTACATTCATTTCCGTAAATCCAGATTTCACTTACCAAAAGTAGATCAGGCAATGCATCCAGCGAATTTAAATAAACGACTAAGGAATTATAATTTACTCGTAGACTTCTTATATTCTGATGTATAACTCTAAAATAAATTTTATCACAAACATTAACAGAAACGATGTTTTTTGTTTTTACACGCTACCCAAACTCCAGGAAAGTTTTCCTTTTTACAAAATCATTGTAGGTTTGAGCAAGAAGCAGAGGAGTTTAAGGGAAATATGAATATAAAGGAGAATTAGCAGGTAAATTGGAGACGAACCTGAATAGGTTTGTTTTGAAAAGTTGCAAATTGTATAATGGACAATTTGTATCATAGGGAAACACGTTGGATGGAAGCATTTTCCACATTTTAGCGGTTCTCACAATAAAAGAGTTTCCATAACCAGTATTAAACCACCTAGGAATTTTCACGGTGTAGAAATGAGCACTTGAGGCTCCTTTAGTGTTGCGTTGGAATTGTTTAAGTGGAGGCATTATTGATTTCAATTCGATAGAACAAGTGTCATTAATTATAAGATATTTATAGAGATAAAGCTCCAATATTTCGACGTGAGTTAAGAGGAGTAAAGGTTCCCTGAACAGTAGAGTCGTCAATCAGGCGTAAAGCGCGGTTTTGGATTTTGTCCAGGTAACCTAATGATGTTTGAGCAGCGCCAGCCCATATGTGAGAATTATACTCCTTCTTAGGTCGAATATATGCTTTATAGATATTGACCAGATCACTAGGGTAAAAATAAGCTTTACCGCGAAAAAGAAAACCTAAACATTTGGCAGCTTTTTTGGCTATATCAAAAATATGCTCATTCCACAACATTTTTTGATTAAGCTGCATGCCTAAAATATTTAAATTTGCAGACCGCTGTATATTTTCCCCTTGGAACCGTAGAATTGGTATAGATTGATCTCTTTTGCAAGAGATCTGACAGCTTTGAGTTTTGGAAGTGTTGAACTCAACTCTGTTTTTAACACCCCAATCAGCTATTTTCGCTAGGTCGTGGTTAACTGAAATAGCCATAATTTCCCTTTTTAAACTGATTGCGGTTGAAGTAGCATTCGATTTTTTTAAAATATCATAAGATGCCAAATCATAGATGCCACTATTCGAAAGAAAATCCTCAATCCATGCACAGAAGGAGCTGCCCAACCCAATTGTCTAACATTTTCTCAGAAGAGCAGAATGCCATACTCGATCAAAGGCCTTTGAGATATACAACTTCAGATTGCTACAACTATCAACTTCGAGAGCTACAACTTCAGATTCACCGGAACAATGAATGCTGGTGTCGAGCTTCTCACAGAGACAAGTTAAAAGATCATCTGTAGATCGATGACTGCGAAAGCCTTATTGGCGATCATTTAATATACGCAAGCTATTCAGGTATCTCAAAAGCCTTTTGTTTACCAAAATTGTTTTCCAAAAGGGAATTGGAGAAACGTGTGCAACTTTCCATTGACTGGGATATTTACCAGTCGAAAATGAGAGTGCGAAAAGATTGCGCAGAGGTTTCGAAATGGGAGAGGCTATATGTTTGAGAACCATAGCTGGAATTCCATCAGGACTAGTGGACTTTCTAATATTCAGATTCGTTAGCACTTTCACTACAGCACGTGACCTGAAGTATACCTAAATATAGAAGTATACATAAGTATATGTTAAGGTTATCATTGATTAGATTAAAATTAGTATTTATATTACTAGACATTATAATTTAGATATAACGTATAGTTACAAATCTTCCAAATCACTAAAAGATCTAATGCATATAACTTTATCATTTTCCTGTTTTTTTTTTATAAATAAATTACAATTTTTATACCATAAGTACTTAGATTTTTTCTGCATATTGTGAAGCATTCTGGTTAGTAATATTTGTAACACCTATAATGCCAATTATGTTTGCTTTTTGTTTTTGTTCCATCCAGCTGATTTTATTTTCCAGATAAGAAACTTTGTTTATTAACATGTGTTGTTTTCTTGCAACTTGTTGATGGAATCAAGGTAGTCAGTATTTATTTTTTTTATATTCATAATTTCATCATAGAGAAGTTCAATAGTAATTTTATTACTGATCGAATATCGCTGATCATTTTCCATTAATTTATTTGAATCCAACCACATTGTTGATGTTGATAACTGTTGCTGATTAATAGTATTTACATTACTCACATGTGTACATGTGTACATGTGCTGTTTATCAATAGGAGCTTTAGTTACAAGCAAGTAAGAAGTACTTCTAATAGATGTACACTTCACACATCTAAGTTTGCTGCCGCTCTCTCTTATTTAACATCAATATCAGTAATATTTACACACCCACAATGATAAATGTAATTACAATCACAGCATGTAATTTTTGCGGGATCTTCAATATCAATTTTTTCTTTGCAAATTATATAGTGCATTATGATGTAAAATTAATTATTCTTTATATGTTCTAAATTATTCTTTATATATTTTAAATTAAAAAGGTGAAATTCCGGAGTGAAAAATTTAAACGAACTTAGTACTGAATAGAAATCAAAATATTAAAATTTAAATTTATGATTATAATTGAATAATTCTCTCAATGTCCGTACCCCACAACACACAGAGAGAGTATCTGACACTCTTAACAATTTTAAAATTGAACAAAAAAGAAGTATTAGTGAGTTATTAAAAGTAGAAACAAACAAATTAAAAAGTGAAATCGCAAGGGTCAACAATGTTATTGAAACAACATTAGCACGTGATCTTAATAATAATAAACTTGTGCGCAATTGATAATTTAAAGGAACTATTTGTCTCTACTTCAGAAAACTTAAACAAAACTGATATTTCAATGAGTTTTAGAAACTTAGTACTGACTAATCTAGATATTTATGAAGTCAAAATTTAGTCTATTTAAGATAGCATAAAGATTTGCAATAATTCATATCAAAATGATATATTCTCAAGCAAATCGGCTAAATTTCTGTTTGATAAGTTAAATGAAGTAATTAATGCTAAGATGGTGACTATGTTATCTATCGGATGTTAAAATAAAATTAACAAATAAAAAAAAGGACGACATTTCAATAGAAATAGAAACAGTTGATCCACCAGATGTTAAATGGAAACCTTATTTTAATTTAAGGATTTCTAATCTTAGCATTGCATTTGTACACAGGAAAAATTAGTCATTTATATAAAAAAGAGGTTAAATTTTGATCATGTTTACTATAAATTAATAACACCAAAATGGCTGAAGTTTAAACCGAAATATTACACTTTCAAAGTAAGTGAAACGAAAGTTTGTGCCGGAAACGAAAGTCAACGAAACAAATAACATGAAATTGTGGAATAAAGAAATTAAAATACCCATAAGCATTTAGATAAAAATAAACAGTCAAATAATAGTAATTTAGATTTAATCAAAAATAAAACAAAACGTAATATTAATCATACCAAAATTAAACTAACCACAAAAAATAATAAAAACTGAAACACACACAACGACACTAAACACACTAATTTAAATAAAAATAAATCACATCCCATTTTATAAAAAAAAAAAACATTAATTTAACTGAATCACCAATTTCGGACTATATTAATTTTCAATTAAACAATTTTGAATGCGTGAACTAAAATAATTATTACCAATATCAATAAGGTAAGATGTCGTTTTTTCTGTTTAATATGTAAAAAATTTAAACTTTTTTCAGCCCCATGGATAAAAATTCGCAGTGATATTATTTTAATAGAACAGAATGTAAGAATACTGGCCAGTGTAAAAAATGTGGAAAAGTAATAAGAGCAACTGGGAGAAGTACCAGCGGGCTCCATACTCATTCACGAACTAGTCACATGATATCAATTTGCTAAAACGAGGAAAGGCTGATAATGATATTTCATTAGTAATAATAGCAAATAAGCCAGCGGCGTCTACATCAAATATTTCAAGTTTTTTTAAAAGTGCAGTGGATGATGTATTTCCTGCTGTTATCTCTCGGCTGATTGCACGTGATGGCATATCTTTCAGTAAAATTTGCACTTCTTATGATTTGCGTAGATTCTTGACGAATAAATATAAAAATGCTCCAAGTTCTCCAAACACAATTCGAGAAATCATTTTAAAATACGGTGAAAAAATTCGCAAAGAGGTTATAAAGCATGTTTCAAAACAGAAAGTTTCAAAAAAGTTGGTCAGCCTTACCTTCGACGAGTGGACATCCATTAGTAATCAGCGCTATATGAATATAAATATTCATGCAGCTGACAATTTTTGGAATATTGGTTTAACGCGTGTTTTTGAATATATACCAGCAGATAACTGTATTACTCTGTTGGAAACAAAAATCGAAGAGTTCAGCATTTCTTTCGAAGATGTTATTGCTATAACTGTTATATAATATGATGTAATGACGCCTGGCAACACTCACTAATTCAAACGTATAAATGAAGTAATAGATTTATGTATAATTATATAAACAATAATGGATAAAAATATAGATCACTTGTACTACAACTCAGGTCAAGCAGACCATAAAATAACTAACAACGTGTTTTAATTTAAATAAATAAGAACACAACATGGTGCTGCGGACATAAATTATAAACAAGTTTGAAATTTTATTAAAAATAAAATTTAAGGACTGGCGAAATATTTTTTAGTATGGTTTGAACTTTGTCACATATTTTAATTAATACATAAATAGACCTGTTATTGAACGGTTATTTTCGAATACTTCTATTTTCCGTAATCAAATTTCTAATTCTTAACAAATGTTTAAGAAAAAAAAATATTTGATTTGGATGAAAAAAGTGCAATATTATTGAATTCGTGATGCATAAATAATATACATATGTATGTATCATAATATTAATTTTGATGCAAACTTCAACAAATAATTTTGTGAATTGCATGAAAATTATTTTGTACATTTATTATAAATTTTAAAAATCTACGCTTAAATTTTATTCTTAAAAATATTTCAAAAATACATACACACATATGTATGTATGTACTTGTTTTTTACAGGTTTACAATTCAATTCAACTTTTAAAAGAAAAAAATACAAATCATTTTTCGACGAATTTTTACTAAAATAATTACGAATACTCATTCCAATAATAGCAAATTTTTATATATAATGCACATATTTTTTAGCTTTTATTTTTACAAAATGTACTTTCATACACAATTTATCAGTAACTCAAAAAACCTTACATATTATACACATTCATTCATTATATTATACACACACTTACATATTATATTCACATTCATTTTTTACACAAAACAGAAAATAACAAAAAAGAAATATAACAAAACAAAAAATATGTAGATAAATCAAGACCTAAATAAACAGGCCAAGAACTGAAAACGCATGAATGTAGTTGTGAGAGAATGGCAATAGAGTCTCGCATACATTCAAACAAATGACATTAAAATTTAATTTTAAAAGATTTTTTTTGTTCTTATTATTTTGTTTTTTTTTTCGAAAAAATGCCCATTTTTAACAATTTTCATTACGAGTTTTCGTTATGAAATATTCCCCAAAATATGTCGAATTTTATATGAAAATTTGGAATCTTTCCTACAACATATCAAAAAATTAGCTTTCAACTCGTAATTTTAACTTAATATTTAATAAAATTACTTTTAGGTCTTTTTAGTTATTTTTTTCCGCTTGCTTTTTGACATTTGTAAAAGTAGAAGAAGAGAATTTTTTTTCAAAAAATAAGAGTGGGATTGAAAGTTTTATTTGAAAGCTTTTAACCATAACCTAAAATTTATATAAAAATTGTATGTGAAATGGGTGAGTACTTTTATAATCAAATTGAGTTTTAATATTTTTAATTTTATTTAAACATTTTAAAAATGTCATATAATTAAAATTTAGAATTTTTTTTTTCCTCTTGTAAGAAAATTAATTTTCAACTCGTATTTTTCAGCCATATACATAAAAAAAGGGAGTCACAAATTCTGGTAAGCAAATTATTAAATATTTTGACACACTCCATAAAAAAAAAGTAGTGGAGTAGGAGATATAAGTAATTTTAAATGTTTTTTTATAAGATATAATTAATTAGTTATTACTTATTATAATTAGTTTTGTTTGTTTTTTATGTTAAATTAGTTTCATAATTTTGTATTTACAGTTTTTTTGTTTTTTATTAAGTTGCTATATTTTTTTTGTCTTTTATCTTATTTTTTTATATAGCCCTTTTTAATTTTTTATACATATAAACTTATCTAATATGTTCTGTAATGGTTCGAAAATGTTCGGTGTCTGGATGTAGATCCAATTATTTTCCTAGTGTGAAAAAGGTTCCAGCTTCTCAATTTCTCAACAAAGAACCTTATAGAACATTGTGGATAAAAGCAATATCCAAACCAAATTGGCAACCTTCGGTATGTAGTTACATATGTTCTCTGCATTTCGCAGAATATTGTTTTTCTAATATTGGTAAACGGCACCGCTTATTGCCAGAAGGTGTTCCAAGTATTTTCCCTAATTATCCGGTAGCTTTATCAAATAATAATGCAAATACTTCTCACGCTAGTGATTTAATTTTAAGTTTTACTAATTTAGTTTCAAATATTGATAAAATAATCAATGTGAATGGCTGGTTTGTATATAAAAATGGAACTAATATTATTTTATATCTTTTACAAAATGATAATTATTTCGGTTGCAATTTTAAATTTAGAATTATCATTGGTTATCAGTTTGGAATACAAATGATAATAAAAATAGATTTTCGAAAGACACTTTCAATGCTTTTATTCACTACTAAAACATTAATAGATTTAGTTCATCTATCCTTAACGGAGCTTCAAATGGACTATGTTTTATTAGGCAAGTTACAAACTGATTCTTTAGAAAATAGATTCTGTTTATATCGTTCTCTAGCTGGGTGCAATTTTACTTTGACGAACTTAACAGAGGGGGTCTTTCTTTACCGACGGATCAGACAAATTATGTTTCATTTCATATGACAGCAATTTTTTAGGAAATTTTACGGGAAACAAATTTAAAAAAAAATTTCTTTGAGCAAAGTAATCAAAAAAGAATACTAACTGAACTGACGTTAAATAGTCTTTGTTTAGGCATGAATGACATTGATTTGGAATCGACGTGTAAATGCGGCAATAGTAGCATAATTTTTTTCCAAATAAGTAAAACATTTGGTATTTATTTGGAAAACACAAATTAACACAAATATTTTATTAAATAATTACACAAAACGGGAAAATGACATATTAAAATCTAATAGACAAAATTGCAAATTAAAAATATTTCAAAATTAAGAAGGGTTATATAATTTTTTGTGATATTTTTTAATTTTTAATTTCGTGATATTTTGTTAATTTTGAATTTTGTGATATTTTTTTTATTTATTGTTTTTTTAATAATATTTTTGTTTTTACTTATTATTTATTCATAAATATTACACTGTTTTTTTATTAGAATTCAGTGGATTAGGCCTATTGAGGACACCACTTTAAAAAAAACGCTCCATATTCCCTACCTCAAAGGTGGTGTGGGAATGGAAAAAATTTTTAGATATTATAAATTATTAGTTATATAAATAATATTTAATTATTGCTTATTTCACAATAACTTATATTTCAGTTAATAATTTTGTATCTTTAAAATTTAATAAAAATTTTTACTAAGTTAATTTAAAATCAAAATTGTCATTAGAACTTTTTTTGTTACCAGTAGTGTACTATAAAAACACTCTCATCGACTTTCACGAGACTCACATCTTAAGAACTTTAAGAAGCTTTTAAAATAAAAAATTTAAAGGAAGACAATTTTTTAAATGCATATTTATGAATGAAAATATTATATTTTAAAATATTTTACTTTAATGAATTATCTAAAAAAGATGCGACTTTAATTTTCTCTTTGGACCAAATTGAATAAAGTAAATGGTTTTTGTATTATTTCAAGATTTATAGTCGGCCCCCTAATTTTTTCCATAAGATTACGTGTAAATTTGTTAAAAGCTGGCCCCTTATTAAGCTTTTACTCTCTGCACTTCATGGACTGATAATTGATGTGAGTCTCGAGATAAATATTTAACATTACATACTACATATGTATATAAATACATATCTATACTATTCATATCAAACTACATGTATAGCAGTAGAGTATATTGTATATAAACATAAAAAACAAATTAAAACAAAAAATACGTATAGCCATAGACTATAGATACCTAACACTGTAGTTATATAAATACATTTTTATATCATTCATATTCAAATTTCAAACTATATGTATAGCAATAGCATATATTGTATAGAAACATAAATTTCGGAAAAAAATAGAAAAAACTACAAATACAAGGGCTCATATATTTCGCCAAAAAAAATGTAAATGTAAAGTAATAAAAATAAATAAATAGTAAAGAGTTGTAAACAATTAAAATTAAATAAATATTACTTTATTTTGTAATTAAATAAGTTTATTACAAATGATTTCTAAAAGATTTAAAGATTTAAAAAAAATTATTTAAACAAGATGGCTAGTTTTAATAGTCTCCGCCAATAAAATTTAAAAGGAAATTTGTGTGAAAACTGGAAGATGTTCATACAACATTTTGACATTTTTCTAAAAGCTATTTGATTTATTTACATTTTGACATTTTTCTAAACGATAGGGAGGCCGAAAACAGAAAAATTGCAATTTTTCTCAATATAATCGGAGAAAAAGCGGTCGATATATATAACACTTTGACCCTCACAGAGGATGAAAAGAAATTATTAAAAAGCATCATAGGTGCTTTTACACTGCAATCCCCAAAAAAATATTTTATATCAGATATTTATTTTATAAGCATCACCAAAAGGAAGGTAAGCCGTTTGACCATTTTTTAACTAAATTAGGGAAATTGGTGTCAGGCTGCGAGTTTGGAGATCAAGAAAAATCAATTTTAAGAGACAGAATAGTGATGACCTATACGACAAACAATTGCAAGAAAAAATAATCAAATTACGAGACGAAGACGCTGTTTATGAAAAAACAATAGAATATTGCCGTATCGCAGAAGCAACACAGGCGCAAGTAAAAGTTTTCCAGGGTACACAAGTATGCGAAGTTCAACAGTCAACATCAAATGTATCAAAAAAAAATGTTCAATCAAAATGTACAAAACAAAGGTAAAAATTTTCACTTTCAACGTTCCAATAATAATGATCCGAAAAATAAATATCCGTGTAACAAATGTGGTACAAATCATTTTTTCAATAAATGTTATAGAAAATTTATTTATTTATCTAAATATCTGATGAGTAAAGTAAAAGAAGGGTTAGATAAACTGTGTGAAGCAGAAATAATAAATGTTAATAATCCAAAATAATGGGTTAGCAAGTTAGTTGTAGTTGAAAAACCAAACGGTCAGTTGCGTTTTTGTCTAGACCAAAAAGACATCAACAATAATTTAGTAAAAGATTGTTTTAATATACCCACCTTCGAAGAAATTTCGTGCCAACTAAGTGAAAAGCAATATTTTACTGTACTAGATCTCAAAGAGAGTTTTTGGCAAATTCAACTTGATGATAGTTCAAGTGATATTTGTACTTTTGGTACACCTATGTGTATATGTGTACACCTTATGTATATATTTTTAAGACTACCTTACGGTTTAAATATGTCAGCTGAAGCATTTCAAAGATATAATATTATGGCATTTGGTAGTATAGACGGAGTAATAATATATATTGACGACATTCTGATAACTGGTCGTACGAAACAAGAACATAATGATAATTTAGAAAACGCTTTAAAAACCCGAGAATTAAATATTAGATTTAATCCCCAAAAAATTGAATATTGTGTGACGGAAGTGAAGTACTTAGGTCATATTTTTTCTAAATCTGGAGTACAACCGGATCCAGGTCACATTAATAGTATAATGAAGTATGAAAAACCAAATGATAAAAAAACTTTACAAAGGTATCTTGATATGGTCAATTACTTGAGAGATTTTATATCTAAGCTTTCTGAAATGACTACGCCCTTACGTGAATTGTTAAAAAATAATAATGTATTTCAGTGGCTTCCAAAACCTGATAAAGTAATAGAGAGAATAAATAATATAATTACTAGTCCAAAAATTTAACAAAAAAAGAAATAATAATCCAAGCAGATGCATCTCGTAATGGCATGGGATGTTGTTTGTTACAAAATAAAAACCGGTTTGTTTTGCATCAAAGAGTCTTACTGAAACAGAAACTCGCTACACACAAATAGAAAAAGAATTTCTTGCAGTACTTTTCTCATGTAAAAAATTCCATCACTACATATATGATAGAAAACTAATTATTCAGACAGACCATTTACCTCTAATATCAATAATGAATAAAGACTTTAAGTAATATACCTTCTCCTCGCTTACAAAGAATCCGATTAAAATTAACTAAGTATGATTTAGAATTAGTACATGTACCGGGTAAAGATGTGACTCATGGCGCAGTGGTTAAGTCGCCAACCTTTCAATCGAAGGATCTTGGGTTCAAACCCCGGTCAGGTCATATAAATAAAAATATGTAGTACTTTGATATCGTAATAATGTATATCGTATAATTAATAGTAGTAATAATAATATTAATAATAATAGTAACAATAATAATAGCAATAATAATAATAGTAATAATAACAATAACAATAATAATAATAATAACAATAATAATAATAATAGTAATGGTAATAATAACAATAATTATAATAATAATAATAATAATAATAGCTGCTACAGTGGAGCTATCTTTGGTTATATCATGCAAGTAAGGTGTTATATACTGCTGCACGTTGTCATCCACTGATGGCCCTGACTCTGTAGTAAAAATAAGAATACTAATACCAATAATAACAGCCGCTACAGCGACAGTGGGGGTTGCCTTCAATAATTACCTCATGTAGTAAGGTGTTTTATACTACTACATGTTGTAACTGTTGTAACGGCTATAGTCACTGTTAGAGAAAATAGTAATAATAATAGGCGGATTCATTGTTTCCTTACAGTCCCACTCCCAATTCAATGTTTCCGTATCTATTTCCTATCCTTTCCTATCCCTACTCACTAGCCAATATACTGCGTTCGCAAGTAAGGGTTTCATCCCATTATATTGGCTAAAGGGGGAGGTGAGTTTAGTCCTTAAGAATCTGATACTACCAAGGGGGAAAATCTTGGTGTCTTTGGAAGATTCCCACCTTCCTTAGAAAAAAAAAAATACACGCATATATCAAATACAATATTAGCATTGCAACCAGTTAAAGTAGCAGTGGAAGCATTATGTTGCGAAAATGTAAACTTATATATGGCAGCTGTAACTTTAAAATTCATGCTTAACGAGTTAACCGAGCAAAACACAATTTTGAGTAATCGGTTTAATGAAGAGCTAGTAATTAAAATAAAAGAAAAACGTACACTATATTCTGACATTTTAGCATATTTCTTTGATCGGAAGACCTCAAGCACTGAGGAAGATTACGACATTTTTCGCAAGATCAGTAAATCTGTTATTACAAAACATATCATTCAAACTGTTACACGGCTTACAAAAAATGAATATCCACCAGGTTGTAGTTCTAGTAATAATAATACAACAATTGACAATATTTCAACGGAAACGTAATCTTCAACATTAAATTTATCTATGAAAGAAAAACTGCAATTGGTTTTAGAAGAAAAGTTTAAACAGGCACTTCAGCTTGAAAATGAAATCACCCAAGAGCCAAAAGATGTTGCGCAAATTGTAAGAGAAATTTTGTTTTTTGAAGAAGAAGGAATAAAGGGTAAGTATTTATTGATCGTTTTTGACACTCAAAAATCTATTCGGCCAACAAGTGTGGATTTCGAAAAAGCGTTTTCTACAGCTGGGGTACCAAAACAGGGTCATGTTTGGGTGACAAAACCCTAGATACATAATGTTTTTGAAATGCTTATTTATTAGAAATAAGTAAAATAAGATCTTGGCAGCAATAAAATATGGTTTTTTTTTTCTCTATTTATTTATCAAAACTTCAGTGTTACAATTTTTTATATTATATTATAAATTCTTGTTTTTTTTTATTGATCTTAGCCGAAGCTGTATGATCTTATAATTTAGCATATAACAAAGTGTTGTATTAGATAGAATTATATTAAATATTAAACATAAAAAAATAAAAAGAAAAAAAATACAAAGTAAAAATTAACATAACAATTTAAAATTAACATAATAATTTATTAATTTTACATTTTTTCCTTTTTTTTTTTTTATATTTAGACTGCAGTAAAGGTATTCATAATGATAATGAGGTTAATCTAAAATTTCCTTTTTTAATTCTTTAAAATGTATTTAATAATTTTGTCCTTGAAAGCGGAAATACTGGTTATTTCTTTTAGATCGGTAGGTAATTGGTTAAATATTTTCAAGCAAGTATAAAGACAATTGGTTTTCTGGTTATTTGTCCTGAACAGAGTCAGATAAAAATTCGACCTATTTCTTGTATTGTGACCGTGAATATGTATCATTCTGTTAAGAATGAAGTTATGTTTTATCAAAATGTTTACTATTTTTGTTAAGTATAGTTCCTTTTCAATGATATTTTGTATGCTTATATACTTTCCTGTATACAGTAAGTTTGTTGGGTGAGTAGGTGGGTAGAAATTTAACAGTTTAATGGCTTTTTTGTGTACCTTATCTAACTTGTCCATAATAGATTGATTAGCACTACCCCATATAGGAATTAGATAAACTACGTTAGATAGAATATATGAACTGTAAATATGATTTAAAACTTCTTTCGGTAGAAATTTACGTAGTCTGCGTATCAGAAACAAGTAAGGGGCGATTTTTTTAATTAAGCGATCAACATGGTCGTTCCATTTCAACTTTCTATCAATTATTAGACCGAGGTAATTAAAGTTTTCCACTGTTTCTAACACCGTTCCATTAAAAGTGATGGAAAAGTTGGAATACTTTCTATTACCGAGTAGCAGTAATTTAGTTTTTTTGGTATTCAATAACAATCGGTGACTCGTCAACCACCCCTCCAGTATCCACAGATCATTTTGAATGTTATTCTGAAGTTGGTTATTACTGTTCGCGGCATATTTCAGGACGGCATCATCTGCGTATAATTGTATTGAACCCGTAAAATTTAAACTGCGGATGTCATTCAAATAGAGTTTGAATAGGTCCGGACCTAAGATGGAAGGTTGTGGAACACCTTTTTTAATTAAACCTTCAGAGCTAAGAACATTACCGAGCTTAATTGGACACCTTTCTTAACAGTATGTCGTGGTCAACACAATCAAACGCTTTCTGCAAATCTAAGAAGATACATGACACATATTTACCGTTATCTAAGTTCTTTGTTATAAAATCTATTAAACTCAGACATGCCGAAGTTGTGTTAGAGAATTTTTCAAACCCGTATTGTTCCTGATGTAATATATTATTGGTATGGATAAAACTTGATAACCTATTTTTAATGATTGTTTCAAAAACTTTTGATATCGAATTAAGAACCGCTATTGGACGGTAATTTGACTGATCCGTTGGGGTTACCACTCTTAAAAACGGGATTTACTTGCTACCTTATGCTACCTTAAGTGAATCCGGGAAAGTTCCTATTTGGAAAGATAAATTAATGTGTTTTGCTATCACGGGAGATAATTTAAGACAGAATCTCTTTAAAAATTTCGTGGAGATTTTATCCAATCCTTTAGCGGTTGCGGGTTTTAGCTTACTAATGACCGCAGTAACTTCTTCGGTATTGGTGGGTTCTAACTCAAAGTTGTTATGAATCGTCCTTGAGAAAGAATCAATATATTCAAAGTTAATAGGCCCCGTCGGGATGTTCAACTCTGTTGTTACATTAGTAAAGTATGTATTCATTGTTTCCGAAATGAGTTCTTCATCCATAATAGGTCCGTTTTCTGTATTTAAGGTCTTAATACTACACCTCGAACCATTCGAGTCCCTATTAAACATAAATTTGTGGTATAGAGCCCATAGTTTTCTGCTATTACCGGGATTTTATAAAATGGTATCGAACAGAATTTTTTTTTTGCTACAAGAATGAGAGCGGTAACTTCCTTTCTATACTTCATGTATAACTCATAAATCCTTTGATTAACCTTATATTTTTTTGAGTATTTATAATATGAGTCTCTTATTCTCATTTTGGCCATTATCTCATCCGTCATCCAATCATGCTTTTTTTTATTGTTTTTTACTGTAATAATCTTAGTATTATATATAATAATTTGCCCCAAGTCATTTAGTAATTCATCAAAGTTCGTATACGAATCTAACCTATTCCAAATGTCTGCAGTTACTAAATTATTATAATCCAATACAGTCTTATACGTTGGTTTACGTTCTACAATTGGTTCCCAGCACATACTTATAAAAAACATTCTGTGATCGGAGAGTGTAGTGTCCATTAGATAAAAGTAATATTTGTATCGAAGAAGATCGGTAATAAAGTGGTCAATTATGGACACACTGGTACTTCCTAGCCTAGTAGCGAAATTTGGGCAAATTTTGTTATAGATTATGTAGCCATTACTCTGCAACGTATTAACATAATGATTAATTTCCCGACTCTGAGTGTGTAAAAGATTTAGATTAAAGTCACCAAGTATTAGAGATTTATTGTATAGTGAGGTAATTTCATCCAAACTATGTATAAATTCATTTACCCGTGTTTCATGTGATCTATATACCGATATTATGTTAGTATTATTTTTTAACATTTTTACCACCAAAAAACTCGATTTATTAAATTCTACCTCTAAAATTAAAAAACAGCTTATAGTATTCTTAACATATATAGCCGTTCCACCGTATAAAGTTTTCCTATTCGAGAAGAAGGGAGTATAGCCAGGTATATTGAAGAATTGATTTTCTTGTTTACCTATCCAGATTTCATTTAGTACGATAATATGTACATCACAATTATAAGATTCTATCAATATTTCTAAATTGTCTAATTTATTACGTAGACTTTGTATATTTATATATATTATGTTGAAATTGTTTTTGATTTTAGAATGGAAATTTGCATTATTAACTAGATCTGAAAAACAATCAACCTTTATACTTTTCTCGATATTTCCTACGTCATTTAACTCCATTAATTGTAAAATATAATATAATACTATAATAATAAATAAAATTAGAATCAAAAAATATAGTGAGATTGAATGATTTATCATTAATAAAAAAGTAACAAAGGCAATTCATTTTCTTAACCAGAATAATATAATTATTACAAGCTAGAAAATACGAGTGTATATTAGAAACACTAAAAATAATATTTATATTGATACTGATGTTGATTATTTTGATTATTATACTATATTGATTACGTACCCGCATATTGGCGCCCCTAAAGTTTAAAAAGGAAAAATAATTGAGTGAAAATAAATAAGTTTGTGTTTTTTTCAATTTTGATATTGATTATATTCTCACCTATGACAACTATGTAAATTAAAGTAAAATATAAAAAAAAAATTGAGTAAAAATAAATAAGTTTGAGATTTTCTTAAGGTTTGATATTGATTAAAGTAGAAAACAATGAAAATTAAGAAAGATAATAATTTAAAGATTATCCGGTTCAAAACAGATTCAATATGACAGATGCCACAGTTTAATGAACGCACTCTATGACGTACTAAGTTGAGACAAAATAAATTCCAGTTGTTATTAGATTTAATAAAAATAGTAAAAGAAAAAAAATTAGAAATAGAATTTTTTGATATAATTTTTTTTTAAATTTTAATAACATTTTTAATTTTTTTCTTTTGTATTTTTGTAAATGAGAATTTTTATTGTTGTTATTGTTTATATAGTTTTTAATTGTGTTTATACAGTGTAAAATTTGTATTAATAAGAAAATATTTTTTTCATAATTTGTGTTTTTATTTGATTTATTTAACCTCGCTTGCTCAAAATTAAATTTATTAGTGGAATAAAAATAAAATGTAAATAATAAAAGAAAAAATGAGTTAGAATTAATAGTTATTACGAACTTAATAAATATTTTTAATTTTGTTATAATTTGGAATTTATTGTTAAAT
The DNA here is from genome assembly GCA_947095535.1 of Poecilobothrus nobilitatus. Taxonomy (NCBI): domain Eukaryota; kingdom Metazoa; phylum Arthropoda; class Insecta; order Diptera; family Dolichopodidae; genus Poecilobothrus; species Poecilobothrus nobilitatus. The sequence goes on along the minus strand of OX352774.1, from coordinate 155,278,944 downwards.
TCATTATTTATTATGTTTGTAATCTTTTGAATTTCTAGTTAAAATCAAAATAATAATTTTCATTAATAAAAATGAAATTACTTCAATATTTGCGTTTTTCTTTGATTTAGTTAACCTCAAATGTTCTATCTTGGAATAATATAATAATATGTATTCATAAGTTTTACTATATTTATGCAGATGCTTACAATTTGTTTGAATAAAAAAAAGTAAGATTTAATAAAAATTAGATTTAATAAAAATATTTTTAATTTTTTAAATGGTTGGAATTTATTGTTATAGTTAATACGTAATATTTTGTTGTAGCATTTAATATAGGTCAAACAATGCAAAAAACAGAATAGAATTATTAATCATATAAAAAAAAAAATTATTTATATATAAAAAAGAAAAGTGGTTAATTGTTGAAAATTTGATTGATTTTACAAATGTCATTGAAATTAATGATGCTATAAACTTTACTAGTGCTATCTTTACGTAGAAATATTTTATTTTGCTTGACCCATAAATATTGCATTTTATTAGTGATCTTAATTTTTTTCGCTTCAAAGTGAAGTTTACTTTGAAGTGGAGAAAGGTGGTGCCGAAAAAAAATTTCATTATTTTTACCTTCTAAGTTGAACTCTTCTGTGAAAAGTTGACCAAATCTTTTTTTTTCAGCATGATATCCACTTTTTTTTCTTCTGTGTCTAGTTTAACCACGTATAACCAGCTTTCGGATTTTCCATCTAGTTTTTTTATCAATGGTGTGATCGTTTTTATATCTGTACCATGTACACCCAGTTTACCCAAAATATCACCAAAATGTGTTGTTGTTAATTTTGGTGGCAGGCAAGTAATGACAATATCGTTTCTGCGCTCATTCAGGAGTGGTTCGTCCAGGATCATTTCCATTTTATTGATTTTTTCTTCCAATATTTTTGAATGGTTTTCAATGTTAAATACTTCTATGTTTCAGTGCTCGTTTTCCTTTTTTAATATCTTATTTTCCTCAAATATTTTATCTATTTTATTTAATAAAAACATTTGTGAGGAACGTATTTCTTTATGTATATCTGATATAGCTGTAGTAACTGCTTTTAAGTATTCCGCCATTTTCTCCATTGTCCAGTCGGAGAAGTTATATGATGATAAATCAGCTCTTACCTCATCCAAATGTGTTGTTTCTTTATCTGTTTGGATTGAATTTACTGCGTCATCAGTAGCCTCGTGCATAATAGATTCATTGAGCTGCGTGGGACATTTTCGGCACTTCCATTCTGCACTTCCTGCTTTCACCAATTTATAAAAATCTTCTGATACTAATGCACAATTAGTATGATAACATCTCGTACATATTTTGCATTTTTTTTTTCTTGTCTTATTTTGTTTTATGTTAATATTTTTTTTGTTATAATTATAAAATTTTTATTATTTGTTATTTTCTCTTTTATTTTATTATTGTAAAAAATAAAAACTTTTATTATTTAGTAATAATTTCAGAGAGCGATAAAAAAACACGTCTATCTATGTCAACACTTCTTGACAGTTTTTGTTATTGAATTTGTTTTGTTGGTTATTGAATTTCATATAATATGTTTTTTTTATTTAATTATCTTTATATTGTAATTAAGGTTTGGATACGTTTAGATCTTTCTGTTGTATTTAAAAAAATTAAAATACCGGTATTCTACCGGTATTCATGAAAAAACAATTCAGTTGGTTTTAATTCTTGCGTCAGCTGGATCTTATAAGCCTTTAAATGGAGATCACGATGCAAAATGTTGAATAATGTGGATGGTTTGCTGTTTAATTGCTGCGAACGATGACGAATGGAAGTTTTTGGATCTTCTTCAACACTTCTGTTCACAGCTGCTACATTCTCGGTTGAACAGCCACTACGTTGATAAATGTTGCCTCTGTTATCAAGAACAGATCCAGTTTCTAGAAATTTATCAACCATCACCTTGATGGCACGATTTGTTGGGGCATTTTCTCTACCAAATTTTGTTCGAAATTTCCTAATTACATCTTGAAAACTTTAACTAACCGGAATGTATTTAGAATATACCTAAAGAAACCTCGTATAAAAATTCCAAAAAAAATGGCGGCAAAATCAAAATGATACCTCAATTTTGGACACCCTATATAATTTGTAATTTCTTTGCAGACTGTTTAAAAAGTTGATTGGTCGTTAGATTCGTCCACCAACTTAGCCTTTTCCAAGAAAGAAATTGATAGCTCTAATTCAATTGTCACAGATCTATTGAATTAGAACTTTTAATATTAAAAACTAACTTATTTGCCCTAATTATTTAACTAGTTCAATATTAGCAACATTTTACCCTACTTGGTTATGTTAAAATGTTAAGGATTCAATAAAGGGCCAGCGGCTAGATTATAACAAATGCGCCTTAAAAACAATAGCTAAAGTATATTTTGATTTCAAGATGAATATTCACTGATTGATGTTGGACTAATCAACTACCAAATTCTAGTTTAAATATTATATAATATATAATAAAACTCAAAATAACAAGTAAACACAATAAATAATATAAACTATAAAAGAAACTAGATACTTTAATTAGTATATATAATATTATATACAAAATAAAAACAAAACTAATGGAAAACCTTAATTAATAATTTTAATTTACGTCACTGAATTATTTATTACATTGCAAAAAAAAAAATAGTAAAAACTAATTATTCTGTAAAATGAACGATAATAATCTTAAAAAAAAAATAAAATTTTAATTCAACCTAAAACATTGCATTAGTAAGAACTGTCATTTTATTAGTTGTCAATTAGTAATCTGTCAACTACTATCCCCCAGTGTTAGCAAAATCGCATAATCTGAAAAATATATCAAAAGCTAAAGCAGTGTTAGCACATGCGAAAAAGCAAACCAATTTCAAACCAAGAAATATTTAAAATAATTAAATAAATAGTAAATAAATAATATAAATAATAATTAAATAAAAAAAATAATAATATCAAATAATTACATCATTTCAAAATAATAAAGTAAAAATAATTAAAAGACAAAGTAATATCATAAAATTTTATTTCATACCCGCATTTTATGGAAGAAAATAATAAGCGGTCGCGGAGTAGGATTTCACCAGAAGCTTCCAATCGTAATAACAAAATAACCGAACATACTCTATCATCTTTTTTGCAAAATAACAAAGCTGTAGCTATGGCAGATACATTTAATTGGGCTAAATTTGATGAAAAAAAGGGGAATCAATGGAAGTTGCATATAATAAATTCCAATTGGAAGTGGATGCAGCGTTGAATGATAAATTGTCTGCTATAGCTACAACGGAAGATTATGATTTCTGAAAGGTAACATTAAAAAAATACAAAGTGAAAATACTGCTATGCGTAAAGATTTCGAAGAATTAAAAACAAATGAAAATAAATTAATGGTAAGAATTCAAAGGATGGACCAAATTTCCCAGCGCTCTAATATAGCTGTTAGTGGTCTTAAGACGGTTGACTACAAGAGGGCAAAATCTATATTCATATAACTTTGTAGTAATATTCTCAAAATTGATGTAAATATTACCAAAGTCAAAAAACTCAAAATTGGAAACGAATTTATGATGGAGTTGGACTCCAAGTAAATGATATTTTATACGAACATGGTAGTCTAAAAAACAGCAGTGTATATATACAAAGAGATTTTACTACATAAGAATGATCACTAAAATAGCATTTAAGGCAACTTAAAAAATCATAAAAAAAGATTGAACCAGCAGATTTATAATTTAAATTTAAGGGGAAACCTCTATATATAAATAATAAACCTTATCGTTGAATTAAAGGAAATATTGTGTGCAACACCAGGGAGGATAAAACATTTATTAAAGGGTTTATAAATAAATCGGGCAACAAGATTTACATTCTTCTGCAACAATTTTTTCTGCAACTGCAACAACTAGTAATTTTAATCAAGAGCACAACAAGAGCTACAACAACAACAACATATATGTTTCTGCCATTATAACAATTAGAGGTCTATCTGATTATTTCTTATAATGTATGTAATTTAAGGACTTCCCATTAAATGGAGTACCACCAGTTTAAATAATATTAAAATATTTTATCACAACTGTAGTGATATGAGAGGCAAGCTCAATAAACTTTATCTTGATCCTAAGTCATGCAATTTCAGTGTACTTGCTATTACTGAAACATGACTTAATGATTCTTTTAAAAACGAGGAAATTCTTGATGGAAATTGGTCTATTTACAAAAAAGATCCCGATTATTTATTTGTACAAAATAAATTTATTTATCTAGTGTATCATTATTTAATGGTACATAACCTTGTTCATATCAATTTTTCGATGACCAATTTATTAAAATAAACTTAGGTACGAATAATTTATAACTACGTATTGTTTATTTTCCTCCGAACTCTGATAATTCCACATATTCTGAATTTTATAGTGTATATCACAATATTACTTCCGATATGGCTAAGGATGACTCAATTTTTGTTTTTGACGATTTTAACCGTCCTTCTCTTTCTTTTATTGTAGACGATAGGGATATTTGTTACTACCATTTAATTTTCAGGACGAAGTTGACTTTGGTCTAATTAGTGAATTCTATGGTAACGAACTACAACAAATTATTAGTCATCCTAGTTGTAATAACAAGCAGTTAGATCTTGCATTTTTGAATGCATATGATACAGTGATGGTTTAACTCGCTGATGATGCAGATAATCTTTTTACTAACACTACTCATCAGAACGCAATCATTTTCGAGTTCTCCGCTTCTATTCCACTCTTGACCACATTGTATATGATTTTTTTAACGCTGACTATCAAAGTATTATTAACGCTTTGTCATTAATGATGTAGGACGAATTGTTAGTACAACAGGGTTTCAATTCAGTAATTTCGTATCTTTTACTTAAATTTGTTTCAAATTATAGACGCCTTTGTCCCTAAAATTCGCAAAAACTATAAAACAACAGAACCATGCTGAAATAGAGATTTTAGGAACTTGAGAAATTGGCTCAAAAAAATATACAAAAAACTTAAACACTATCTTAGAAACTTGTTATCGAATTTAAACATAAAGCCAATGCAGCATATGAATACTATGTCACTGATATTGGCAACAAACTTGTTACTAATCCCAAAAAAATTTTTGATTTTGTTAACACAAAACGGTAAGTATTTGGGTATACTAATCAATGATGTCTAACGACAATGTGGTTTCTACTTGCCCAAAAGAAATTTGCAACTTCTTTTCTGATCATTTTCAACAAGTTTATCGCCCAACAGCACCAGTTACAACTTCGGCTAACTTTTCATCTAATAGCTCGAATTTGCTTATTACAGACGTGTATCTTTCTGAAAGTGATTTTCTTGAAGCAATTTTGAGTCTTAATATAAAAAAGGTGCTGGTCCGGACTTAATTCTTCTAATCCTTTTATATAATTCTTCTCAGTCTAATTTTCCCTCTTCATTTTATTTTCAATAAGTCACTTGCAATTGGAATTTTTCCACAAGAGTGCAAATCCTCCCACTTAAACCCTATCTTTAAAAAGGGGAATAGAGCATCGGTGGAAAACTATCGAGGTATAGCAATCCTTTCGACTATATCGAAATTATTTGAAAAAATTGTCGTTGATAGAATTACTCCTATCATAAATGCAAAACTCAATGAACAACATGGTTTCAGAAAAAAAAGGTCGTTCCACTACAATGAACCGTATGGTTTATTCATTTCATATCCTTTCTCCATTTGATGAGATCATCTCCTGAATCAAATGGAGAACAGATACCAAGTTGTTGGAATTTACACTGATTTTAGCATAGCTTTTGATCGTGTAAGATCACTTCACTTTGCTAAACAAACTATCAACTTTTGGCATTTCGTGTTCATTTTTTTGAGGGGCTTAACTCTTATCATTCAGAAAGAACTCAAAATGTTGAATTTCAAGATGTATTATCCAACACAATCGTTTGCTGATGACCTAAAAATATACCAAATTCTTAAAAATAATTCTGATACACATACAGCTATACTTCAATCAAGCTTATCAGTGTTACAAGCTTGGTGCATCAAATAAATTAGAACTCAACATACAGGAATGTAAGGTTATTAGTTTTACATGAAAACGATCTTCTTTAATCTAATTTTTCTTCCATTTTGATGAAACATATAAATTGATTGCAGTCATACAATTGAAATTTAAAAAAAACGTAAATGTAAAATAAAACTTTGGATGAATGATTTTGGTCTGCTTATGGTACAACTCAAAAATAAATTAAAGATTAAATGTAAAAAACGGCCAACTAATTGTAATTTAAAAAAAAGGTATGTTAAACTATGTAAACGTCTAAATAAGGAAATACTTTTATTGAAAGAAAATTATTATTGTAGATCTTTTGCAAACTGCAAAGGTAATTTAAAAAAAGAATGGGAGCTCATAAAAAATTTAATAAAAAAGGAGTAACAAATAAAAATTCCATTAAATTAAACATTGATGCAGTGAATATTGCAGTGAATATTTGAAATAAAATTTCTTAATAATAAGCAATTTCGCTTCAAACATGGTGTTTAACTACAGAAAATGCTTTGCTATTCTAAAAGGTCTTCATTAGCAGAAAACATGTACGGGTTTGTTCGTAGACATTACAAAAGCTTTTGATATGGTTGACCATAATATTCTATTAATGAAGTTAAAAATGTATCAAAGTGGTCTTCCTGCATCTCTATACGAGTGGTTTAGAACGTATCAAATAACCGATCCCAATTACGCGTGAGAATTAATGATTCTTTGAGCCAAATAAGAACAATTAATGTTGGAGTTCCTCAGGGATTCGTCCTGGCTCCCATATTATTTTTGGTTTACATTAATTGCCATCTGAATCAACGTTTTAAAGGTAAAATCAAAGCTTTTGCGGATGACATAGGATTTCCCTATACCATTTATAATGTATTTGAACTAGTAGCTGATCTAAACTATGACAGAAGTATTCCTAGGAACTGGTTTAACGAGTACAAATTCATAGTTAGCCAAAAAATCAAATTGATGTACTTCAATTTAATTCAGCAAGATCCCCCTAATATTGATTTAACTTTCCATTCTTCACATTGTAAGCGTTTTCCTTTATGTAATACTAATTGTAATTTCGTTTTGGATAAAAGATCTTTTTATAAATCTTTTATATATCACTGTGATTCCGAGTGTTTTAACATTGAGCCTGTTCAAAATGTTAAATATTTAGGTATTCATTTTGATAACCAAATGAATTGGTCAACTCACACTCCTCTACTTAATAATTACTTTCTTTACACTCTGCGAAAGTTTTACCATCTGCAAAAAGTATGTTCATTAAGGACTTTGAAAATGGTCTATTATAGGATATTCCATTCTAAGCTTGAATATGGAATAATATGTTGGGGCGCTGCTTATGCCAATAAAATCAGATCGATTCTTATAAAGCAAAAATATGTTATTCGAAGAGTCTTCAGGAAGAGTCGGCATTCTTCTTCTATAGGATTTTTTAGGCAACTTAAAATTCTTCCAGTAAAACATTTATTTTTTTACAATGTTTTAAATTCTTTTTTTAAAATGTGGATATTTAAATTCTAGACTACGTAACAATTATAATCTTAGATCAAATCACGATTTTCGAGTTACCATTCCTGTTTTTAGTAGAACAAATTTTAGAAATTCGTACTGTATAAATTCTCCAAAATTATATAACAAACTTCCAGACTGTTTAAGACAAATCAGAAATATAAATGTTTTTTCAAAGAAAGTTCAAAATCTGGCTTCTTGATTTTGATCTTAATTCAATTGAGTTTATTTTAATAATAAGGCTATTTACACTCATTATTCCCTCCCGAAAGGGATTCCACCTGGACGTCGTGGGAGGGCTGTGTAGAATCAATGATGCAGGTGATACTTGGTAATCCCTGGGGATTTCATAGTATCAGTAGGTTCAACCATACCGATAAGGCTGCAGGGGAGATCCGAAACCAAGAGAAACCCTCCATTTGTAAGCTAAGGTGTCCAGGTACCGTGCCAAGAGTACTGGATGGCCAGTAAGTGGTTACAGATAACTGTTAACGAACGGTTTCCGCCGATGCTCAGGCAAGATCGGTTGTATTAAGTGCCTTATCCCGGTAAGGACCGTTTTTTTCCGGCCACACTCGTGGGTTCTAAAATTGATAGCGTAATAATAAACAAAACTAAAACAGAGAAGGAAGTCGAGATGGGAGCTCCTCAGAAGATGAGTTTTTAGCGTCTAATTAGTGGCATTACGAGTACCAGCCATAGTACACCAATGCCTGGTCAATCTAAAATTCTTGTCGTCAACAAAGGTGAGGACGGCAAGAAGAAAAATCAGAAGAGACGCAAGTGTGCTGTGGTACTCATGAAGGAAAAGTACAACAGGGCTCTTTTCATTCTTAACAAGATGGCTGAGAATAAAAAAGCACGTACTGTTCATGAAAAGGACGCTGCGGATAAAGTTAAGTACCAGCTTGTCGTAGATGAATATCTAAAGGTGCAAGCGGAGAAGGACGAGAATAAAGGTACTCCTGGTACAACAACTGGCCAGAAGCGTAATAGATTTCAAGATGAGATCCACAACGCAGCTAAGAGGGCCAATAGAAAACGGTGAACTAGCGCATTGGCATTAGGAGGCGCTAAGTGTGAGAACAACCCCAAGGATAGAAAGGCTACTTCTGAAGTTGCTACCAAGAATAGGCAATCCTACAAAGAAGCAGCCATTAATCACCTAAAGATGGCACTGATTGATGAGATATCGAACAGTGGGAAGCCAATCCCGGATAGATGGAGCGATATAGAGGCTCATTTATCCAGGATGGTAATGGAACACGTTTTGGAGCACCCGGAGGGACCTCTCATATCATTCGACTGTGCGTACGTTTTGAGAGGATGCAGAGTTGTCAAATGCGAAGATCAGGTGTCTTTGGATTTCTTCAGCAAATTCGCCTGGCATGGATGGCATAATTCCAAAAGTCGTTAATGCTGTCTACTTCGTGGCTTGTCGCCATTTTCAGTAGTTGTTTAAAACTTAATCATGTTCCCTGCAGTTGGAAGAGAGTCCGAGTAGTCTTTATTCCAAGGCAGGAGGAGGGGGCCATGAGTCAGCGAAAGAATTCAGGTCACTTAGTCTGCCCTCCTTTCTTTTAAAACCATGGAGCGTATTTTGGATTACCAGCTTAGGCAACGCTTTGAGGGAATTCAAGTATCGAAATCCCAACACGCGTACTTAAAAGGTAGCTTTTAACAATATTAACACCCAATGCATTGAAGAAGCTTTCACCCAGGCGGGGACAGAGCAGTTTCTGAAGCGTTGGAGTATCTCCATGCTTAGTTCTAGAATAATTCACGCGAAATTAGGAAACAGTAGTTTTATTAAATTAGTCAACAGGGGTACACCACAGAGAGGTGTAATATCACCTTTGCTATGGCTAATGGTTATAAAAAAAATTTTAATAGCACTTAATGAGGAAGGAATAAAAGTAGTGGCGTATGCCGATGATGTGGTGATACTAGTATCAGGCCAGTTTATATCCGTGATCATGAATAGAGCTCTAAGCAAGGTTCACAACTGGGCCAGAAGGTGTGGCCTTGGTGTCAACTTAGAGAAGACTGAAATGGTACTCTTCACGACAAAATCCAAAAGAGCTTTGTCCTACCGAAAAGTAATAATTATACTCTAAAGCTGACTACCAGTGCTAAGTATTGATGTGTTATTCTAGACTCGAAGCTCTCCTGGTAATCTAGTATCGAGCATAGAGTTAAGAAGGCTTGCTTTGCTCTCTATACTTGCAATAAAATCATGGGCAGGAAATGGAGTATGCAGCCAAAGATAGTGCTTTGGACGTACACAGCCGTGGTTCGCCCAATCCTTACCTATGGATCGCTGGTGTGGTGGCCAGCGATGAATAGGAAATACAATATAACAAAACTAAACAGAATACAGCGATCGGCATCAGTGTGCATTACAGGGGCATTACGATCGTGTACGACTAATGCTTTGAATGCTATTTTATTTCTTTTACCGGATCGATACATCAAATATACCGCAAAGTGCAGTGCAGTACGACTCAGAGAATCTGGGTGGTTTGCCACTAAACCATATGGCCATGGTAATATTTTGGAGATATTACCAAGAGACTTCATACCAACCCTGACCGACTACACTATTCCCAAACTAAACTTCGGGAACAATTTAGCCGTAGAATTTCCGACTAGAGCGGAATGGAAGGGCGGAGATGTACCAAAGAACTTCGATGTAACTATCTTCACCGACGGATCCAAGATAAAGGAAGGAGTCGGTGCTGGTATCTTCTCGACGTTTCAAAATCCTACAGACTCCTTGACACAGCTAGCATCTTTCAGGCGGAAATACTAGCAGTTAGAGAGGCTGCTCGAATTCTGAACAAAAATAACACACAAATGAGAACGGTCGCCATCTGTGTGGAGAGGCAATCCACGATTAAGGCCATTAACGCGAACATTACAAACTCAAAGCTTGTTAGGCAGTGCCAAGAGGAACTTGCCCTAACAAGCGAAAGGCTAAACATAACCTTCCTGTAGGTGCCGAGGCATAGTAATATTGAAGGAAATGAAAAAGCTGACGAACTAGCAAAGAAAGAAGTCACTCTGAACACTAACTCTCCTGAAAGAGTCAGTTGTCCAATCAGTACCGTAAAGGAACGGATCCTCTCTTTGTACATAGCGAAATCGCAAAATAGGTGGAGTAATATGAGTAATTGCACCATATCTACAACAAAAGGAGATCAAACGAGTTGATATCCAAATCTCGCATAGACATCGCCAGACTAGCGGCAATCATCACAGATCACTGGCCAGTAGGTACGCATGCAGCCAAACTAGGAATCCTCCCACAACACCTTTTGCAGGAGTTGCAAAGAAGCAAAAGAAAATGAAAATCTGGAGCACTTTCTTTGCAGATGTCCGGCCCTAGCTAGAGCCAGACTTCTCTCACTCGGTAAACCGTTCTACCACAACCTCAGCGAGCTCTTTGAACACAGAATCAAAGAACTGATTTCGTATCTGAACTGCTCGGGTTGAATATAAAATCGCAATCAATCTAAAAACACAGGTCACGTGAGTGCAGTGGTATCAAAATGCCGCAATCTAGTGCTCATTGAGGCTTTCACATAGCATCGTGAAGGTCATCACCCTACCTATCTACCTATCTACACTCATTATTTTAGAATTCTTCTGATTCTCATGAGTGTTCTTTAATTTTTGTATTTCTTTTCATTAGTTTTTCTTTGCATTTCTTTCCTCAAGATAAAGTTTTTTTTGTTTTAGTTTTTTAAAATTAATTGGATTTTTTCTCTTTTATTTTTATTTCTCCTTTTTCTAAATTAAGATTAAGATAATTTAAGTTTAAATGAATAAACGTATACATTTTAAGTAATGTTTTGTCAATTTCACCTCACAATTCTTTTTTTAGAAGTTTCTTTAAGTTTTGAAATGGTCCGTAATACTATCTTTATTTTTTAAAAGAAAAGCACCATCACTTATTCTTCATATATTTATGAAAACATTTTCTTATTAATGTATATATACTGTATTTTATTTATTGAAGTTAAACAACATAGCGTTAATTTAATTAAGTGTTAATATATTTTTGTAAAAAAGAAAATCCATTTTGTAAATGAGAAGAATAAAAATTGCTACTGAATTGAACTGAATATACGACTACAATATAGATACCATAACTCTTGAAAGGATCTTTAGCATTACTGATTTAGGAGTTCTTCTTGTAGCAGAAAATTTATATAAAAAAGGTTCCTGTAGTCAGGCCCGATCCTATTCAATTTGGCGCCCTATGCACTTTCGAAAAATCTCGCCCCTTTAACTTACAATTAATGGTACAAGCCGTTTCCGCGTCACCCGTGAGGTAGGCTTTTTAACTCGCTTTTTTATAGAGGTTTCCCCAATAGGTATATTCCTATTTTGCTAGATAACCTACACAAATATGATTAGAACTTAAGTAAACCTAACTTTCCTAACTTTCAATTTTACGAATTCTTCAATAAGATCATCATAATAACTAATGACTTTAACTAATTCTTTTTCTATAGATAAAATTGACAAACCTACCAGTTTATCTTGTGTCATTGTTGTTCGTAAGTAGGTTTTGATTAATTTTAATTTTGAAAAACTACGTTCACCTGAAGCTACTCTTATTGGTAAGGTGTTTAAAATTTGAATGGCTACTATAGAATTTGCAAAAATTAGATCTAAATCTGATTGAAATATGTAGTTTAAAACATCTAAACTAGTTTGATTTGGTTTGACAAGTGACGATAAAACTAACAATTCTTTACATAACTCCTTACCATTTAAATCTTTTGATTCATTAATCTTTAACTGTGTACGTGGCTTGAAACTTACACTTCCTTGTACGTGGGGTAAATTGTACACCTAAAATAGATAAAGGGATGTATAAGGAGAAAGAAGTAAAAATATTTGTTTTCTAGACTTAGTAGACTAAAAGAAAAACAAAAATTAAGAAAAAATAACTATAAATTTGTAACTAAAATGGCACATTAAATTCATTAGCCTAATTTTTGTTAACTTAAAAAGTTTTATAATTTTTATCTATTGATCCTATGTTTTAAACAATATTGTAAAGTAAATGCTGGAGATATGATATTATTAAGTGTAAAAAACAAAAATATAATTCAAAAACTACGTTTAAAAAAAAACACTAACAATTAATTTTCATCACATTTTTCATCACAAAAAAAAAATTAAAGTAACTACGTAGTTCATAATATCATAATCTTCATAATAGCAAAATACTTAAACACTAAAATCATGTAATTTTTATTGACTACATAACTACGTATTTTATCAATTTTCCCGCTCATCGATATCTGCAATAAATGCAAATCATTTTAGCGAATCCGAGGCATATCGGTTTGTTACAAGTAATACAGCTATGTGACGTTTTTCTTTTTAACCGACTAGGGCATATATAACAAAGTCTGAATTTTGGAGTGGTTGAGCAGTTGGAAACTGAAGGTGTGTTCGATTCAGTCAACCGCAAAATACTGCAAATGGTCTGTCGGAGCATACGTGGAATTCTTTCATTATTTGATCTTCTTTGAGTTGCTCGGTAACTAAACTTTTCGCTAAATTCAAAAAAAAAATCGCTCTTGAAATATTATTATTGGTCTGTGAAGAGTCGCTGTATAATATAAATGAATTGACTGCACTAATATCTAGCAACTGATAAAAAATAGCCATAGGCCAACGTCATGTTCTTCGGCTGCTTGAATATATAGAACATTTTTTTGTCCAACTTATCTACACCACCTTTGGTGTTGTTGTAATCTACTATTATGGTTGATTTTTTCACAACAGGATCTTCTTCAGCGCGATGATTCATAGTCGAGATAAGTAACACAGCTCGATTTTTTTTTGGGACATAAGACAATAAAGTTAAGTCCTTGGTAAATTCATATAAAGAAGTTCCATCACTTCTTCTTTTTTCCGGTAAAAATTCAGGTGGTATTTCTTTCTTTTGTTTTTTTATTGTTCCAATGTATGTTAGTTTTTTCTATTTTAATTTATTAACCACTTCTATAGAGGAAAACCTGTTATATTTTTGATAAATCGCAAAACTGATTGAGTGGGCACAGAAAATTGTTTTTCCTGTTGTGCAAGGCCAATGCCATCGCAAACCTTTTCCGTGATAAATATAAGCGCTTGTAAGGTAATTAGTACGAGCATCGGTCAAAGCTCGAATTAAAATTGCGCACCTATCCGCATTTAGGCATGTAAATTTTGAAAAAATGTACCTCGAAAAGGGACCAACATTTCATCGACGCACACATGTGTACCAATACTGTAACATTTTTGTGAATTTTTAATTACTTTGTTGAATATGTTAGAAATAGCCGTCAACTTATCAGTTTTCAATTGCTCGCTTCTAATATGTATATTATCAAAACGAAGGCAACTGAGAATAATCAAAAATCTTGTTTGAAATATTTGTTTTTCGAACAGCAGGTGATATTATGTAACGGTGTTTTCAGACAACGTGTTGGTTATTGCGGTGCCCAGTTAAAACAATTTTTACCATAATAATAATTAGCTCTTGAAGAAGGTACTTTAGTTTGCTTTTCATAATCATTGGTAAGTTCATTACTAGAGGATTTTGTAATTGGTAAATTTTGGTGTTTTACCTATATTTTCACTGTGCACCAATTCGTCTCCTTCAGGCAAAAATTTGGACCTTGAATTTCATCATCGTTAGAGAAATCATTCAATAACTTTGAAAAATTTCTTCAAAATACGGATCGTAATTTTCTTTAAATAAATAACTTATCTTTGTTCCTGAGGTAATTTGAAGCTGATTTTGAGGCTGAATCACTTGGATTAGTTTGACAATTGACACTAACGTAACCTGCCAGTAATTGTTTCCAGCAACATAATCTGTCAGTTACGTGCATATTTTCAAATAATTATTGAGTACTGTTTGTGACCCTTGCCACATTTGAATTTCAAACTTCCTAGTCTATTAATTCCGACGATATATTAACAGGATTCAGAAATTTGTATGATAGCTATTAGAACATGTGGTTCTAATAATTTCAAACTTTCCAATAGTATCTACTTGTCTTTTTTTATGCGACGCTGTGACGCCGCTACGCACCCGCCCCCGCCCCCTTCCCTCTGTGTTTATAAAATTATAAACTTAATTTTATAAAATTTTAGCATATATTCTTATACCTATTATTTATATTATTATATTCTTATACAAAGAGCATATAATATTCTCATAGTTATTATACTTATCAATATTTTATAAGACTTATCATACGAAGAGTATCACTGACGCGATGCCTTGTTATTCTGCAAGACACTAAAGTGATGTTTCTAATTTGAAGCAAAATCAAATGTCAAAAGCATCGTGTGTGGTGTTTCTGCAAGAATTTTCCTACGAAGCGATAGCCATTTTCTATCACGGCGAAATTCTTGTACGATAAACATCACCATTCTTAGGAATTAAGTACTTTTTTATTTAGTTTTTAGCTTTAGTTTAAGTTTAAAATAAAAATATAAAAAAGTTTAAGTTTAAAATTAAAATAAAATATAAGAATTGATAGAGTGAAAAAGTTAGTATAATTAAAAATAAATTAGTATTTTAGTGAATGTGGTTTTGTTTAGTATATTTTACAAATTTAAAATTTTTTTTTAATTATAGTACCAACATAACAAAAATTTTCTCATGCGTCTTCCAGAAATAAATTTTAAAATAGATGTGACGTGATACATTTTGTGATCGCGCCTGAGATGAGTCTTCAAGAATATGGGTGTATATGATTGTACTTTTTACTTTTGAGATTTTGTATTGCTCCAAAATTACAAAAATTCTGTACCTGCTTACAAAAATTTTCATTTTTGAAAAACCGGAATTTGTATAAAATTAGTTAGTGTCTTTGTTTGTCTAAATTATTTCTACTTATTTAGATAGAAAAAGTAAATTTTCGTACTTATTACTTTTTTAATTTTTCTAACTAAATTCATTAGGAACTAAGTTAGAAAAAATAAAAGTGAAATAAGTGCGAAAAGAAAATTTTCTAACTTAGTTAATTTTTTTTTTTTAACTAAATTCATAGAGCCGTCTTTTTACACACTTTGTGTATTTTAATTTACAACCTTTTAGTCTTATAAGTTTTAAAGACATAAAAGGTGATTGCACAAATTTGAATGACAGTTACCTAAAGGTGAAATTCGATATCAACCAAAAGTAATATTACCATATACAGCAATACCATAGCAGAGTGCTGTATGGTCTTATAATTTTAGAATTTTTAAGATTTAATAATTCAATTTAAAAAGAAAAAAAAGGCAAAAAGTTAAATATAAAAAAAAACAAATTTAAAAATTAAAATAAAAATTAATTACATTTTCTTTTTCCAATTAAATTTTGAATATAGTTCTTTTTCATTACAAGATTTGATTTTCATTTTTTATTTTTTCATTACAAGATTTGCAAATATGTTCTTCTTACATTAATTACATTGTTACATTAATTTGCTAGTTAATTAGTATTATCTGACTTACTATTACATTTTAATTAGAAAGTAAGGTTAGTCTAATTTTAAATTTAAAAACTTTAAGATCTGTAATCAACTTTATTTCTTCTTCTGTTGTAAGCTTTCAGACAATTGTATAAACAATTTTTTGTTTTGATTATTTGTTCTAAAAAGTGAGAGGTAAAAATTTGATTTGTTTCGAGTATTGTGGCTGTGTATCTCTAGATTTCTATTTAAGATAAAATTATGTTTAATTTGGTTGTTAATAATTTTGAAGGCAGTTTTACGGAGCTCAAGTGAAATTCTAGCAAACTAATTGAAGATAAGAATCAAAAATATTCGGAAGCTTCAGATATAGCTGAACGCTTAAATAGCTTTTTTGTCGACGTAACACAGGAGTTGGATTACCCTTCTGATCCTGTTGATTACGTATATGTAGATAATTTTTCTAGAACATTTAATTCCAACTTTCAATTCAATTCCATTCATTCCTTAAACATTCAATTCCTTAAAATCTGCACCTGCAACTGCAGCATTTCCACTAAATTTGATAGCATTTCCACTGAATTTGTTAAAACTTTTTCTAGCCGACTAACACCATTGCTAGTAAAATTTATTAGCTCAGCTTTTGAAATATCTTCTTTCCCAGAATCTTTAAAGACAGCTATAGTAACACCTATTTGTAAAGTTGGTAATACTACTAACAAATTAAATTATAGACCCATATCGATTTTAAGTTCTTTTTCAAAAATTTTTGAAATTACCATCAAACATCGTCTAAACAGATTTATGCTAAATAACGATTTTTTGCATAATGAACAATATGGGTTTGAAAAAACCTCGAACACTACTGCAGCTTGTCTATGTCTAACAGACTTCATCTCAAAAAATATTGACGATAAAAACTGTGTAGCATGTATATTCCTTGATTTCCAAAAAGTCTTCGACTGTGTGGACCGCGAAAATCTTCTTCACAAATGAAAGTAAATGAATTTTACTGCAGAACAAGTAGCTTTCTTCAAATCTTATATACAAAATAGGCAACAGACTCTTAAAGTTGATTAAAACTATACTAGCCAGCCAAAGCTAATCATGAAAGTAGTGCCACAGGATTCCATACTGGATGCGGATCTCTTTAAAATATACATAAATGACATTTCGTTCTTAATTTTGAAAAGCCATATACAGCTTTATGCCGACGACGCCGTAATAAAATATTCGTCAAAGAATGAAGAGGAAATGGTGCATAATATTAAGAGGGTTAATACATCGAATGTTATTGAACATCAAAAAATGAAAATATTACTGTTTGAAAACAAAAAATTTTCTAGTTTTGTTTTTAATAAATAGTAATATTGAAGTTGTAAAGCGGTTTAACTACTTGGGTCTAATAATAGACAGCAAGCTAAAATGGAACGAACATGTAGAATTTGTTATGAAAAAAATTACGCAGTATATTTTTATTTTAAAAAGAATTCGTAAATATTTTAATAGCAACAAATTGTATGTATATAAATTACATAATCCTGTAAATAATCCTGCATTTGATCAAATATTACCTATTTAAATCCTATTTGGAATAATGTAATTTATTTTTCATGTTTAACAAAGTATTCCTTTGATTCGAGAACATCTAGTTTAATCGTATCAGGATTGGTTTGTGGATTCTAATTAGCTGGACAAACCTTCAAATATTTTTGAAAAAATTATCAAAAACAGAATAACATCCTTCCTAAGAAATACTGATATCCTACACCAAGAGCAATACGGATTAGAAGTAAATTCTAACACAACCGCTACATGCCTCGGCTTAACAGGTTTTATAACTAGAAGTATCGATAACGATAAACACACAGCATGTGACCTTCAAAAAGCTTTTGACTGCGTCGATCATGAAACTCTTCTTTATAAACTTTTAAAACTAAATTTAAATGAAAAAGAGAGACAGTTCTTTGAAATTTATCTTTTGCTAAGAAAACAAAGTGTGCGCGTTAACAATAATCGCAGCAATTTAATCTATGTTAATAAGGGCGTCCCCTAGCGTTCTATTCTGGGGCCAGACTTGTTTAAAATATATATTGATGACATCGCCCGACTAACTCTTAGTAGAAGCATCCAACTGTGCGCAGTCGATGCAAATATGCAGTGAACAGCGAACACGAGTTGAAAAATGCAGTTTTATCTGATTTAGCTATTTTAGAAGAATGGCTAAAAAAAAACTCTCATTGAACCTAAAACAAACAAAAATAATGTTATCTGACTCATGGCGCAGTGGTTAAGTCGCCAATCTTTCAATCGAAGGGTCTTGGGTTCAAACTCCGATCAGGTCATAAATAAAAAATTATGTAGTACTTTTATATCGTATAATTAATAGTAGTAATAATAATAATAACAATAATAATATTATTAATAATAGTAATAATAATAATAATAGTAATAATAATAATAGTAATAATAACAATAATTATAATAATAGGAATAATAGTAATAATAATAGCTGCTACAATGAAGCTATCTTTGCTTATATCATGCAAGTAAGGTGTTATATACTGCTGCACGTTGTAATCCACTGATGGCCCTGACTCTGTAGTAAAATAATAATAATATTAATAAGAATACTAATACCAATACCAATGATAACAGCCGCTACAGTGACAGTGGGGGTTGCCTTCAATAATTACCTCATGTAGTAAGGTGTTTTTACTCCTACATGTTGTAACTGTTATAACGGCTATAGTCACTGTTAGCAAAATAGTAATAATAATAGGCGGATTCATTGTTTCCTTACAGTTCTACTCCCAATTTAATGTTTCCGTATTCATTCCCTATCCTTTCCTATCCGTACTCACTAGCCAATGTACTGCGTTCGCAAGGAAGGGTTTCATCCCATTATATTGGCTAAAGGGGGAGGTGTTATTCTATTCAGAACAGAGTAACAAAAGAACAACTTTACAATTGCCTCCAGGTCTTTAATAATCTACCAAGTGAAATAAAAAAAATTCAGAATATTGGGATTGTTAAAAAAAAATTGCAGAATTTTTAACAATATAGTTTTAAGCATGAACACACAGTTATATAAAAAGTAAAGACAAATATAAAAACAAATAAAAAAAAAACAAAATAAAAAAATTTTAGAGGTAAATGTTGAAAAATTTTAAAAAAAATTTAAAAAGAAATAAATTTAAAAAAAAAAGCAAAAAACATTTTAAAATGTAAAAATATACCTACTAAATTAATTTTTTTTTTTTTTGTAAAATAGTACCTAACTATATAAGAGTGTAGTTTAATATATTTGGTTTAAATATTGAAATGGAACTTTAAAAAATAAAACTGAAAAATTACATTTTAATTTTTTATAGTTCAAGAAAAAACAAAAATCTGTATAATATACAATGCACTAAGTAGTAAGTAATATATATTATATTATGCAATTAGTAATTGCTGTTACAACTACTGCAACTTTTTATTACTATATATATATTATATTATATGCTGCCACAGCACTGTGTACATATCAGAATCAATCAGAATTAGACATCTGTATAAAACTCCGCTAGTAAGTTTAAACAAACTAAACGTTATGCAAAAAAAGTCTATCAAAATAATATCAATCGCCCAATCAGATACAATTTTCGCCCAATCAGATACCCAACGAATCTTCTGTATGATAAAAGATACTTAAGTTTTTGGGATATATGTACATATAAGTCTTATATAAACAGCTTTAAAAATAGTAAATAACTACATTAAGCATCATTTTATTCTAAATAGAATGATTGATATCCATAGTTATAATACTAGGAATAAATCAAATTTCTATTTAAATCTCTTTAAAACCAATAACCAAAAAAATAATTGTTTGTATAATTGTTTAAAATTATATAACGAATTACCAGGTGATTTGAAGAATCTAGTTAGTATAGGGTTTTTCAAAAAAAAAATAAAGGAATATATGATTTCAAATAGTACCTAGAACAAAAAAAAAAACAAAAAACAAAAAAACTTCGTTAATGAGGAAATAGGTTTAATACTTTTCTTAATTTTTTTCAATATCTATAATAAATAGTACAAAGAATAAAATAAACAAAGTAATATTTTAACATTTTAATTAGTTAGGAAAAAGGTTAATTCTAATTACATATTATGTAATATAATGAATTGTTTTTATCAGTATAAAATTATAATATCAATTTAATAAAAATTAAAAAAAAAAGAATAAAATTTCTAAATGTCAAATAATATTTTACAAAATTATAAGACCAGACAGCTAATATATGCTACGGTCATAATAAACATAATGTACAAAATATATGCAAACTAAACATTAAATATTGTTTATAAATAAAAAAAAAAATATATTTTTTAGGCTTATATATTTTTCAGTATATAAACGATCGGTCGGATGTAAAATGATTAACCCTAGGGCTAGTTTTACGTATTTCTTGTGCATTATGTCTAATTTGTTTAAACATATTTGGGAAGCTCAGCTCCATATAGGTATAAGATCACATATGTGCGACTTAATATAAGCGGAATAGATTATGAAAATGGCTTCATCAGATAAGTAGTTACGCAGGCTACGCAATAGGAATATAATATATGGTGTTATGTTTATGTGAAAACTCCAGTAGGATTTGCTGTCAATTATTTTACACCTAGATAATTAAATTTTTTTACAATTTCTACCTTAACATTTTTATACTGGAAAGAATTTTCAATATTGCATAACTTATTTTAACAAACATTGATATCTCAGTTTTGTTTAGGTTTAAAAGAAGTCGATTTTTGGTTAACCATTTTTCTATTAATTGAAGGTCATGTTGAATGGATGTGCGAATACTTTCTTCAGAGTTCTCAGCGTATTTTCGAACCTCATCATCGGCAAATAACTGAAGGTTACCCTTTAGATTAAAAAGAGTAATATCGTCAATATATTAATTTGAAAAACGATGGTCCTAGAATTGAACCTTGCGGCACTCCCCTTGTAATCGTTTTCTCTTGACTGAAATTGTTATTTACCCTTACTATTTGTTTCCGATTTTGCAGATATAGTTTTGATAATTTTAAAAGTAGGATATCGTGGTCAACACAATCGAATGCTTTCTTAATATCGAGAAAGACACAACTACCAATTTTCCCATTGTCGGTGTTTTTTGAAATAAAATCATATTTGTAGTTGTATTACGTACAACTAAGTAATGAGTTGTATTACGAAAAATTAAAAGTTTTCATATTGAAATAAAATAAATTGAAAAGATATAAATCGGGGTATTAAACAACGACAAGCAGCTGTAGTATTAGATTTTTCCTCAAAGCCAAATTGATTTGCACTCAATATGGAATTATTGATTATAAAGGAATTTAGTCTATTTTTAACAACTTTTTCAAAAACTTTGGATATGGCAGATAAGACAGAGATCGAACGATAATTAGAACAATCAGTAGGTAACCCACTTTTAAATATTGGCGTTACAATAGCTATTTTCAGACAATTAGGAAAAACATGTGTTTGAAGTGAATTATTTATACAATTAACTAAGATGGGCGTCAAGCGTTCTGAATTTTTTTTTATAAATTTGGTTGAAATGGTATCATATCCTATAGCTGATCATGAATTTAACGATACTATGATTCTAGAGATTTCTTCTGTATTCGTAGGAGCTAGGTTGAAATTATTGTAAATATTTCGCCTGAATTGGTTCATGTAACTTATGTCAATATTATTTAATGGAATATTAATTTTATTACTTATATTTGTAAAGCAATCATTAAAAGCGGTAGCGATATCACATTCGCGTTGTAATACCTTGGAGTTGTGATGTATTACCTCAATTGGATGGTTTGAATTTGAACTGTTTGAATTGCAAATAATGTGCTTGTAGCAGTCCCATAATTTCTTATTATTATTACAGCTATTTGTAACTTCTTCGGAGTAATTTTTTTTTTTGCCGCGATTATTAATATTTTGGCTTTTAACTTATATTTTTTATACAACATATTTACGTGAAGATCATCTGAGTATCGTCTTTTGTACTTAAGAAAGGAGTCTCTAACTTTCATTACATTCAATGTTTCTTGGGTTACCCAATCTTTCTTTTTTTTACTATTTTTTATCGGAATACTTCTAGTATTAGTTTTTATAACGTCTTTAATTTATGAACTAAGCCATTAAATTATATTTTCATAATTTAGTATTGTTTCAAAAGAGCTTTTACGATTTCTGATATAAACCTGATACGGTCTCTGGTCCATAGATATAAAGAACATTTGAGGGCGGAGCGGATGGTCGGATGGAATATCTTCTATCAAGAATATCGGTGATGAAATGATTAATAATAGTTCTTGAATTTCTACCTAATCTAGTAGCGAAATCTACATATACCCTATTACAGACAAGGAGCCCATTACATATGATAATGTCTTGATATAAACTTTTATCCGCGTTTTCCCTATTTAGTAAGTTTAGTTTCATGTCACAGAGAATTAAAGTTTTTTTATATTGCATTGTAATTTCATCCATTTTACCAATGAATGAATCAACAAGTGTTTCGTGTGCTCTATATAACCCAAAAATATTCATATTTAGTTTTGATAATTTTATACCAATGATATTGCTCTTTTGAACTTCCTCACTATATATTTGATATCTATCTATATCATCTTTTTTACATAAATAGCAACACCTCCGAAAGATTTATCCCTATTGGCAAAGTAAGCATCATAACAATCAATACCGTAGAAGTTGTTTTCACTACTATGTATCCTAATTTCGGTAAGTACAACAATATGTATATTAACTTTAAAATTCTTAATTACACGTTCTAGACTATATAGTTTCTTTTTTAAACTTTGAATATTTAAGTAGATGTTAAATTTATTTTTATTGTATTGTATTTGGTTCAAACCCAAATGATTGAAGTGACCTATTTTTAATAGATCTCTAATATTAACAACATTGTGATTAACATTGCAAACAGTATACAAACCATTATACAATTTAAACTGGAATAATTATCCAGGAGACTGGTATATTTATCACTAAATGAATCGTGTTTTGTTTCAAATATAAATATATTCACCACCGAAAATTGAGTTATGATATAAAAAAAAAATTATTTTAATCTTTACGAGTATTTGAATGATATACGTCATTCCAAAAACGGTAAAATCAACACAAATCTTAAAGTACTTCGAATTATAATAAAATCGAAAATGATAATCTTGGTGGAGAAAGTATAACAGCTGTTCCCATATTGATAAATTAGGAATTTTATATTTTAATTAATATATATATATATATTAAATATTATCACTATATTATCATTATATTTCGAAGAAAATACATTTAATACATTTTTTAATATCTTTATATATTTCGAAAAAAAGGTTATTGCAAGTGCAACAGAGTATCAGCTGTTTTATATGCTTCAAAATAACTATATATTTCAAATAAACTTCGAAATAGAACATAAAAACTTTATACATAGTAAAAGATTTATATATTTTTATTAATATTTAACCTAAAGCGAAATCTAGTAAATAAAAAATTTAATTCTAAACCTTGTGTGTGGATTTTCAAAAATAAAGAAATACTAAAATATTGTAGATAAATAAGTGAAGTGGAATTAAGTGTTTTTATTGTATTGAACATATCTGTTTCGGTTTTTAAATGTAAGAAATATAACAAAAAATTATAATAATATTGTAGATAAATAAATTTAAAGCAAGATTTTGGAATTGCTAGTGAAGTGTAGAAATTTAATTTTATTGAATTACAAATGTTAAATTTGTAATTAAAAAGCGGTGTTAAGAAATTCATATACAAAAAATAATAAAGAATTGATAAATGTTAAAAGTGATAACGATAATAAATGATGCGTGGTAACCAGCAACAAGAAACCATATATTGGAGTATATTGGACTATATCAGTAAATAAAAATTTAAGGTGAATTAATTTATAAAATAAGCAAAGATAAAAAATTCTTGAGTTAGTACTAAAAGTAGTAGTAAAACTAGTAGTTAGTATAAAAGTAGCAAATACAGAATGTAACACTAGTAAAATATTATTTAGTTTATAAACTATAGAATTTAATTGATAATTAATTTAGTATAAAAATTTAGTAAAATAATATTTATTTTATAAATTAGAGAACTTATTTGTAACAAAAACAAGTAAAGATTGAACAACAAGATTGCATTGACTTACTGTTACAAGTCGATGCAATCGACTTATTAATACCCTACAGCTGAATAATTCGAATTAAATTAAAAATTCATAAGTTTTTTTGGCAGCTGCTTGAACTTCTTCCCTTTTCTGTCTTATTCAACTCGAATTTCAGGAACGTAAAAGAGGCATCCTCTTGGGATATGCTTGACACCTTTGTAAAAAATTTTAAGTTTCTATCTTTATTAATTTCGAAGATTGTTAGTCCTTGGGAGGTGTGTGTCAGGTACCCGAATTGCCATTCCAATTCATCGAATCCATCTCAGGAACATAAAAAAACATGCCGGAACACCATTGTACTAAATTTAAAGGTTCTACTTTTGTTGGTTTTGGAGATGCTCTTGTGCTCGTCCGGAAGTTTCCAAAATACGAACCCATGTTTTAAATTTTTTCAAATGTCAGTTTCGAATTTTACAGAAAAGGAAACATAACAGAACACCTTTGTACTAAAAATAAAGGTTCTATCTTTGTTGGTTGTGGAGATATACTCGTTTGCTCTGGGGCTCGTTCAGAAGCTTCCAAGATTTGAACTCATGGACCAAATCCTCACAAATTTCAGAAACATAAATCAAACATGAAGGAACACCATTCTCCCTAATTTAAAGGTTATATCTTTGTTGCTTTTGGAGATAATATCATATGCTCTAAGGCTCGTTCGGAAGCTTCCAAAATCCGAACCCAAGGACCAAATCCTCTCAAATTTCCGAAAACTAAATCAAATATGAAAGAACACCATTCTGCCGAATTTAAAGGTTATATTTTTGTTGTTTTTGGAAATAATCTCATTTGCTCTGGGGCTCGTTCAGAAGCTTCCAAAATCCAAACCCATGGACCATATCCTTTTAAATTTCAGAGACATAAATCAAACGGGAAGGAACATCATTGTAAAAAATTTAAAAGTTCTATCTTTGTTGGTTTTGGAGATAATCTCGTTTGTTCTGGGGCTCGTTCGGAAACTTCCAAAATACGAATCCATGGTTCAAATTCTTTCAAATGTCAGTTTCCAATTTTATAGAAAAGGAAACATAACAGCACACTCTTGTACTAAAAATAAAGGTTCTATCTTTGTTGGTTGTGGAGATATACTCATTTGCTCTGGGGCTCATTCGGAAGCTTCCAAGATAAGAACCCATGAACCAAATCCTCTCAAATTTCAGAGACTTAAATAAAACATGAAAGAACACCATTCTGCCAAATTTAAAGATTATATCTTAGTTGGCTTTGGAGATAATCTCATTTGCTCTGGTGCTCGTTCGGAAGCTTCCAAAATCCAAACCCATGGACCAAATCCTCTTAAATTTCAGAGACATAAATCGAACGGGAAGGAACATCATTGTACAAAATTTAAAGGTTCTATCTTAGTTAATTTTGGAGATAATCTTGTTTGCTCTGGGGCTCGTCAAATCCTCTCAAATTTCAGAGACCTAAATCAAACATGAAAGAACATCATTCTGCCAAATTTAAAGGTTATATCTTTGTTGTTTTTGGAGATATCTCATTTGCTCTGGGGCTCGTTCGGAAGCTTTCAAAATCCAAACCCATGGACCAAATCCTCTTAAATTTCAGAGACATAAATCGAACGGGAAGGAACATCATTGTACAAAATTTAAACGCTCTATCTTTGTTGATTTTGGAAATAATCTCGTTTGCTCTGGGGCTCGTTCGGAAGCTTCCAAAATCCGAACCCATGGACCAAATTCTCTCAAATTTTAGAGACTTAAATAAAACATGAAAGAACACCACTCTGTCAAATTTAAAGGTTCTATCTTTGTTGGTTTTGAAGATAATCTCGTTTGCTCCGGAATCATTCGGAAGCTTTCAGAATCCGAACCCTTCCGAATCCGAACTTAGCCTTCCTTTCGTAATTAGTAACCTACTATATAAATTTCATCAAGATAGCTTTATTAGTTTTTGAGTTATCGTGCGAACGGACGGACGGACGGACATCGTTAAATCGACTCAGGAGGTGATCCTGATTCAGAATATATATACATGTCCATATCTAACTCGCTTCCCTTTGGTGGTTACAAACACCATACCAAAGTTAATATACCCTATACTTATGTAGGGTATAAAAATGTTAGTAAAGTAGTATCAGATATTATAACTAGGTTAGATTAGGTTATATATAATATGTATATAGTTAGTAAACAAGGATCAAATATAATTAGATTACTATAAAAATCTTTTAATTTTATTTGTTAGAGTTTGTTAGACTTGAATTTGAATTTCACAGACTTTAAAACTTTTATACTTATATTTATATATATATTTGACATATTGAAATAAACTTTTTCAAAGAAATCTCGATTGTAACAATATAGTTTAGAAAATTACAGAAAAATTTGCTATTAAAAATTTATTTTCTACTTTTTAGTTCAAAAAAGCTGTTTTTTTAAAAATTTTTTTTATTTATTTTATATTTTTTGAAATCATAAATTGTTAATTAGCCATTTGATACTTGTCTTAAGCAACAAAATGACGAATAGTTTATATTAGTTTGTATATCTCAAATGAAATGTAATACTTAAAAATAAAATTTATTTATGAATTATGTAATTTATAAAAATAGTGAATAAATAAATAAAATAAATAAAATGTAGTAATTATTCTTTCGATATTGAAATAGTAGAGCATTTCAAGTATGTATTAAGGTGTTACCATTGATAATAAAATGAATCGATCCTTACAATCTGGGGCCTATTTCACCTTTAAGTTTTATTAATAACAAAATTTTCAGATAAGGTTTTTGTTTCATCTCCATTTTCCTGGAAATTATTAAATAAATAAATGTAATATATTATGTGAAAATGTAAATAACTCAGTTGAAAAGATTATAACAATAAATGTCTAAACTCTGAATAATTTAAGTATATAATGTAAATATGATTGATATTTGGGAGAATAAATTGAATTGAAATAATGTTATTTATTTCCACTTAAAAATGCGACCCTTTCAAAACTTTGATTTATATACTGCCTTGTTTTTTTTTTTTTTCATAACATAACATTTAATATTTTTTTTTTATATGTTATGTACGGAAATATCAAACGTATGTTTGTTGCTTTTAAAATCATAACATTGTAATAGTTCTTTTTTTTCTATCTGTTATGTGGGTAAATATCAGATGTGCACAATATATACATAAGAAATAGACTTTAAAAATATTTAAAAACAATCAAAGTAACATTTTTTGTCCTCTTTTTTTACTATTCGTTTTTATTTTTCTTCCAGTATTACATTTTCCTTTTTTTTGTTTTCTGTTATTTAGGTACGCTAAGTATTTCTTTTTTTCTTTTTAAATGTTTATTTATACATGCATTCTATTTAAAAAATATAAATTATAACCTATAGAACATTCTGAATTTTTTTTGTTCGTTTATATTTACCGTCCATTCATATGCATACATAAAATTTTTTTTTGTTCGTTTATGTTTACCGTCCATTCATATAAATATAACTGTTGCCTACATATTAAAAAATAATAAATCTATAACTCCATACATAAATAGCCATATATCCATTTATATACATATGTATCTATATTATGAGCTGAACTTCTCAGTTTTGCATTATATCATAATAAGGCAAAAATTTTAGAAAATTAAGAAAACGTTGCATAGCTAAATTCAAAATTTAAATAAAAATATTGCAATTTTATAATGTTCTTTATTTCCACTTAAAATGCGACCCTTTAAAAACTTTGATTCATACACTGTCTTGTTTTTTCTTTCTTTTCATAACATAACATTTTAATATTTTTTTTTTTATCTGTTATGTACGGAAATATCAAACGCATGTTTTTTCTTTTAAAATCATAACATTTTAATAGTTCTTTTTTTCTATCTGTTATGTGGGTAAATATCAGATCTGCACATATACATAAGAAATAGCCTTTAAAAATATTTAAAAACAATCAAAGTAACATTTTTTGTTCTCTTTTTTCTATTCGTTTTTATTTTTCTTCCACTATTACATTTTACTTTTTTTTTCTGTTATTTAGGTACACTAAGAACTTATTTTTTTTTTTTTAATATTAAATTTATGCATACAGTCTATTTCAAAAATAGGAATTATTAGCTATAGAACATTCTGAATTTTTTTTTTGTTCGTTTATGTTTACCCTCCATAACTGTTGCCTACATATTAAAAAATAATAAATCGATAAATCAACTAAATAATAATAGTTGGGAATTTGGTAATTTGGTGTGACTGTGTCAGCCGATTTTTAATAGTCAGCACACATAAAAATATGCATACCATTTTTGTACATGTTTGTTCCTACATACATATGTAGTAAAAAAATTTGGTTTGAAAAGTATGTAATTGAGAATATATTAAATTGCTTACTTCTAAATGCTAATGTTTTTGAATAAAAAAAAAATTATTTTGGTTTTTCTAGACGATGTAGATAGACATATATGTATGTATGTACATAACATATATTTTATGATTAATTCATAATTATTGTTATTGAAAAGAAAAATATTGTTGTTATTTACTATTTTTAAAAAAGACTGGATTTCTTATTTTTAATAGGTATATTCTTTTTGTTGTTTAATGTTTTTACATAATTGGAAATATTTTTTTAGTTTTTATACTTCAGAAAAAGGCATTAGTGGTGCAGATCATCATTCCCTAATAGATCTTAATTTAAAGGCAGCTCCCAATTTAGATATCAATGTTAGGGCCATAATATGCCATTTTAATATGTTAAGAGTTTCGAAAGAAAAGCCCTATTTTAATTATAATTAAGAAAGGAAAAACACATATCTATATAAATATTATAAATAAACACATTGCTTTTATAAATAAAAATGTATACTAAAAATCAATTGATTTGATGAAAAAAAACTTAAATTTAACACTTGCTAACTAAATTTTAAGTAAATGCATATTAAGTTTTACACTGTGTTCTCAAGTGCGGCACAATAATTTGTTTACACATTCATATCTTTCAAATTCATCACTTTCAAACGAAAAATATTTGCGAAGCACATATTATTACATATTTTTAAGTATGTACCTATGTATATGTACACATACAATGCAATGGTCTCCATAAAAAACAATGGTCTTTTATAGAAAAAAAAAACATTTATGTATTACGTATACGTATTGGTATTGGTGAGTTTAGTAAATTTAGATAAAATGTTTTATTTTGGTTCTGTAATAATTCTGTTAAAAATTCTGTTATATCTTTGTATGAAAATTTAATTTTGAAATTCAGCTAATTTCTCTAATGTTTTTCGATATTATTATTTTAAAATTATGTATTGTCATCGGGATCTGATCTAATGAAGAAAATTTCAAGTCTCTAGCTCAACTGGAAGTGTGCTTAAAATGGCTTCTAAGATTCCATCCTTTACCCAACCAAGTTAATAAAAAGCTGTTAAAAATGGAATTAGTTTTGTTTGTCTGTTTTCTTTTTCTAATGTGAATTTAATTTTGTTATGATGTGTGTTGAAAATTTCAAGTATTTCTTGTTCTCTATCTTTAGGTGCTGTCGTTATAATGTCATCTACGTATTTAAATGTGAATTTTGGCGAAAAAGGTAGTTTTGGTATTATTTTGTCTAATATATCATCCATAACAAATTCTGCTAATATGGTAGATAGACCACTGCCCATTGCAAGTCCGTGGGTTTGTTTATAGTATATAATAGAAAAAAATTGCTTTTTCATATACATAGTTGCAATGCTTGTATAAAGTGTTTTTTCGATAAGCGTGTATGTGTCTTTATTTTTGGCCATCTTCTTAAAATAGCTGCTATTGTGAGGCTGCTTCGTGTTGTGGAATATTTGTGTATAAAGATACAACGTCAAGAGAAATTAGCCTGTCATAATCTTCAATTTTTATATCCTTGATTTTTTGTTTGAATTCGAAAGAATTTTTTATATTGTATTATTTGTATTTAGTTTCTTTTATATTGCACAGAATTTTGTTTAGAAATTTAGCTAATTTACTGGTCCGTTTATTAATAGTAGTCACGATAGGTATGATAGGGTAATTCGCTTTATGTACTTTTATTGTACAGCTTTTGATATATTTTCTTTATAAGGTCATTAACTTCTTTCTTCAGTTTGTTGTTAATAATATGTGTTGTGTGAAGGAGTTCATATGTGTTTTGGTCAGATAAGTTTTCTTTCATTTTGTCTTTATAAATATGTTCAACTATTAATACAGTTTTATTGTCCTTGTCGCTATTTAACACAAATATGGTTTTATTATTTTTTAAAAATTGTGTTGTTATTTTGTGGGATTTTAGTATTTCCTTTTGGTGAGCATTAAGGGTTTGTGATTTCTTCATGTAATTATTTATGGTCGATGTAATATTATTACGTATGTTGTTTTTATTTTCTTCTGTGTGCTCTTTGTTAGATGTGATTATTTCTTCTGCGTCTGCAATAAGTTTTATGATGTGGGAATTATGTTTAGTAACAGGTAATGCAAACCGAGGTCCGAGACTTGTCAGTTGTTTAATATCTTCAGGAATAACTTTTCCTGAGATTAATACACCGATTGTCATTAGGGAAAGTTGGTATGAAATTATTTAATTTTTTATCTCTGACGAGCTTTTTTTTCTAAATTTTGTTTATAATTTAAGTTCCATACTTTGATATTTTATGACTATAAAAATAATTTGACCATGTCTGCTGGTAACATTTCATATAAACTATTAATCAATTTTTCTCTTTCTATTATATTTGCTCTAATTAAATTATTGCACATGTTAATTTCTGTATTTAAAAATTTATTCTCAAATTGTTTTTTAAATTGATCTATATTATGGTTGTGTTTTGTTGTCTGTGTATATAAACTATTGAAAATGTGTGTTTTGTCTTTTATAAATTTAGGGATACTCTACTTCAATCAGTCGATCGAGTAGCGTGGTGTTTATTTTGCTCTGAAAAAATATTTCAATAATAACTAATTATAATTGTGGTAATAATTATTTAATTTTCTAAATATATTAAAAACTTGTACAAAGTGTCTAAATTAATAAACAAAAAAAAAAAAATATATTAATTTTTATTCTTAAAAACTCAAAAAGTGGAAAAACACTTAAAAAACAATATTTAAAAAAAAATTCTTATCGATCTTATGATCTAAGAAGCCAAAAAAAAGTGAAGAATTCTTGAAATTAAAAAAATAAAATAAAAAAAATCAACTTTTAAGTAAACTTTTTTTTTTTTTTTTAATTACTTTTATTTTTTATTATAATTTTACAGTCTTATGAATATTTTAACATACAAACCAAAGTTAACAATAAAATAAATAAAAAACTTTTTTAAAAAAACAGCTTTTTTGAACTAAAAACTAGAAAATAAATTTTTAATAGCAAATTTTTCTGTAATTTTCTAAACTATATTGTTACAATCGAGATTTCTTTGAAAAAGTTTATTTCAATATGTCAAATATATATATAAATATAAGTATATATAAGTTTTAAAGTCTGTGAAATTAATATAAAAGCTGGAGACAAAATTTAAAAATATAAGTTTATAGTTATGCGTTTGTTGCCTCCAGCTTTTATTTTAATTTCACAGACTTTAAAACCTATATATACTTATATTTATATATATATTTGACATATTGAAATAAACTTTTTCAAAGAAATCTCGATTGTAACAATATAGTTTAGAAAATTACAGAAAAATTTGCTATTAAAAATTTATTTTCTACTTTTTAGTTCAAAAAAGCTGTTTTTTTTTAAATTTTTTTTATTTATTTTATTATTATTAATATTATGTATAGGTTTTATAATAGAAAAATCGTAAAATATATGTAGTTACTGATGTTCAAAGCTTGAAACGGAATTCATAATACGTAGTGTGTGGCTGAAAACTACTAAATTATAATTATAGATAAAATAAAAACAGTAAGACAGAGGGCCCGCATATCTTATAGGGAAAACTCCAAAGCTTATCCAATAGTTTAGTTAAAAAACTATTGGATATGAAAATATTTATGTATTTATGTATTTCATAAATAGTCTTATTATTTGTACACAAGTATACAAATATAAGTACTTGTACTTAAATTTAAAAAAATCTTTTTTCAATACAAACCTTTTGCGTCTTATAACAAAATTCGTATTATATTCCTCATCATCAGTCCAACCATCATGAGCTAAATAATCTGTGCTGCCTACTTGAAATATGTTACGAAAGTATGAATCGTTGTTAATAAATTGATTACTTTCAATTGATGAAGAATCGCTTATTTCAAGTTTGTTTTGTAAATTAGCAGTATTAAAATTTTTATTATTATTACTAATATTACTAATATTCGAAGAATCCAAGTTTTTACTGCCTTTGTCATTTTTGATAAATTTCATATTGTTGTTATCCTTAGATAGATTTTTATTACTTATGTTAATATTATCCAAACTGCTTTCTATTTTGCAATTTTCTGATTGATTGTTCCAATTCCTCAGATTTTTGTTATCGAACTCGGATGTAGTATTCATATTAACTTTATTATTACTGTTGATATCCAAATGCAAATATAATTTAGGTTCGCGAACAGTTGATTTCAATTTAGAATAACATTGTTGCGTATATAACCCAAAAGATTCATGAGAATTACCATTTGGACTACATGATAGGTGTCCTAGATTTTTTACCTTTTCTGTATTTAAATATATATATTCATTACTACTTAAATTATGAATATTATCTGAAAGTTCCAGTTGAGATTTCTGTTTTGGTAGTTGTGAAATATGTTTTGCTAAAAAATCATCAGGTGAAGTTTGTTTACTTTCATTATGATAATTAAATTTTAAATTTTCCGCATCTATATTATCTAAAATATTTGTTTGAGTTTCTGAATGGACTAATTGTGGTTTATTTTGTAAAACAATATCACTCAGGTACTGCTCGTTTTTATTTTTATTAATTTTTGTAATCAAAGCATAGCAACCCATAGTCTTCCGTTGATATCGATTTTTACGACATTTTTGTGGAAGAATTGTAACCGACTTTGGTTGTTCTAAGTTCGTAAAATGCGTATAAAGTGTAGCTTTAATCGGGCTCTGTAAAAAAATATTTCATAAATATTTTTGAAAAAGTTTTATTAAAATATTATACCTCAGGGGTTGTATTTGGACTTGGAGTTGTTGACTGATTATCACATGAATACAACGATGAAGAGTTACTTATTTTCCCTCTGTAATACTGCATTTTTCTAAATGTACTCCCAAATCTTCGAGATGATTTGTAACTACAAAGTTTTTTTTCCATGCTAAAAAAGAATATTAGTTAAAAATTTATGAATTTTTGTGTAGTAATTAGTAATTCTATGTTTAGTAATCGGTAGAATGATTTATTCAGAAGCATTTAAAATATTTTTGATAATAATCTCTCGCACAAGAATGGGTTAATACAATTTAATGAAAATTTGCCACGTGCTTTCTTTACTATTATAAAATTCACTAGAAAAATTAGATACAAAACACTAAAAAATGTGTTTAAAACTGCCCGAAGGATCGCAACAAATTTATTGATTTATTGATTAACTACTTTGTCAAGCAGAGACACCTGCGCTAATTTTGAGTTCAACCAGTCAGACCGTTTAATCAAGGCCAAGGCGATTAATACATCGTAACCAAATACATTTATTGAACTGCTTTACCAAAAAGTAAAATTGATGCAAATTTTAAACTTAATCGGCCAAACCGTTCAGGCAGTAAAACAATCAAAAACTTCAACAAAATCTTGGAGCAGAACGTCCTATAGCCTATAATAATTTCCAGGTTTCATAGAATGTTCGTGTAGTTGCAATCGCACAGGTGATTTTTTCATAAATCCTAGGCAAACAAACAAACTTTTTACGAAAGATACGAAAAAATTTTCTAAGCTATTTTATATTAATTCTGAAAAATCCTTCCCTCAATATGTCAAGACTCTTTCTAAAAGCGGTCCCAAGATATGATTCCGATAAGCATTCCAGAGCAAAATATTTTTTACACCTAACGGTAAATTTAAATATCAAATTTTAAAAAATCGTATAATACTGATACTAATTTGGTGCTTTTAGATTGAAAAAATCTTAAGCAATACACAATTGAAATTAGAGCTTTGCAACCGTTAGTGGGGCTGTAGCTCAGTAATGAGTGGAACTACATAAAAAATTTGTTCTACAACATTAATTTTTTTAAGAAGCCTATCTAAAATTACATTGATCTAGTTTTAACGTTCCTTATAAATATTCATGTAGGTGAATAACAATACTAACTATGTTAAATATCCACAAAAAAAGGTTTTATTAACAAAAAAAAAAGATGTATTTCATATAAATTAAGCTAATAATAATTAAGTTGTTTTATTTCTATGTATTTAATTGTTTTACATTTTAACTCTCGTTTAATTTATATTAACGTGAAATACATTTTTCATTTTATTATGTGACATATCCTTGCACAAAGTGAGTAAACTGTTATATAATAATTGGTTCTATTCCATTTAAGTTATGTCTTGCAACAAAACGTAATTGATTAATTTATAGATCTTGTGCAATTTTAAACCAGAGGACTTACCATTTAATTTCTTTTTGACTCGACTTAGCAATCGAAGCACTAATAAACCATATGCTTACTAGCAGAGTTTTAAGTTAAAACTTTTATGAAACTTTTACGATACAAGGAAATTTAAGAAGAACATTAACATCCTTCTTCTTCTTGACTCAAACACTTGGAAATATTTCCTGATCCACGGCGCTTTACAAACGATTCATATTACATTTTACACTTCTTGATATCCTAGACAAACAATTGGCAGAAAACACCGCACACCGGGTTAAAATCATGAACCAGTGATCTTTTTACTCTTAAGGAACTCTGTGCTTAAAGATATACAAAACTAGCTTTCCTTTCCTTCTCAATATTTTTTTCATCCAGATAAATGTTAGGATTTTTGACTCGAGTAAGTTCGGGCTCGTTAAAAGAACCTGAAATAATTGTTTTTGTATAATCAAGTAAGTTGTAAGTAATCGGATCTGTGCGTTTAACTTCTTTAATTGTGAATATTTCTGTTGACCAGTTAGGTTGATAAATCTTTTCAAAACTTCCTTTGAATTTACTTATTAGTACTTATGATATCCAACTTTATAGTTTACTCTCCGATAAAACGTCGGGTGCATGTAAATGTCCTTGAAAATATATTTTTCGTTTGTTTTTGTTACTTTTTTAGGTTCCACTTTTATTGTACGGTGGTATGTAGAATTATATTTTCCAATTAATCCATGTAAAATAGGTTTTCAATTATAGTTTTCTCGAAAACTAAACTTTTCCAAATTGCAATTTTTAATCATTTTATTTTTTTCATAAAATCTTGAAATTATTTGTCAAAAAACTGCTTGCCTTAATCAGATTGATTTTTTTTTGTAGCTCGTTTAAAAATCTGTTTTATTGCTACTAAAACATTTCGTGCGCTTTTGTTTTTAACTGGTGCCGAGAATGGATATTTAGAAAATATATCAATCACTTTTAAAAGATACTTATAGTCAATATATAATTTTGTATATGAGATCATTTTCACCAAATAGATTTGCTATGTGTCGTTTAAATATTTTTGAATAAATGTCAGGCGACCACTCTATTAATGGTTTGAATTCCACATTGTGATTTTCTATAGAACAGCACTCATCTCACAAGAATCACTTCCAGAAATAGAATTATCATAAATCCAGGAACAAAGTGTGTCCCATAAATTGAAGTAATTTCTTTAAGTTTATAAAATCGTCGTTTACATTTGTCTAATAGCACAGGAGAATAAATATTTATGAACTCTTGTATTTTCATTATAAAGAATTAGAAAAAAAGCATTAATTAAAGGTTAAAGGTTAGTTAAATAAATTATTTTTTTCCACCGTTATGCTGATGATTATTACAACATTATATTACTTGTGGTAAAAGTTTTTACAAATATTGCTTTTACATAACCGTAGTTTTCAATGTTGAATTGCAAGAAACGCCGATGTTATTCTTTACTTATGGAGCTTAAGAATTAAATTTTCTGCTGTTTGGCGTTTTCAGATTAAAAATCTATTCAGTAGAATATAAGTTATGACCTATTGAATTTATATAGACTTTTTTAAACCTTTAGGAACTGTAGCTTCGCAAAGTAAGGAGCTATATACAAAAGTTCAAAACTGCTACTTTTTTATGAGATTTCATTTCACTATCTCAAACGTTGTAAAAGTTGTAAAATGGTGTAGAAAGTTTTAACGCACAAAGTGAAACTCATAGGAAAATTTTATATGACAGATACCCGAACCTGTTGTACTAGACCCATTAAATTATGCAGAAGCTTTATACCAGTTTAAATAAATCCAAAGTTATGCTCATATAAAAAAGAAATTAGTCGATACCATCAGTCGAAATTGTTCAGTTTTAATAGCAATGGCAATTATATAAAAATAAAATTGTGAATATTTATCTGGCATTCTTAAATATTTATTATTTTAATCCTTTTCTTTATTACTTTTTAAGTTATCGTGTGTATGCAACTTTTCCTATTTTGAATTATATTATAAAAAGAACTAAATTTTTATTTTTATGCAAATATTTTATTTAAAACATATTTTTCTTAAAGAGTAGCTTTATTATTGAATTTAACTTACATTTATTTAGTTTTGTTTCAAAATTTTATTTCTACAAAAAATGGAAATTAGAATTTTCTAATTTAATATCAAACTTAACACTATAATTTCTAAAGAAAGGAAAAATTAACCAAGGTTTCAATTTTTCCTAATTTTTGTTAAAAAAAAAAACAAATAAAAAGAATCATAATATATATAAACAAGAACCATACTCTTCAGATTTTAATTCTATTTCTTTGTTATCTCTTAGAATGTTAAAATTTTAATTACTGTATTCAATAAAAGAAAACAATTTTTTGTTTTAAAATAAATAAATAAATAAAACGAATAAAAATTTTTTTTTTATGTTTATGAGCCAATATCTTCTAAACGTTAAACATCACGCTTCGTTAGAAAATTTTATTATATAGGAATGTAATAAGATATTGACCATTGATTTACAAGTTATAGCTCATTTAGTCAAATTTGTTTCATTCCATAATTTTGTACTATATTTCCGTATAATAATATACATTTTTTGAACTAATTTCTGTAATGTTATAACACGATAGTAGCATTTTAGGAATAGTATTTTGTTTTCTTTTTTTCTTTAGGCGAATCCTCATTTCAAAAATTTATGAGGCAAATTCTCTTTCTGTAATCTGTATAAATTTTTTTTTTTATAATACGATAACAACAATCAATATTAGCGATTTTTTTTGTTTTCAATATTCGTTGTCAATAATACTGAACATGATGATTGTTTGATTTTTTTTGGTTTTGTTTAATGTTTTACCTTAGTTTTAATGTTAAACAAGGAAGAGTGCAGTAGAGTAGACTCTGCCAACTCTGGGATATCCGTATGAACGTAATATACACTGTTTTCATAAAACTTGATCATCTTTTACAAAAAGTAGAAGTTTTCTTAGTAACTGAAAATATTGATATTCTTCTTATATCAGAAACGCATCTAACAAAACAATCATATCTAAAACTCAAAGGATATAAAATCTATTTAGCTAACCACTCAGGAAATCAAGCAAAAGGAGGAAGTACAATAGCAATCAAAGAAAATATTGACCATTATGAAGAATGTAACTTACAAACCAAAGAAGTACAAATTACTAAAATTACTATTAAAACCGTTAAACAAAAACTATCTATAGGCGCTTTATATTGTCCATCAAAATATAACTTAAAGAAAATAGACTATATTAATATAATAAAGCATATGGGTGAGAGATTTATTCTAGGCGGAGACTTCAATGCCAAAAATATCGAATGGGGTTCCAGACTTACAACAATAAAAGGCAAAGAATTAAAGAATGCAGCAAAAGATATAGGCTGCGTATTCCACTCCAAAGGGAAACCTACTTATTGGCCATCTGACTTGAACAAAATTCCAGATCTTCTAGACTTCTTTATTTCTAGGAAAGTGTCCGTCAACTTCGTATACATAGAAGAAAATCAAGATCAAAATTCTGATCATTCAGCAGTTATATTAACATTAAGTGAAAAAATTATTAAAAAGGAAAGTAAGCTAACACTTACTAATAATACAACTGACTGGAAGAGTTTTCAAATTGAAGTTCAAAGTAAAATCAATCTCAACGTTCAAATCCAATCAACTTCACAGTTAGAATACGAATGCGAGAACTTCACTAATATAATCCAAGAACCAGCATGGAATAACACAAAAGAAATTAAACGTATAATAATTGGTAATAACTATCCTAGAGAAATTAAAGAGTTAGTTATCACCAAAAAGAAGAATGTTGCAACAAAGAAAAAGTCCAGGCGACAAAACTATACTAAACAGAAGAACCCAACAACTAAAAAGAGGAATTCAAAAAATAAAAGAAGAATCCTCCAAAAATTACCTATAAAATTTATATACATACAAAGAATCAGAATATTCCTTGTGGAAAGCCACAGATAAGCTTAAGAGACCAATCACCCAAATTCCACCCATCAGAAGACAAGATAACACCTGGGCAAGGACCAACAAGGAGAAAGTCGAAACGTTTGCGGAGCACTTAGCAAGCATATTTAAGCCCAACAATTAAGTCGCCAACCTTTCAATCGAAGGGTCTTGGGTTCAAACCCCGGTCAGGTCATAAATAAAAAAATATGTTGTACTTTTATTATATCGTAATAATGTATATCGTATAATTAATATTAGTAATAATAACAATAATAATATTAATAATAATAATAATAATAATAATAATAATAGTAATAATAATAACAATAATTATAATAAATAATAATAATAATAATAGCTGCTACAGTGGAGTAATCTTTGGTTATATCATGCAAGTAAGGTGTTATATACTGCTGCACGTTGTAATTCACGGATGGCGCTAACTCTGTAGTAAAATAATAACAATAATAACAATAATAATAATAGTAATAATAATTATAATAATAATAGTAATAGTAATAAAACAATAACTATAATAATAATAATAGTAATAATAATAGCTTTCCTACAGTAGAGCCATCTTTGGTTATAT
Organism: Poecilobothrus nobilitatus; assembly: GCA_947095535.1. Classification (NCBI taxonomy): domain Eukaryota; kingdom Metazoa; phylum Arthropoda; class Insecta; order Diptera; family Dolichopodidae; genus Poecilobothrus; species Poecilobothrus nobilitatus. Next base: position 155,239,530 of record OX352774.1, on the reverse strand, counting down.
CATGCAAGTAAGGTGTTATGTACTGCTGCACGTTGTAATGCACTGATGGCGCTGACTCTGTGGTAAAATAATAATAATAGTAATATAATAATAATAGTAATAATAATAATAATAACAATAATTAATAATAATAATAATAGTACAATAATTAAATAGTATAATAAAATAGTACAATAATAATATAACCATAATTATAATAATAATATTAATAATAGTAATAATAATAGTAATAATAATAATAATAGCTACTACAGTGGGGCTATCTTTGGTTATATCATGCGGGTAAGGTGTTATATACTGCTGCACATTGTAATCCACTGATGGCGCTGACTCTGTAGTAAAATCATAATAATATTAATAAGAATATTAATACCAATAATAACAGCCGCTACAGTGACAGTGGGGGTTGCCTTCAATAGTTACCTCATGTAGTAATATATACTACTACTACATGTTGTAACTGTTGTGACGGCTTTAGTCACTGTTAGCAAAATAATAATAATAGCGGATTCATTGTTTCCTTACAGTCCCACTCCCAATTCAATGTTTCCGTATCCATTTTCCTATCCTTTTCTATCCCTACTCCCTAGCCAATATACTGCGTTCGCAGGTAAGGGTTTCATCCCTCTATATTGGCTAAAGGGGGAGGTGTGTTTAGTCAGTAAGAATCTGACACTACCAAGGGGAAATTCTTGGTGTCTTTGGAAGATTCCCACCTCCCTTAGGAAAAAAAAATATTGAATCTGATAATCCACAGAAAGAAATTCTAAGCAACCTGGAGAGAAGGGAAATTAAATTAGTCACTCAAAAGGAAGTAGCCAGTACTATAAAGAAACAGTTTTAAAACTAAAACGGCTCCAGGATTCGACCTAATCACAATTGAAATCCTAAACATATTGCCGAAAAAGACCATAACTATGCTAACTATACTCATTAATGCTGTATTTAGAATGAAATATGTGCCAAGTTTTTGGAAAGTAGCTGAACTGATCATGATACAAAAACCAGAGAAATCTCCAAACGAAGTAAAGTCGTATCGACCTATATCATTTCTACCAGTAATCTTAAAAGTATTTGAAAAATTATTACTAAAAAGGTTGAAACCTGTAATTCCTGTAATTCAAAGTAAAAAGCTAATTCCTAACATCAATTCGGAATCAGGTCTAATCACTCCACAGTAGAACAAATACATCGGATTACTGATATTATAGAAAAAGCACTGGAGGAAAAAAGTGTGTTCTACAATTTTCTTGGACGTTGCACAAGCCTTTGATAAGGTCTGGCATGAAGAATTAATTTACAAATTAAACAAACAATTACCAAACCAATTTGTTGAACTAATTGCATCATATCTAAATAACAGATTGTTTAGAATTAAACGTGAAAATTAATATTCCAACCTCAGAGAAATTCAGGCAGGTTTTCCACAAGGAAACATCTTAAGTCCAATACTATATTTACTATATACTTGCGACATACCAGTTCGAGCCAATACTACAGTAACAACATTTGCAGATGATACTGCCATATTAGCAGTTGAATCTAATTTAAATGACGCGACAGCTGAACTACAAAGAGCAAATAATCACATCCATAATTGGACAAAAATATGGAAAATTAAATTGAACGAAGCTAAATCTGTACACGTTAATTTTACAAACAAACATATTCAAGAGAATTTGCCAGTAAACATAAATAATACCACTATTCCAAACCAAAAATGGCAAAGTACTTGGGAATGACGCTGGATGTAAAACTTCGGTGGAAAGCATGCAAAAATAAAAAGAACCGAGCTAGAGTTAAAATACAGAAAATTTTATTGGCTCCTAGGCCGAAGGTCAAATTTATCAATATAAAACAAAATCTTAATTTATAATCAAGTACTGAAACCAGTATGGCTGTATGGTATTCAATTATGGGGTTGTGCCAAACAAAGTAATATTCAACATATTCAATCATTGCAAAATAAAGTATTGCGCAATATGATAAACGCCCCATGGTACACCAGAAACAACGATTTGCATCAAAATTTAGGTATCCTGCATGTGGCCTGCGAAATAAAGAAATATGCTATCAAACACGCAACCAAACTGCGGGAACATATCAATGAGGAAGCTGCTCGTCTTTCAAGAAATGACAACGTTATCAGAAGACTGAAACGAACCAAACCATTCGAGTTAGCTACTTAACTTAGTAAATTAGTAAAATGTAAATTAGTAAAAATAGTAAAATATAAATATAATGTAAATGTTATAGTTTTAGTTTTAGCAAACCACTTAGTGAGCTAAAATATGTATTTAGAACCTAGTTTTAAGACGGAAGCAATAAATTAATGGTTGGTCTAGTTGGACCAGTTTTAATAATAAATAAATCTTTTACAAATTTTTAGATGTTTTAGTACCGACATTAAGTACCGAGATGTATGTAAATTTTGAAATTGTATGACTGCTACCCGGACCTGTTGCATCCTAAAACTTCATCATCTTCTGTAAGTTTTCAGATACCTGGCTTCATTAATTTCCAAGGTGTACAACCTATCTGAATCTGCTGTTCTAGCGTAACCAAATCTGCTAGCGTAATCTGAGTTTTCTTCCTTTAAAAGGAGAAGTTATACGGCAACTACGCGAACCAGTTGTCGCGAGCCAACCTCATTATACAGACGTTATTTCTATAAAACTTCACCATTCCTTTTGAGATTTCAGATGCCTAAAGTTTGGTTTGCAATGCCAAAATTTATAGATTTTTTACATAATTTATATCAGAGCAAAATAACTTCTAATAATTTAACAAACACTTTTTTTTATTCAATAACAATAAAAAGCAATGAATTAATCGTACAAATATGTTAAAAATTAAAAAATAACTCTAAAAATTAAATAATAATTTATTGATTTTGGAGATGGGGACAGAAACAATAATACTGGAGATCATATACTGGTCTTTATGTTTAGAGAAATAGTAACCAATTGGAAGTACATTTTATCATACTATGTTTCGGGAAATTGTACAGAAGGTGAAACTCTTAAAGACATTCTGCTTAAAAATAATCAATTGACACTAGATTTAAATTTAAATGTTAAGGCAATTATTTGCGACCAGGGTTCTAATAATCGAATATGCTTCAGATTATTGAAAGTTACTACGGCGGAACCTTTCTTTAAATTTCAGAATCATAAAATCTATGCTATTTTTGATGTGCCTCATCTTTTTAAATTTTTAAGAAACACTTTACTTTCAAATGATTTTGAAACAAATTACGGTAGAGTGTCTTGGGATGTAATTCAAGATTTGCATAATTTTGATTCAAGCGAGATAGTTAAATTATGTTCAAAACTGACTAAAAAACATATATATCCTGGGAAATTTGACAGACTTAAAGTAAAATTAGCTACCCAAAGAGGGGAATAATTGCTCCCATTTGACTGAGATGAAGCAATATTTAAAAGATATAAAATTGATAAACAAAAACGCTCCCTCAATGAAATCGATAAACTTTTGCATTCCAGGTTTAAGTCAATCCATTAATGCTATTTTTTCTATCAGTAAATACATTTTACAATTTCATTGCAATTTAAATTAAATTCTTACAAATAGATTCAATCAAGATCCTCTTGAGAACTTTTTTTCTCAAATAAGAGGACGAGGCGGCTTTAATAGCAATCCTTCTGTATATCAATTTAATTCTTCAATAGGTCGCATAATATCTTTAAAGTTACTTGTTGATAGAACTAAAAGTAAGAACTGTGAGTCTGGCAATAATGAAACTTTAGATTGGGAAAACTATAATAAGAAAATAATGAGCTTAATTGTAATAGTTATAATGGATTTGATTTAAATGTTGAATTGTATGAAGTATTAGATGATGAAACTTACTTTTCTGATAGATACATGCAACAAAAATTTCACGTAGATGAGGCGGGTAAAAGATATTTTGTTGGTTTTGCTATCTTAAAAAAATTATTAAAAAATCCAATGTCATAGTTGTGAAAGAGATATATTAAAATCATTCTCAATGCTAAATATGCCTTCCGAATACCATATTTTAAACAAAAATTATTTTTGTGATGGGGAATGTAAGCTCAAAGATCCGTCAGATAAATTCTTTGAAATTTGTAAATCACATATCGAGATTTATGAAAAATTTTCCAAAAATTTTTTGCATGTAAAAAATATAAAAGCAAGAATTCTTGAATGTTGTAAAACGGAATCTAAGAAATTTCATCCGCGATGATTTGATGACGCGAATGAATGTGTAACACATAGAAAATATTTACTTAATTATATAATTTTAGTATTACTAAAACAAAACTTCCTTTGGGAAAATATGACCAAAATAAATAACACGAATAAGAAAACATTAATTTTTAATAATTTATCAATGGATAAAATGGGTAGGAGTCGTGGTGGATGCTGACTCAGGCATGTATAGGACGGCAGACTCTAATCCAATATAGCGTATAAGGATTTTTTTTTATGTTACACTTTTTTTATTTATTTTATATTTTTTTAAGAATTAAGATTTGTTATTTTTTTTAACATGAATTAGTAAAACATTTTATTTTTAAAATGGCTTTTGTGGTTTAGGCCTCTTGGGATACCACATTAAAAAAACGCACCTAAACCTTTACCTCCATGGTGGTGTGGAAATAAGGATATAAACATATATGTATTTTTTTAATATTACGTAATATTAAAATTAATATTACCACCATAAAAAAAAAGAAAAAACACAAAAGCAAATAATAAAAAGTTCTTTGTAAGTAAATGTTGATTTATAATATGCACTTCTGTTATATCTGTTATATTATTTTTTAGTACCTATACTGTATAATATTAAAATTATATACAGAGCATTTTTGGTATATTCATATTTTCTGGTACCTAATGTCGATTTGCTAATTTTTTTATTTTGTTCTAGTTGAATCTTCTTCAATTACTTATTATTCTATGCATGTACCTAATCAAAATTTTCTAAAAAAAAACAAAGGCCAAAAGATAAAGAATGTTTAAATCTAACTCATTATTTGTTTGCTGTTTTTTCATATTTTTTACCTACAAAAATCAAAATCAAGTATCAGAAATATCAATATCAACAGCTAGTCTAATTCTAGACTTCTTGTTCTAGTAATATATATTAAATTTGCATAGTATTATTCTTATTTCTTTGCTATCAATTATCATCATTCATCAACCATCACCATTCACCGTTCACCCACCTAAGCAATCACCAATCAATCAGCAATCGGAGAGAAAAATGAATACATACATATAAATTATAATAATAATAATTATAAAGCACAACAAATATCAAAAAGAATAAAAAAAATAAATAAAAAATGTATAGTTCTAGAAATAATAAAATTCACCCAAATTATTTTAAAATACTAAAAAATTAAAAAAAATAATATTATAAGCAGAGTGACAGGCTATGAACATACTAACGGTTCGTACGGGTATCTAAGAGTTGACAAAGGCAACTGTATTCTTCATTTCTTCCTCGTTTTTTCTAGTTTTTATTTTTTATTAATAATTTTCTAATTTAGTTTAAAAAAATTTTTGAATTGTAAATTTATTTTTTTAATTAATAATAATTTTTTACAGGTGGTTTTTAATTTTATGTTTTATTTACATTAATAATACGTATTTAATTTGATATATAAAAAAGGATTCATTTGACAAAAAACAACTTGTACTTGAAAAAAAAAACTAACTAAAAGTACTTGCAAGTTGCAATTGAAAAAAAAAGTACTTGCATTTGAAAAAAATATACTTGTACATAGTAAAAAAAAAATACTAGTTTTTCTAGTACAAATATATTTTTTTTTAAAATAAAGTAGTTTTTTTTTCAAGTATTTTTTTTTCAAATGAAAGCTTTTTATACCAGTACGATAGGATCGGGTATAATAAAATTACTCCTCCGTTTGTAACACCTCGAAATAAGCGAGGTAGATATATCTTCAAAGGTATGGATCGGATCAGAAAAAAATTCTAAGTCGATTGAGCCATGTCCGTTCGTCCGTCCGCCCATCCGTCCGTCAGCACGCTAACTCAAAAACTAAGAAAGCTAGAATCTTGAAATTCACACAAAATAGTCTAGGAGCAGTTTGTAGGTTCCCTATTTTTTTTGGTTGAGTTCCGACCAAAACTTCGGGTAGCTCTTGAACACTAACTTTTAGATCCCCACATTTTTTTTGAAATAGAGCTATGAAATTTTAACTGCTAATAGATGTCACAAAAATATTAATTTTATAGTATCCCCACCCATTACGGAGCAAAAGCTCCACAAAGGTTCAAAAAAGCTCTATATTTAAATTGTTATAGCACAAGTTGTATAAGGTATATCTTCATTTTGAAAACGCCAAACGATTACTGCTTTTATTAGCTTTAAAAGTATATATACAATAAATATATAGTTGTGGCATATGGGTGTCTTAATTTACCGTTATGCGAAACTAAAATTTTGAAAAATCCTTTAACCCTTCTATCTTCTAAACGGTTTAAGTTGGAAACTTGAAATTTTGATAGAAGTTAGATCTTTGAAAATAAGTATGAGTCATTTCAGAAATTTTTTTTGCATCACCCCCCGTTTAGGAGGAGTAAGGGGTCAAAAACTGAAAATTTCCTATTTTTAAACACCTGTAACTTGAACACCTGTTAAAATTTTTTTGAAGTAATACACAAAAATTAAAGCTTCAGCATTATACTCTTATTTCTGTTAACAACTTTTTTTAATAATATAGGGTTACTTTATAATTGACGAAAGTCTTACTTGATTTTTTCAAATTTTCTAACAAATTTCTTTAACGAATTTTTTGCATTTTGTTTTACTCGATAATTTGAAATTGTTGAAGATATAATGCGTAGTACAAAAAAATGTAAATAAATAAACAACATAACGGTTGCTTGAAGAATTTTTATTTATATGATATTGATATACATACATACCTATATAATATCATGTTTATTTACATATCGTATATGTCACTGATGAATGAATGATAAGAGTATAGATGTATATTATATAGCGCCGTATTTACATACATACATATATGTATTTTATTGTACTTATAAGAAATTATTCTATGAATGGAAATATTTTTAAAGAAATATTGCTATGTATGGCGATATACTTATAACAATATAAATATACTATGTACGCATTAATATAATATATTTAAAATTATATTTACTATTTTGAACTTAGTAAATTTAATATACATTTACCGCTTAATATTAAATGATACTATAGAATATTTGAAAAAGTTTTGGATTGATAATCGTTATGTTAGAAATCGAAGGTTAGAAATCTGCTTTTGAAGAATGCATAAACATATAGTTTGAATATATGTACAACCTATAGTTCTAGATTATAAAATTCATCCAAATTATTTTAAAATACTAAAATATTAAAAACATAATATTGTAAGCAGAGTGACAGACTGTGAACATACTAACGGTTCGTACGGGTATCTAAGAGTTTACAAAGGCAACTGTATTCTTCCTCGTTTATATATAAAATTAAATACGTATATTAATGTAAATGACGGCTTCCAAATATTAATATTTTTTTGTCATTTGTTTTAATTTTTTTCGAATATTTTTTAATTTATTTTAAAAATTTTTATGGAACTAGTCTTTTGTTTTTTTTTAATTTTTTATCAATAATTTTCTAATTTAGTTTAAAAAATGTTTTGAATTGTAAATTTATTTTTTTAATTAATAATAATTTTTTACAGGTGGTTTTTAATTTTATGTTTCGTTTAGTCATTTTGAAAGCCTTCGCTTACATAATAATACGTATTTAGTTTGATATATAAAAAAGATTTTATTTAAAAAAAAAAAACTAACTAAAACTACTTGGAAGTTGCAGTTGAAAAAAAGCTACTTGCATTTGAAAAAAATATACTTGTACTAAAAAAAAAAAAATTCTTGCATTTGAAGAAATACTTTTTCTAGAAGTAAAAATGATATATATTACTCGTAGTAACTAGTATGGTACTGCAAATGTTTCATTTCCTTTCGATAATGTAATTTTATAAACGATCCATACATTAATATGTTGATAACTATTGCCTGTATAAAATATTTATATGTAATTGCAAATTTTGCAGTTTCATTTGGTATCCGTATTGTGTATTACATATATTACGTATTACATAATACCACAGTAATACGAACGAAATTAAATGACAGAAATTAACTGCGAAATGTTATTTCTCTTGTTTTTAATTTTTGTTTTTATATTTCTGCAGACTGAAAAAGAATATTAAAATAGATGAAAGCAAAGAATGTAGATGAAAGAAATAAACTACGAAATTTTATTTCTTTAGTTGTTAACCTTTTGTTTTTATATTTCTACTAGAAAATCCCCTGTGCAATTGCACAATTTCTATAGATTCAAAAACATTTACGTTATCATACTGACTCCCTTATACCTGTATTAAGGGAGGGATTATTACATGTATTTTTTTAGCTTAGATATATTAAGTACCTCACTAAAATAACTTATGGATTTTTAATTTAATTTGAATTTTTTAGGTGTAGGGTATAAATAAGTCGGTTGCATCGACTTACTGTTACTTTTACTTGTTTTTTTTTTGCTTGAAAAAAATTTGCTGAATTTATTTTATTTAAATGTACTTTGGAAGAGGTCTTTGGTATATTTAATAAAAGATTCATGTCTCTGATAATGAAACTTCATAAATTTTAGGGGGCTTTTTTTTTGTGACGGTCGTTTTCGACAGCTTTTTAATTTAATGGTCTAATAATAAATTAGTACAAAATTATGAATCTATTGTGAGAGAGGGTTTCTAAAATGATATTTTCTATGTTATTTTTTCTTTTTTTTTAAGCTGCGAAGCTTTTAGCAGCTTTTATAATAGTGAAAACAAAATCAAGAATAAAATCGGCCTATTATTTGTTTTTTATAAATATAAGCCTTACTATAAACTTTGCTCTTTTCACTTTCAAGTCTTTTAATTTTATTAAGATTATTTTTATTTTTTTCAAAACAAAGAGTCATTTGAAAACTGCCAACAGAAGATTAATGATTTATTTTTAATTTACCGCTGCGACCAGTTCATAATGGATGTGGCAGTCAAATTTAAAAATTAAAAATTTGCTTTAAATTTTGTGTCGAAAGTACTTTTAAAAAAGTAAAAGTTTGTGTCTCTGATAAGACTTTTAATCGAAGATTTGTGTCTCTGATCATAAAATTTTAAATTATTAAATAAATATACAGAAATATCATCATTGCCAGTTTAGTTTATATTCAGTGTGAGTAGTTTATTATAGATCTGGCCAACATCTTGTGTGTATAATATTGTGTATATTATCAGAAATTCAATCATTAATTCCTGGTATTATATTATCTAATCTGATTAATAAATCTTATTTTTTTCCATGACTAACAATATAATTAATGGTCTAATAATAAATTAGTACAAAATTATGAACCTTTTGTGAGAGAAGGCTTCTAAAATGATATTTTCTATGTTAGTTTTTTTTTTTTTTTTAAGAAAAATATCCATTTCTATAATATTTGGTAAGTTCCATACTTCTGTTATGAAATATAATTATTTAAGGCTGCCGAATTTTATATTAATAAAAAAAATTTCGAATATTTTATGTTATGTTTTATGTTAAAAATCTAAATTTCAACCTAAATAAACAAAACTACTTCAAAGTCTGCTGCGAAGCTTTTACCAGCTTTTATAATAGTGAAAACAAAGTCAAGAATAAAACCGGCCTATTATTTTTTTCTTATAAATATGAGACTTACTATAAACTTTGCTCTTTTCACTTTCAGGCGTTTTAATTTTATTAAGAGTACCTATTTAATTTTTTTTTTCCAAAACAAAGATTGAAAACGCCAACAGAAGATTAATAATTTATTTTTAATTTACCGCTACGACCAGTTCATAATGGATGTGCCGGTCAAATTTAAAAATTAAAAATTTGCTGAATTTATTTTTATTGAAAATGTGTGTTTTTTAAGTATGTACTTTTCCTTTTTTGACTGTACTCACTTTTAATGAACGGTTTGTGTCTCTGATAATACTTCTAGTGGAAAATTTGGTCTCTGGTAATAATATTTACTAAATTTATTTATATTTTTAATGAACGATTTGTGTCTCTTGATAATACTTTGAGTCAAAGATTTGTGTCTCTGGCAATAAAATGTTAACTTATTAAATAAATATACAGAAATATCATCATTGCCAGTTTAGTTTACATTCAGTGTGAGTATTTTATTATAGATATAAAATATAGTTTTTTACATGTTAGCAAGCTCGCCAACATCTTGTGTATTATATTATAGATTTTCTACATTTTTTTACAGTCTCTGTTTGAGAAAGGCTACTTAAAAATTTATTTGGTATGTGTTTGTTTGTTTGAAATTTTTAACATGAATTATTAGTATTTATGATAAATCGATTGAGAAGACAATAACTGCCATTGTTTTATTTTATTTTGTGTTAACTCCCGGCGGGTTGGAGAAAGAAATACCCGCAGCAAGGAATGCTTGTGGTATGAATCTACTAAAATTCCAACTAAAATTCAGGATCGTCTGATCCAGAATGGGCTGCTCCCTGGTCTGCATCGGTTCCCGAAGAGGTGGCAGTTAAATACAATACCTGGTAGTAGGTATAAAATTCAAATATATAATAAAAATATGAATAATAATTAAATACAAATCTGGTAGGGATATTTACCAAAAAGTCGGTAGAGATCACCGCTGCCGGCGAGGGCTTGGCTAATTCCACAAGGGGATTAGATAAGTCGCCAGTGGTGAAAAATAAAAATAGCGGTTTTAATGTAAAAGACCCTTTTAAAAGGGCGGATTGCCCAGGTCACCACCAACCGTTGAAAATTAATGCAGTGGCTTAATGGGAACTCATGCTAATGCCTTTAATAATATTACTGGTCAAAATATGAAGAAAATTATAAAGTGAATAAGTCTAATGACAGTTACAGAAAAACCTGTGAAGGTAATTTAAATGTAAGTGATTTGCAAGAAAATGAAAAATTTCATTTGAGAATAAGCGAACTTGAAAAATTATGTAGAGATTTGAAAAGTAAGATATGCATTCTTCGAGAAGAAAATAAAAAACTCAAAATTAGTAAAATATAAAAATTACAGTAGAATATTATACAGATGAGGAAGAATTAGATCGGGAAACCAACTGGATTCTGCAAAGAAAATCCAAAAAACGAAACTCCAGAAATAAGCCCAGAAAGCTACATAAATAAAGTAAAAGATAATAACCGTTTACCAACTACCGAAAAAGCCAATTTTACTAGAAAAATAAAACCTCCTCCAGTTAGTTGTATTAAGTAATATTGTAGAATACCTCAAAGTTAATAAAATTCTCAAAGAAGTAAATATTAACTATAAAGTCAACATGATGAACAACCATTCATTAAAAATTAATGTTGATTAAGAACGGGAATGAAGAGAATTGACAAAGCTTATAAATGAACGAAACGAACGAAATAACGAAACTCCAGAAATAAGCCCAGAAAGCTACATAAATAAAGTAAAAGATAATAACCGTTTACCAACTACCGAAAAAGCCAATTTTACTAGAAAAATAAAACCTCCTCCAGTTAGTTGTATTAAGTAATATTGTAGAATACCTCAAAGTTAATAAAATTCTCAAAGAAGTAAATATTAACTATAAAGTCAACATGATGAACAACCATTCATTAAAAATTAATGTTGATTAAGAACGGGAATGAAGAGAATTGACAAAGCTTATAAATGAAGCTAAATTAGAATGGCACACGTATGAAAATAAGTTGACCAGGCCAATCAAAGTTATGGCTAGGAACTTACAGCCATCATGCTAACGTGAAGACATAAAAAATTAGCTTAAAAGCAGGGGTTTCAAAATATTTGATGTTTCAAATAAAATTAAAAACACTAAAAAAAAATAATAAAGAAACTATAGTTCGATTATCTTTATTTATGTTAACATTTGAAAATTCTGAAGACATAAATAAAATTTATAAAACAGAATTTATTCAGCGCATGAGAGTGAAAATTGAAGCTGTTAGAAAAAACAATCAAATTCCTCAGTATTAGTTCCAAAGATATGGCCATACACAAAAATTCTGCTAATGTCTACCTCGATGTGTAAAATGCGCTGGCGCACATTTGTCAACAAAGTGGGACAAAGAAAAAAATGTGACTCCAAAATGCGCTAATTGTTTTGAAGCTCATCCTGCAAACTATAGGGGATGTTGGATTGCAAAGTAATTACAAAAGAGAAAAAAATTTAAAAATGAATCCAAAGCAAACTAAAGTACGTGAGTTAAATCCAAGAAGCCCCAGAATTTTTGAATCTTGTAAAGTTACAAGGGCTTTTCGTTTGCCCAAGTAGCACTAGATAGTGCTAAAAATCTAACTAATCCATTAAAGGAAAATAATATAAAACAAAGTAACACGACAATGCAAAAATTAACTGATAATAACATTATAATGTAAATGATGCAAAATATGTTAAATACAATGGACGAAATCTCGGCAAGATTAAATAAGCCAGAAAACATATATAGCAATATTTATACATATACACCAAAAAAATTGAGAAACAATGGTCGAAAACAAATTTAATATTGCTATGTGGAACGTAAATGGCATACTTATTAAAACGTCTGCACTAGGATTATTTTTAAAAGCTCAAAATATCGACGTGTGTCTACTATCAGAAACTCATATGACAAGACAGTCAGAGTTATATTGTCCTTCTAAAGGCAATATAAAGAATCCTATGTTCAATGATCTCCTTAACCTACTTGGGGATAGGTTCATTTTGTAAGGTAACTTTAACGCCAAACATATCGATTAGGGTTCTAGATTAACCTCAACAAGAAGAAGAGAGCTAACAAAAGCTATTAGAGAATTGGGTTGTCATTTTCATTCAACGGGCAAACCAACTTATTGGCCAACGAATACAAATAAAATTCTAGATCTACTCGATTTTCTTATAACGAAAAAAATATCGCCAAACTTCATTAGCCTAGAAGATAATCAAGATTTGGACTCAGACCATTGTTGGTACTTAACAGATTGGGCAAGTTTTAAAAAGGAAATAGAAAATAAAATAAATTTAAGATCTAAAATAAAATCTAAAGAAGAAATAGATATTGCTGTATAAAGTTTTATCAAAATCGTGCTAAATGCTGCATGGAATAATACAAAAGAATGTAAATAAGTTATAATTATCCTATAATTATATATAGGTTATAATTATAATTATAACTATAATTATAAAATCGGATATTATAGGTATCCTATAATATCCTATAATTATCCTATAATTATAAAATAGGTTATAATCATAATTAAAAGAATGTAAGCAGGTTATAATTATCCTAGATATATCTTACATATGTTAAAAACGAAGAGAAAAACTAGACGTACATAGATGGCAACAAACACGAGACCCAGCTGATAAAACGCTTTTTTACATAATAAAAATTTTGGAAATAAAAAGTAATAATTATAAAAATTATGTGGAAAATTTATCAGCTAAAAGAGAAAAAAATTATTCTTTGTGGGAAGCAACAAAGAGTCTAAAAAAGCCTATTTTGCAAGTTACACCAATCAAGAACAAAGATGGTAAATGGGCAAGAAACAATAAGGAAAGGGCCGAAACATTCGCAGATCATCTGGCCGAACCCTTTCGGCCGAATGAAATAGAGTCAGATCTCTACATTGAAAATAACGTTAGACAGAAAGAATGCACCAATCTCGACCAATTTCTCTGTTACCGATAGTGTTAAAGCTTTTTGAGAAATTATTATTAAAAAGAATGAAACCGTTAATAGAAAGTAGGAATATAATTCCAAACTATCAGTTTGGATTTAGAGAAAAACATTCCACTATTGGCCAAGTGCATAGAATTACAGATATAATTGAAAAAGCTCTAGAAGAAAAGCAAATATGTACTACAATCTTTCTAGATGTAGCTCAGGCACTCGATAAAGTTTGGCATGAGGGCTTAATTTATAAACTAAGAAAAATACTACCTAAATAATATGAGATATACTTTCATCATACTTGACTGATGAGTTGTTTAGAAACAGAATAAAGAGTTTTCTACACTCAGAGAAATCAAAGCAGGTATCTCTCAAGGTAGTATCTTGCGTCCTATATTATATTTACTTTATACTATTGATTTATCAAGATTAGACAATATAACATTTGCTTACGCTACTGCAATAATAGCAATAGCATCCAATATTGACGAGGCTACAGATAAATTACAAAAAGCAAGCGATAAATTTTTTTTGTGGGCCAAAAATGCAAAACTAAGCTTAATGAGCTTAAATCTGCCCAAGTAAATTTTACAAAAAAAAATCGTACAAAATCCACCAGCCGTAAAATTAAATATAGTAGATATATCCCAAGAAAATAAGGCAAAATATCTAGGAATGACATTAGATGTCAAGCTTAGATGGAAAGACAACGTCAAGAAAAAAATCAAATTAGAATCGAAATAAGACAAATGTATTAGCTCTTAGATAGAAATTCTAGATTGCAATAGAGTATAAAATTGTGTTATATAACCAAATAATAAAGTCAAACAAACAAATATTCAGAGCATTCAAATTTTACGTAACATGGCTAATGGCTAGTGCTCCTTGGTACGTACGAAATTTTAATTTACATAGGGATCCAGAAATACCCGAAGCGAAGAAATAAAAAATATGCACTTAACATAAGACTCGTTTAGAAGAACACATAAATGTAGGATGCTTCAAAACTCATACATTGTGAAAATGCCATTAGAAGGCTTAATAGAACTAGACCAATAGATTTAGCGATAAACACGGATCAGCTTCACGAAGATCTGCAATTCCAGTAGATCCAATAGTAAAAATTAACAGGAATTGTGGTAATCCTAAAAATGAATGGAAAGCAGTTAATGAAATTTTAAATAAAACTCTTCCAAATAATGATATCACGCTTGAGATTGAAAATAATATTTTAACTAATCCTATTATTTTAATACATACTTTATTAATGTTACAAATGATTTAGTTTTAAATTCTGATGTTAGTATAGATCTGTCCTACTTTCCTTTAATTATCGATGATTCTTTTCAGTGCAATAGTTTTCATTTCGTTGATTTTAGTTCATTGGAAGTGCACAAGCTAATCTGTAATTTGGATAATAGTGTTTCTATCTCTTACGATAAAGTTTCAAATAGAATTCTCAAAGAAATTTCTTTGTATGTTGCCGATGTGTAGTGCTTTATTTTTAATTTCAGTGTTCATTCTGGACATTTTCCTGCAGGTTTAAAAATTGAAGAAGTTATTCTTTTCTTTCAAAAAGGTTCTTCGCTAAATGTAAATAATTACCGACCTATCTCTCTTCTTTCTCCGATATCTAAAATTTTTGAAAAGGCTATCAAAACTCGCATTGTTTGATTTTTAGTACCAGACTACCACAAAGTATATTAAACCTTATTAAAACTCAAAACTTTAGTAGAAGAAAATGGTTAAGATATCGAACTTTAGTTTAGAAGGCTCAAATACAACATTTAAACAGTAAAATCGTATCTGGGATTTCAATCTTTAGAAATCAAAAATGGAATAACAAATTAAAATCCGTAAAGAAATGTTCCAAGTCCTTCTGGGAAATCACTAAGATCTTTTTTGTTTTGGCGAAATATATGAGCCTTTGTTTTCCTCCTTTTTTCTTTTCTGAATTTTATGTTTCTATACAATATATGCTATTGTTATACATATAGTTTGAATGTGAATCATATTCAAATATGAATATACAATATTATATTTATAGAGCTATGTGTTAAGTATCCATAGCTACGTATTTTTTTTATGCTTCTTTTCTATACAATATATGCTATTATTATACAATATTCATATACATTTATACCTAGTTTGAATATGAATGATATATACTTAGTTGTATTTATAGAGCTACGTAGTGTTAAGTATATATTTACGCATTTTTTTTTTTTTTATTATGTTTTTTTTTTTGTTTTTTTCTGTTTTGTGTAAGAATGAAAACAAAACAAACACTAAAACAATACCATACATATAATATACATATGTCATATCATACATTACAGACAAATTGCGTATGGAAGTACATTTTGTAAAAATAAATTAAGCTAAAAAATTTCTGGACCTATTGATTGTATATAGAAATTTGCTATTATTAAAATGAGTATTAGTATTAGTGATTATTCTAATAAAAATTCGTAGCTTCCATTAAGGTAATATAATACGAAAAATTATTTGTATTTTTACTTTAAAAATTGAATTGAATTGTAAACCTGTAAAAAACAAGTTACAAGATGTATGTACATAATATGTACGTATGTAATTTTGAAACTTTTTTGAAAATAAAATTTAATGGTAGATCTTTAAAAATTATAATAAATATGTAAAATAATTTTCTTGCAATTCACAAAATTATTTGTTAAAGTTTGCATCAAAATTAATATTACGATTTATACCTATGTAAGTATAAAATGTATGCATCACAAATTCTAAAATTCAATAATATGTATTGCACTTTTTTCATTCAAATCGAATACTTTTTCTTAAAAATTTGTTAAATTGCTGAAAATAAAAATATTTGAAAATAACCGTTCAATAAAAGGTCTATTTACGAATTAATTGAAATACATATGCATGTGGCAAAATTCAAAGAACACTAAAAATATTTCGGCAATCCTTAAATTTTATTTTTAATAAAATTACCTAGGGCAAGTGTCAAATAGCTAATTAACGATTTATGATTTCAAAAAATTTACATTACAAATTTTTACATTGTATAAATGCTTATGGGGTAAGCAAAAGAAAAGAAAACAAATATAGATACACTAAAAGAACAAAAAATTAAATTTAATATAAATCAGAATATTACGGATTTCCTTCTAGGAAACATATAGGTACTCAAAAAATTTTATATTATAGCAAAAAAAAATTATTATAGCTAATTCCAATACTAAAAAAAGCAGAAGAACAGGAGAGATACATATATGAGTAAGTAGCAAGACAACAAAACATTTGAGAATACGCAATAGTAAGTTACAACTCTTAATAAATTTTCAATTTGGTCAAAATGAAAACCTAGTAACCAAACTTTGCATTTTTTAATAAATTTTTTAATAAACTTTTTTAAACGAAGGCACATTAATAAAATTCCTGCTATTAATCCTAAGATTGTATCTTTCTGTACATTTCACATTTAAGTGACCTGATCTTAAAAAATATAATTTCAACATCTTAAATAAAAACAAATTTCTAATATGACGAATATTTAACATTTGAAATAAGTAAAAGCTGCTATCATATTTCCTTTTTTTAAATATAATTTTAATGGCGTGTTTCTGTGCTACTAGAAGATTATGCAATTTATTAAAATATGCACCACCCCAGCAAACTATACCATAACTATACCGTAACTTTGGTTGAAATAGTGCATAAAACGCGATAGTTGCAACTTTAGCAGAACTGTATTGTCTTATGAGGTAAAGTTGTCTAATTATATTAAGAAAATAATTTTTTAGATATGTAAATATTAAAAATCATATATTTCGTTTTACAACTTATCACTAGCTTGTTTTTGCTAAACCAATGACTGATAATATTCAAATCATGATTTAACTTGAAAATTAGATCCTGCTGATTTGTAATTATACGCAAAAGCAGTGTCACCCGCAAATGCAATTGGTATTCCTAAAAGCGGCTGGCAAAAAAGACAGTTAATATATATTAGAAATAAGGGCGGACCCAAGACTGATCCTTGTGGTACTCCACAGTTTAATATCAACTCATTACTTATTGCACTTCCCACTTTTACTTTTTGTTTGCGATTTTGTATGTAAGAATGAAACCATTTTAAAACAAAATCCCTAAAACCACCTTTATAAAGTTTATCCAGCAAAATTGTATGGTCGACTGTATCAAACGCTTTTGATATATCTATGAATAAAGCTGCTGTGACTTTACTCAAATTTAAGCCTTCTACGATTTCTTCGCATAATTTAAGCATTGCTTCTTCAGTACACTTACCTTTTAAACAGCCATATTGACATGGGCTAAAAAAATTTGTTTTATATAAAAAAAAAACAAAAAATCTATTTTTCGTCACTTTCTCAATTTTTATTTTTCATCACTTTCACAATTCTCAATGGTTTCACTTGGGAGATTTTTAATACATAGATTGTTGATGTTATCAAGGCCTGGTGATTTCTTGTTTTTAGAGATCTTATGAAAAGATCTTATAAAGATTATAAAGATATCAACTACTTTACTTTGGTTGTGATTCGTGATTTTTTAAATTTATTTAATATTCCGCTGAATTAAATTGAAACAATCATTTTCAAATAGAGTTATTGTTTGCTCCACTGAAGTCCGATCTATCTATTATTATTATATTCTAGGGTTGGTATGTATTGACTTTATTTTTCATAAAGTTGATAATATAACACAATGCTATGTTAGAGATTGAAGAGTTCATTCTCAGATGTGGCCTCTCAGTCTTCACAAAATCAGAATTCTACCAACACAACTACTACGTCAGTGACGAGTGTAGTGGTTCTGGAGAACTCTTTTAATATTAAGAGGAGCACAATGTCAAAGAAAAACAACATGAAGAAGAGATTGAATGCTGTTATTTTTGGTGAGAAGTTTGAAAACATCAAATGATTCATTATATAAATGAATCATTTATATAAATGATTCACTCAGTTATTATATGAGAAACTTACTAAAAAAAGCAAAAGAGATAAAAATGGAGCAAATGTATAAATATTTATGGGTAAGAAATTCTTCAATATTCTTAAGAAAAATGGAGGATGATAAGGTAATTAAAATTATATCATTTGATGATTTAAATAAAATCATTTCATTATTTTAAATTCTTTTTACATTCTTAAACATTCATTTACATAATGTAACTACTACTATTATAAATTCTAGTAACTACTATTATAATGCAAATGATATAAATAATAATTTTGGTTTGTCACATCCGTTTTTTTATATTTCTCACCAAAACATTAGAAGTATGCGCAAAAATTTTGATGAATATATGTGTCTTTTATCAACTCATAATAAACTACCGGAATTAATTTTTCTTACTGAAACTTGGATTTATTCCAACGAAATTAATGATTATAGTTTTCTTGGTTTTAAATTTTTTGCTAAGTGTAATGACAATTGGTAGTGTTGCTGTGTTTGTAAATAATAATATTGTCTATTGTGAGTATAGTTGTGTAAATATGTTTTCAGCTAATGCTTTAAAAATTATTTGTAAAATTGAGAGTGAATATTTTTCTTTCCTATGCATCTACAGGTTACATGATTATAATATAAACTTTTTTTTGAGTGAATTCAGCAATATTTTGAATAGTATTGGTATTAGAAATTGTATAATTTTAGGTGATCTTAATATTGACATCTTAAACAATTCAAAAGAAAGTAATGAATATGTTTTTATGTTATATTCTTTTGGCTTTGTCTCACTCATTAATTCTCCTATTCGTATTTCTGCTGTATCATCTTCTTGTTTAGATCATATTTTTTGTAGAAATCAAATTAAATCAAATTTCGAATTTAGTAGTTATTTACATGATACTAGAATATCAGATCATCTCAGGACCAGTTTAATTTTTAATAATATTCCTGCTCTCTCTAATAAAACTTCTAATAAGATAAGTTATTATTATAATAAAATAAATTACGAAAAACTAAACAATTGTTTAAGAGAAGAATCATGGAAACATATTTATTGTTTACATGACCCTAACCTAGCATTTGATAAATTCATTTAAACTTTATTACACTATGAAGAAAAGTGCTCTGTTAGTGTCCATGTACCAAAAAAATTGAAAAAGCTTAAACCATGGATTTCGGATAATTTACTGAATAAAATAAATTACATTTTAAATTGAAAAAACATGCAGGTAATTTAAATATGAAAAAACATATGAAAAACTATGCAAATAAATAAAATATGAGTATGTATTAGTAATAAAGAATCATATTTTGTAAACAAATTTAATACCCACAAAGAGAATACTAAAGTGGATTGGAGTAATAAAAAATTAAATAATAGTAGATAGGTAGGCACTTGGACCTGACAGATCAGTAGGTCAAGGTCACCCGGAACTAGGTCAAACCGTAATCAGGTCAGAGAGAAAGTAGTTTAATGTCATAAAAATAGGTCAGACAGGCAGCGTCTAGTTGTTTATAAAGATTATATACTTGTTTTAAGTAATAGGTAAACATGGAAATAGTAAGAAAAAATTGCTTTTTATTTTTGCTTGCAATTTTGAGATGTTTTTGCATTTTTGATATGTTTGCATTTATTTCTTGTTTTTTTTTATTTTTATGACAAGTATTTAAAGAAGAGGAAGGAAAAACCATTAATTAATTGTTATGTAAGAATGTTGAAAAGAAAAAAAACAGAAAAAAGGAAATCCAAAAAATATTTAACATGGTACATGTTTACTTATTGATGCATATACTTGGCTTAAGTAATAGGCGCTTATGTAAGTAGAAAGAAAAAATGTTTGATAAATGTAAAAAAAAAAACAAAAAAGTTTAAACGTACAACAATTTTAAAAGGTACAACGCATCTTTAAAATTCATAAAGAGAAAGTGCAAACCAGTTTTTCGGTCTACATAATGATCAAACCATTGAAAAAAGTGATGTGCTTTTCTTTTTTTTTTTTAAGAAAAGAATTAATAATTATTTATCGTGTTTGTTATACTTTGTCGTGTAAGATATTTTTTGATTGTAAGACAAACAGGAAATTAAAGCTATGGAAATACTTAACGATTAACATGTTGCTTAGGTTCATTGAATGTTGTATAATCTGCAAAGAATAAAAAAAGAAAAAAAATCCAAGTCATCAGGTTAATTGCATTTGATACCTATTTTGAAAAGAAGAACATAAAAATAAAATAGATTTATTTACATTTTTATTTAACTAGAAATATTTTACAATTTTATAGAAATCTGAGTTGAAAAATGTTTTACGATGATCATGTTAAGATTGCAGAAATAGTGAAATTCAATTTTTCTATACGTCTTTGATTATATACGTCATAGTCTGTCTGTATATAAATTTGAAAAATCTTAATTTAATATTTTTTCTTTTAAGAGATGCATATAGACATTAAAACAATTTTTTACAGCACATCTAAAATTGGTGTTTGTATAGTGTATAGGACATGTTGATTTAAAATTTTCAATCTTTGATAATGACGGTAAGTGTCTGCTTAGATTTTCTCTTTTAACACTGTCAATATACTTTTCAAGAAAATTTTTTTTTGCTCTCCTTTAACATAAATTTTTTCAGCTGATTCTAAAAAGTATTTAAATATAAGTTTTATGTTTAAATATTCAACTACACCGTTACTCTATTTAAGTCGATTTATTTTATTTTCGCAATACTGGTTATTATAATTTCCCTCTGGACTAAGTTCTTCTGCAGAGTATGGTGGTTTGAAGTGATATACTGTAGGAATTAAACTTCCTTTTTTTAGTATAGCCACTCTTTTAGGAAATATTGCTTTTCATTTCCTTTTAAAAATTGTAGATCAACTACGAAAATTTGATTATCCATGTTGAAGGTTTACGGAAGAATGTTCACTAGAATTACTAAATTTACATTTATATTCACTTCGAAAAAAGAGCTTTTCCTATAAATATAGGTTACCAGTGTTAGTTTTTAGCTAATTCTAGTATGCTGTTTCACCCATTTACTATGATGGTTGCGGAGCCATCATGTTGTGGTAAAACCACTTTTATTCATAATTTAATAAAATATAAAAAAGAAAATATACAACCACATTTTAATAGAATTATTTGGTGTAATCCAGACAAAAATGCCGTTCCAAAATATATCAAAGATGTAGAATCTAGTAACACTATTCCAGATTTTAATGATAATCAAAAACCTTTGTTAATTATTATCGATGATATGATGTTAAATTCTCATGCTAAGTATGTATGTGATTTATTTACTAGAGGATCACATCAAAAAAATTTATCAGTAATATTTGTAACACAAAATGTTTTCCACTAGGCTAAATTTTCAAGAGATGAAGAGCAATCGTCATATATTGCACCTAATAAAAACCTCTCTAAACTAAAATTGCAGAAAGTAATTATAAAGCACTGTGACCCTGAAGTAATTAAAACAATTTGTTAAATAGCATTAAATATTTTAAAAGGCAATTAAAAGGTAATCTGAATAAAAAAGCAACAACACAATTACGAAAGTATAAAAAAGAATTAAGATCACTTATTTGCCGGAAAAAATCTATAAATAGCAAAAGAAAAATTATTATTCAACGTGGTGGATTTTTACCTACACTTCTTGGTGCAGTACTATCAGGGATAATCGGAAATTTTATAAAATGAATAATATAGCATTTAACAAAATGATAATTCTAAAACCCGAGGTTTATGAGAAAATGAAGCAAAATGCAGACGCTGAACTCAATGAGTTGGATAAAATTGTGAAAAAAATATTGATAAATAAACATCTTATGGACACTCAAAAATGGTATATATACAGACAAAATCTATTTAAAATAAGAAACAAAAAACGAGAACTTCCTAGAAATAAAGAGGAAAGAGTAAAGATTACGGAAAAGCTACTCAAACTCGTGCAAAACCAATTTAGATAGATGCGGAATCTCAGTCGCATTTTACTGAATATAAAAATGTTGAAACACAAGTTGTTCCTAAAGAAGAAGTATATGAAAAAGAAGCTGATGACGAAGTATTTGATGATGAAATTCAGGAAAATGTTTTAACAAAAGCATTGTCAGCTGCTTCAGTTGGAGAACATCTTAGAAAAAGAAAATCAAATAGAAAACAAAATGTACAAATTTTTGAAACTGATACAGGAGACATTATAACTGTTCCTTTAGATAGCCCAAGCCCACCAACGAAAAAAGAAAAAACTATAAATAGCAAAGAGTTGAATAATTCATCAAGACGTGTTTTAAGGTCAGCTATAGCAGATAATACTCAAACAGAACTTAATTTTCCAATTCGTAAGAATAAATCCGCAAGCTCATGTACAACATACAAGTAAATGATGAATTTTATGTCACTTTACTTAGTGATTCATCTATGAACTACTATCCAGAAAATTCATTATCCTCTTTTACAAATAAAATGAAAAACTACATGTGTGATTCGAGGTGGAAAGTCGGTATTTCAGAAGAGTATGTTAATAATTTCATTAAAAATCTGTATGGTGCAGAATGGGAAAAAAGTACTCAAATATTTATTAAAAGTATGCAGAAAGATATGATAGGAGTTGGAATATCATATATTCCATACATAGAAAAACAAATGATATGTGACTGGAAAGTTTTTCTACTACCAACACTAATTCAAAATATACGCCCACTTAATAGGTTTACAAGAAAAGAAGTTGAACGACAGTTGATTTGGGGAATTTTTAATTTTATAAACGATGATGTTAATTATATACAACCAGCTGAGGAGATGCCTAAAAATATAAGTTACACTACAATATGTGTTACTAGACCTAAAATAGATATAAAAATAAGAGCAAATTACGCTTACACCATGGAAGGACTTTTGACAACTTGACTGACTTGTTTCAATCAAGTATCTTCAAAAGTTACAGAATTTGAAAAATATAAACCACGTGTAACAGAAGATTTCAAAACTTTTATAGATAGTGTACAATTAATTCCAATTATTAAACCAGATTTTTTTTTTTTTTCCCTAAAGGAGGTGGGAATCTTCGAAAGACATCAAGAATTTCCCCTTGGTAGTGTCAGATTCTTACTGACTAAACCCACCTCCCCCTTTAGCCAATATAGTGGAATGAAACCCTTACCTGCGAACGCAGTATATTGGCCAGGGAGTAGGAATAGGAAAGGATAGGAAAATGGATACGGAAACATTGAATTGGGAGTGCGACTGTAAGGAAACAATGAATCCGCCTATTATTATTATTTTGCTAACAGTGACTAAAGCCGTCACAACAGTTACAACATGTAGTAGTAGTATATATATTATTACTACATGAGGTAATTATTGAAGGCAACCCCCACTGTCAATGTAGCGGCTGTTATTATTGGTATTAATATTCTTATTAATATTATTATTATTTTACTACAGAGTCAGCGCCATCAGTGGATTACAACGTGCAGCAGTATATAACACCTTACTTGCATGATATAACCAAGGATAGCCCCACTGTAGTAGCTATTATTATTATTATAATTATTGTTATATTATTATTGTACTATTTATTATACTATTTTAATTATTGTACTATTTATACTATTTAATTATTGTACTATTATTATTATTATTATTATTTTACCACAGAGTCAGCGCCTTCAGTGGATTACAACGTGCAGCAGTATATTACACCTTACTTGCATGATATAACCAAAGATGGCTCCACTGTAGCAGCTATTATTATTATTATTATTATTATTATTATTATTATAATTATTGTTATTACTATTATTACTATTATTATTATTATTATTATTATTTTAATATTATTATTGTTATTATTACTACTATTGATTATACGATATACATTATTACGATATAAAAGTACTACATATTTTTTATTTATGACCTGACCGGGGTTTGAACGCAAGACCCTTCGATTGAAAGGTTGGCGACTTAACCACTGCGCCATGAATCAGATGATATATTTTTTATATAAACAGATATAATTGAACCGCAAGAAATAGGTGATAAAGGTGTAAGGTGTTTAAGATCTGTTAACATACAAAATTCTTTCACTGATACTATAAAAGAATTCAGTAATATTCAATATTGTAATGGGGAGAAACCATTTAATAAAATTTCATTACTTTTATGTGATAAATATGGATACAAAGTAAACTTTTCCAATAGTTCAATTCCAACAAAAATATTACACTTTAAAAAAGTATAAATAAAAGCGATTTTACAAAACTATATATTATTTTATTTTATTCTTTATGGAGAGAATGTACTATAAGTATTATTTAATTCAATTTGGCAGAGGACTTGATGATATCGGCCCTTTATTACATTAAACCTTACCTTTTTAAAGAAGTCGTGGATTGGGAAGCTTTTCTGGGGTACTTTTTAGATATTTGGAACCATTATTTACTTCAGGCGCCTATATTTTGAAAAAAGAGGTTATTAACTCTGGTATCAATGCTTTGTCTGATATTGCATCTGCTGCAAATGTAAAAGAAGTTATGCAAGATTGTAGTAAAGAGATTGTTAAAAATGTACGACGTGATGCCGTACGAAAACTGAATGAAATGTATGGTTCTGGTAAAAGAAAAAGAAAAGCTATAAAAAGACCATTCATTAAAATTTAAACTATTTTACGTCAAAACGACGCAAAGATAATAACTAAAAGAAACATAAAGATATTTTTGATTAATTATGATTGAGTGTATGAAATCTGAGTTGGATATTTTTAAAACCCAACCCATTCAGTCTAGCATTTTACAATCTGAAGAAGTTTCCTACAATCCTATTGCTTCTTTAGACAACCCTTCAACAATTGAATTTGTTTCACTGGGTCATGGCGATACATATAGAGATTTATCTTCTACATATTTGAGATTAAAAGTACAGATCTTAAAGAAAGATGGAACGCAATGGAATAATGATAAAAATGCTGAAGGAAAAATAATAATATAACCAAGTGTAGTTAATAACATTTTACATTCTTTAATAAAACAATGTAATGTTCAATTAAATGGCAAAAATATAACACTATCTGATGGAAATTATCACTATAGAGCTTAGATTGAATCTTTATTAAATTATGGTACAGATGCCGCTGCAACTCATTTGGAATGTGCAGAATGGATTTTAACTAAAGCAAATATAGCTAAATCTGATAATAATAGTTCAAAAGAGCGCCAAAAATTGTATCATAATAGCAATGTAGTGGAACTTGTGGGTAAACTACACGTAGATTTGTTTAATCAACCTACTCTACTTATAAATAATGTTGACATTAGTATAGTTTTAACACTTGAAACCAGATTTTTATCTATCTGCAGACGATTCTGTTGAATCACAATTAAAACTTATAGAAGTCACGCTATTTATGAGGCATGTTACCGTTAATCCAAGCGTACTGTTAGCACACATTACTGTTCTTGGGAAATCCAATGCTAAATATAATTATAAACGTGTTGAAGTAAAAAGTTTTACAATTCGAATGAACAGCTCATCAATATCACTTGATAATGTTTTTATTGGGCAGTTGCCAAACACAATAATTTTTTAACAGAAAATGTGGGTTACTCTGGAAAAAAATAAAAAAAACCAATTTTAAACATTTTGATATTTCACAATTTGTGTTAAACGTAAATGGTGTTCAAATACCTAATTCAGCAAATGAAACCAGTTTTTCAGATGAAAATAATTCCTGTACAAGAGCATACAGTACACTTTTTTCAGGAACTGGAATTTACCACAATGATAAAGGTCATCAGATAACAAAGTCTATGTTTAGTAATGGATTTTTATACTTGCTTTTGATTTAACTCCAGATGCATCTGGAAATGAAGTATGTCAATATTTACTAAACCAGGGTAGAGTTAGAATTAAGGCAACGCTATCAAAATCACTTACATCTACACTAAATTGTTTATGGAGAATATGATGCAAGCATACAAATTGATAAAAATCGAAATATATTCACAAATCTATAAAAAGAATATTGAAACATGTATTTGAATATTCAACAAGATGTCATCGTCCTGTGCGCTTGTGGACGTAAAGTTTTGTTGTGATTATAAAAATATTTTATTTGTAAAAGATATTTGTTTAGTTCGAATTAAAGAACCTTGTAAAAAATTTGTAAAAGAGCTTACTTACAAATTGCCAACAAAAGAAATTATAAATGAAAATTTTGAAAATTACTCTTTTGGAACTGTACATAATGATAAAATTAATAAAGAATTAAGACAGGTACTAGAAAAATTTGATGTTATTATAACAAATGAAAAAATAAAAAAGCAGTTTTTAATGAACTACGTTAATGACATAAGTAGAGTGTATGATTTGAGTTATTTTGAGTCATGGACACTTATAATTAGTGTAGTGAAATAATTAGTGTTTTAAAATGTAACAAATTTACAAACAAATATTTTAAGGGAGTTTTTACTTTAGACAAAATTTCAAAAATAATAGAAACACCTACTTTTTTAATTGTAAACACAGACAAGATAAAAGATTCAGGAACCCATTGGTTTGCACTATTTTGATTCCTATGGTGGAGCTCCAGATAAACCGAAAATTTTAAAATATTTAAAGAATCAGAGTATAGTTTTTAATAATTCGCAGATACAGAGTATCCTTTCGAATGTATGTGGACTGTTGCGTTTATGGCTGGTATAGATGTTTTGGTTTAAGTATGAAAACTTTTTTGAATGAATTTAGAAAAGATAATCATATAGAAAACGACAATCTGATTATTAATATGTTTTACAACTTATTTGGAAATTAAAATTTTTCACAATCTTGTGTACTTAAGCAATATAATTAATATTAAAAAGCTTTAGTTAAAACGCAGTAATGGAAGATCAAGATTCGAACACAAATTTGATGTTGAGTTACACATATTTTCTCAACAAAAATCAGTCGTTAAAAGTTCTTGTTGATTTTGATATAGAATCTCTTGTAGCTACTTGCATTTTGCATCGTATTGGAAAAAAGCCAGCTATTTTAAAATATCGTGATTGGTGTAAATTTTATCAGCAATTTTATGAAAGGTACTCGAAACAATCAATAAAGAATACAAAATTATGTTTACAATATGGGTTAAGAATGGTTATTGGCCGATGACTTAGCATTAACAAAGAGGAAGCTGACACATTTTACAGCTTAATTGATTTTCTTCAAGCCGTAATGATACAGAATAAAAATGCTGAATCAAATGTACGGGAATATATTACTAAATATATAAAAACGTGTCAAGAAAAACATATTATGAAATTGCACGAAGAAATATATATTCCAATACAACGTTGTAGCATTCAATGCAATTATTATAGATTGTTTTTTGAAATACCTGTACTACTAGAAAATAAAATTTCTAATGTTTTAAACAAGAACAACAATAAATGAAAAAATTTTTAAATTTTTGTTTTTTATTATGAATTACTTATATATAGTAGATACATATACATTTACACAAATATTCTTATATATTATTTCTAAAAAGTTCTGCAAAATAGTCGAGATCTCCTTCTTGGTTATTTATTTCCCAAATTTGTTGCTCTACTATATCTTCATCTAAGACTTGTAACGGTCAGTTTCAATTAATTCCTCCTCATCTACGGTGGGTGTAATTTCATCAACTTGGACCTCATTTAGTATACTGACTATTGCAGTTTCTTCAGTAAATGGAAATGTTGTTGAATCAGCTGCCATTTTAGTTAAATATCTTACCAAAATTGAATTTAAAATGATTTGCCAATAAAATTGAACTGCGTGGTGGGTGCTATATACTGTAGCAACCAGTAAAACTTCAAGTTTTCAGAGTATATAAATAAAGAAATGTAAAATTGGATTTTTAAATTTAGTTAGATGGTGTATAATTCACGTCAAAATTTCAAATAGAAAAAGAAATACATATAGATCTTTACAGCAAAAAATTTTACAAGGTTGCAAGTAGAAATTTTTATTCCGGTTCAAAAATTTAATGTATGATGTAATGTTTCTCGGCTCTTTAATGAAATACCAGTTTTTACGAAAAAAAAATTAAATAGATCAATTTTGTAACTATTTAGGTACATATAAACCTGAATCTGTAAAATAAAGCAACTAAATAAAAGAAATTTATACCTTTTTTTACATTTTATATTTATTTATTAATAATTAAAACTTATAACTACAAACCAATTTATATCATTTATTGGTAATTTGCATATATTTTACCAAAAGACTCAGATATATCTACAATACTTAAATTTAAATATTTATCTTTTTATACAAAATGTTCTTTTTCTTTTATTTCTTTTCCAAAAACAGAATTCTCAAAAATATCAGTATATTTTTGAGGTACACATATAATTAAATTGCGGATCTCAAAGACCCACTTAAGACCATAAATGGTCTTAATTTGTTTTACATTTAATATATGATATAGAGCATCTTGCTCCATATCTTTTGTTTTTAAGAAACACTTTCTAGTTTTCATATTTTTCTTATTAAAAGCTTTTTTTAGCTGGTAGTTCTTCTTCTTGAAGAAGAATGATTTCTTCTTGTTATTGAAATTGTTGATGTTGTTGCTGTTGTGGTTGTTGTTGTTGATAATGATGGTGATGATGTTGTTGTTGATGTGTCTGTGATTCTTGTTGACTTCTTATTCATTTTCTTTTAATTGGAGCCAACTCCTGCGTTGCCTCTATTTGTTGAGCGTAGGCGAAAATCTCTGCTGTGTTTTCCATTTTGCTTTTTGTTGTATTATTATGTTGAGCTTTTTCTTTGAATTGATATATCTTAAGAAATATCCCACTTTATTTATACTAAATTTTTCTTCTAAATAATTGTATTATCATTGTTTAGAAATCAAAATTCTTAAGAAAACTAGTTAAAAACCAAAAGTTATAAAGTAAGTGAAACAACTAATTAATTTAATAAATTCTAATTGATTATAATAAAACTATATTTTTTTTAAATACCATTTTTTACAACATTGTTGCATTTAACAGTGTTCTAAAGTTAAAAAAAAAATCTTTTACATAAATTCTAATTATACTTTTTTATGAAAGAATATTATTTTTTATTTACCTATTCCTAAATTATTTATTTTTATTAGTAAATATTTTTCTGTTTTTATTTTTTCTATTAGCATTTTTACAACATTGTTGCATTTAACAGCGCTCTAAAGTTAAGAAAAAATCTTTTACATAAATTCTAATTATACTTTTTTTATGAAAGAATATTATTTTTTATTTACCACTTCCTATATTATTTATTTTTATTAGTAAATATTTTTCTATTTTTATTTTTTCTATTAGAATTTTTACAACATTGTTGAATTTAACAGTCCTCTAAAGTTAAGAAAAAATTTTTTACATAAATTCTAATTATACTTTTTTATGAAAGAATATCTTATTTACTTATCCATTGATTATGACTATTATCAAAGCCTAAATATTTCACATATACTTTATTGCCTTTTCGTTTTAAAATTTTTTCAATTAAATAAGCATTGGGGTCTTTGACACTAGTTAGTTCCTCTTCATAGAAACCATCATGAACCAATTTATTTTTATAATCTTTTAAACTATATGTAATCGGGTCTGTCTTGTTTTTGAAAGCTATTTTAAAAACTTCAGTTGAATAGTTAGGTTAATTTCCTTTTTGAAAAGTACCTTTAGAACTTGCAATTTTAACAAAATCACCAACATTGAATTTTCCCTTATTAAATATTTTAGGGTAATTGTAAATTGAACGAAGAATTTGTTTTTCATTTTGTGATGTAACTTGGTTTGGTTTTAACTTAATTGTACTCTGTTTTGTGTTATTTTATTTTTCAATTAGTTTTGGTAAAAATTCTATCTGTTTCTAACATAATTGATTAAGCTGTTTTCACATAATTGATTTTAATGTTCTGTTAAACCTTTCACAAACACTAGCCTTCATTTCTGAATAAGTATGATAGTGATTTATTTTATAGCTTTTCATCAAATTTTGCAATTTTTTGTTGAAAAATTCTTTTCCCTGGTGAGAATGAATATTTTTTGGAGACTTCCCCTCGCTTTTCAATACTTTTTTTAATAATTTGAAATACAAAATTTTTACAATATATTAACAATAATTTTTAAATTTTTTTCTTTTTGAAGCCATAAGGAACTGAAGTATAATCATCCGCAAAAACTCGTTTTCTGGAATTTATTCGATATGTCTTTCTTTCAGGAACAGTGATGAACAGGTTTTCATCAAATTTTGGAATTTTTTGTTGAAAAATTCTTTTCCCTGGTGAGAATGAATATTTTTTGGAGACTTCCCCTCGCTTTTCAATACTTTTTTTAATAATTTGAAATACAAAATTTTTACAATATATTAACAATAATTTTTAAATTTTTTTCTTTTTGAAGCCATAAGGAACTGAAGCATAATCATCTGCAAAAACTCGTTTTCTGGAATTTATTCGATATCTCTTTCTTTCAGGAACAGTGATGACACTGTGATAGTATGTTCGACGAATACTAGGAAATGTTATTTTATTTGTTGAAAATTTTTTAATTTTTTAAGTAATTGGTTCATAGAGCCAAAATTTATTTCTTGTGAAGCGTTATAATTTAAACGAATACCTTTGACTTAGCATACAGTTTTTTCACATTTGGAGTTGGTACTATATATTTTGTATGCATAGTTCTTTGCACCCCCACTGACAAATTCTGTAATGTAATTTCCTATTCCATATTCTTCAAGCTCATCTGTCATATTATTGTTGGGACTATTACTCTTCCTAATATATATTAACGACATTAGTAGTATTTTAAAATTTGCAAAGGCTGCCCTTTTTGCTGATGATTGTCTGATTTATATTTCTGGCAGGAATATTAATGAAAATATTTTATTTGTAAAAGATATTTGTTTAGTTCGAATTAAAGAACCTTGTAAAAAATTTGTAAAAGAGCTTACTTACAAATTGCCAACAAAAGAAATTATAAATGAAAATTTTGAAAATTACTCTTTTGGAACTGTACATAATGATAAAATTAATAAAGAATTAAGACAGGTACTAGAAAAATTTGATGTTATTATAACAAATGAAAAAATAAAAAAGCAGTTTTTAATGAACTACGTTAATGACATAAGTAGAGTGTATGATTTGAGTTATTTTGAGTCATGGACACTTATAATTAGTGTAGTGAAATAATTAGTGTTTTAAAATGTAACAAATTTACAAACAAATATTTTAAGGGAGTTTTTACTTTAGACAAAATTTCAAAAATAATAGAAACACCTACTTTTTTAATTGTAAACACAGACAAGATAAAAGATTCAGGAACCCATTGGTTTGCACTATTTTGATTCCTATGGTGGAGCTCCAGATAAACCGAAAATTTTAAAATATTTAAAAAATCAGAGTATAGTTTTTAATAATTCGCAGATACAGAGTATCCTTTCGAATGTATGTGGACTGTTGCGTTTATGGCTGGTATAGATGTTTTGGTTTAAGTATGAAAACTTTTTTGAATGAATTTAGAAAAGATAATCATATAGAAAACGACAATCTGATTATTAATATGTTTTACAACTTATTTGGAAATTAAAATTTTTCACAATCTTGTGTACTTAAGCAATATAATTAATATTAAAAAGCTTTAGTTAAAACGTAGTAATGGAAGATCAAGATTCGAACACAAATTTGATGTTGAGTTACACATATTTTCTCAACAAAAATCAGTCGTTAAAAGTTCTTGTTGATTTTGATATAGAATCTCTTGTAGCTACTTGCATTTTGCATCGTATTGGAAAAAAGCCAGCTATTTTAAAATATCGTGATTGGTGTAAATTTTATCAGCAATTTTATGAAAGGTACTCGAAACAATCAATAAAGAATACAAAATTATGTTTACAATATGGGTTAAGAATGGTTATTGGCCGATGACTTAGCATTAACAAAGAGGAAGCTGACACATTTTACAGCTTAATTGATTTTCTTCAAGCCGTAATGATACAGAATAAAAATGCTGAATCAAATGTACGGGAATATATTACTAAATATATAAAAACGTGTCAAGAAAAACATATTATGAAATTGCACGAAGAAATATATATTCCAATACAACGTTGTAGCATTCAATGCAATTATTATAGATTGTTTTTTGAAATACCTGTACTACTAGAAAATAAAATTTCTAATGTTTTAAACAAGAACAACAATAAATGAAAAAATTTTTAAATTTTTGTTTTTTATTATGAATTACTTATATATAGTAGATACATATACATTTACACAAATATTCTTATATATTATTTCTAAAAAGTTCTGCAAAATAGTCGAGATCTCCTTCTTGGTTATTTATTTCCCAAATTTGTTGCTCTACTATATCTTCATCTAAGACTTGTAACGGTCAGTTTCAATTAATTCCTCCTCATCTACGGTGGGTGTAATTTCATCAACTTGGACCTCATTTAGTATACTGACTATTGCAGTTTCTTCAGTAAATGGAAATGTTGTTGAATCAGCTGCCATTTTAGTTAAATATCTTACCAAAATTGAATTTAAAATGATTTGCCAATAAAATTGAACTGCGTGGTGGGTGCTATATACTGTAGCAACCAGTAAAACTTCAAGTTTTCAGAGTATATAAATAAAGAAATGTAAAATTGGATTTTTAAATTTAGTTAGATGGTGTATAATTCACGTCAAAATTTCAAATAGAAAAAGAAATACATATAGATCTTTACAGCAAAAAATTTTACAAGGTTGCAAGTAGAAATTTTTATTCCGGTTCAAAAATTTAATGTATGATGTAATGTTTCTCGGCTCTTTAATGAAATACCAGTTTTTACGAAAAAAAAAATTAAATAGATCAATTTTGTAACTATTTAGGTACATATAAACCTGAATCTGTAAAATAAAGCAACTAAATAAAAGAAATTTATACCTTTTTTTACATTTTATATTTATTTATTAATAATTAAAACTTATAACTACAAACCAATTTATATCATTTATTGGTAATTTGCATATATTTTACCAAAAGACTCAGATATATCTACAATACTTAAATTTAAATATTTATCTTTTTATACAAAATGTTCTTTTTCTTTTATTTCTTTTCCAAAAACAGAATTCTCAAAAATATCAGTATATTTTTGAGGTACACATATAATTAAATTGCGGATCTCAAAGACCCACTTAAGACCATAAATGGTCTTAATTTGTTTTACATTTAATATATGATATAGAGCATCTTGCTCCATATCTTTTGTTTTTAAGAAACACTTTCTAGTTTTCATATTTTTCTTATTAAAAGCTTTTTTTAGCTGGTAGTTCTTCTTCTTGAAGAAGAATGATTTCTTCTTGTTATTGAAATTGTTGATGTTGTTGCTGTTGTGGTTGTTGTTGTTGATAATGATGGTGATGATGTTGTTGTTGATGTGTCTGTGATTCTTGTTGACTTCTTATTCATTTTCTTTTAATTGGAGCCAACTCCTGCGTTGCCTCTATTTGTTGAGCGTAGGCGAAAATCTCTGCTGTGTTTTCCATTTTGCTTTTTGTTGTATTATTATGTTGAGCTTTTTCTTTGAATTGATATATCTTAAGAAATATCCCACTTTATTTATACTAAATTTTTCTTCTAAATAATTGTATTATCATTGTTTAGAAATCAAAATTCTTAAGAAAACTAGTTAAAAACCAAAAGTTATAAAGTAAGTTAAACAACTAATTAATTTAATAAATTCTAATTGATTATAATAAAACTATATTTTTTTTAAATACCATTTTTTACAACATTGTTGCATTTAACAGTGTTCTAAAGTTAAAAAAAAAATCTTTTACATAAATTCTAATTATACTTTTTTATGAAAGAATATTATTTTTTATTTACCTATTCCTAAATTATTTATTTTTATTAGTAAATATTTTTCTGTTTTTATTTTTTCTATTAGCATTTTTACAACATTGTTGCATTTAACAGCGCTCTAAAGTTAAGAAAAAATCTTTTACATAAATTCTAATTATACTTTTTTTATGAAAGAATATTATTTTTTATTTACCACTTCCTATATTATTTATTTTTATTAGTAAATATTTTTCTATTTTTATTTTTTCTATTAGAATTTTTACAACATTGTTGAATTTAACAGTCCTCTAAAGTTAAGAAAAAATTTTTTACATAAATTCTAATTATACTTTTTTATGAAAGAATATCTTATTTAGTTATCCATTGATTATGACTATTATCAAAGCCTAAATATTTCACATATACTTTATTGCCTTTTCGTTTTAAAATTTTTTCAATTAAATAAGCATTGGGGTCTTTGACACTAGTTAGTTCCTCTTCATAGAAACCATCATGAACCAATTTATTTTTATAATCTTTTAAACTATATGTAATCGGGTCTGTCTTGTTTTTGAAAGCTATTTTAAAAACTTCAGTTGAATAGTTAGGTTAATTTCCTTTTTGAAAAGTACCTTTAGAACTTGCAATTTTAACAAAATCACCAACATTGAATTTTCCCTTATTAAATATTTTAGGGTAATTGTAAATTGAACGAAGAATTTGTTTTTCATTTTGTGATGTAACTTGGTTTGGTTTTAACTTAATTGTACTCTGTTTTGTGTTATTTTATTTTTCAATTAGTTTTGGTAAAAATTCTATCTGTTTCTAACATAATTGATTAAGCTGTTTTCACATAATTGATTTTAATGTTCTGTTAAACCTTTCACAAACACTAGCCTTCATTTCTGAATAAGTATGATAGTGATTTATTTTATAGCTTTTCATCAAATTTTGCAATTTTTTGTTGAAAAATTCTTTTCCCTGGTGAGAATGAATATTTTTTGGAGACTTCCCCTCGCTTTTCAATACTTTTTTTAATAATTTGAAATACAAAATTTTTACAATATATTAACAATAATTTTTAAATTTTTTTCTTTTTGAAGCCATAAGGAACTGAAGTATAATCATCCGCAAAAACTCGTTTTCTGGAATTTATTCGATATGTCTTTCTTTCAGGAACAGTGATGAACAGGTTTTCATCAAATTTTGGAATTTTTTGTTGAAAAATTCTTTTCCCTGGTGAGAATGAATATTTTTTGGAGACTTCCCCTCGCTTTTCAATACTTTTTTTAATAGTTTGAAATACAAAATTTTTACAATATATTAACAATAATTTTTAAATTTTTTTCTTTTTGAAGCCATAAGGAACTGAAGCATAATCATCTGCAAAAACTCGTTTTCTGGAATTTATTCGATATCTCTTTCTTTCAGGAACAGTGATGACACTGTGATAGTATGTTCGACGAATACTAGGAAATGTTATTTTATTTGTTGAAAATTTTTTAATTTTTTAAGTAATTGGTTCATAGAGCCAAAATTTATTTCTTGTGAAGCGTTATAATTTAAACGAATACCTTTGACTTAGCATACAGTTTTTTCACATTTGGAGTTGGTACTATATATTTTGTATGCATAGTTCTTTGCACCCCCACTGACAAATTCTGTAATGTAATTTCCTATTCCATATTCTTCAAGCTCATCTGTCATATTATTGTTGGGACTATTACTCTTCCTAATATATATTAACGACATTAGTAGTATTTTAAAATTTGCAAAGGCTGCCCTTTTTGCTGATGATTGTCTGATTTATATTTCTGGCAGGAATATTAATGAAGTGGTTAATAACTTAAATGAAGATTTAGTAAAATTATATGAATGGAATGGAGTAAAACCAAATGTATGATATTTAATTCAAGACTGTCCCCCATTATTAATATCAACGATGAGATAATAGAAATTGTTAGCAGTTATAAATATTTAGGAGTAACTGTTGACAATAAACTAAATTTTGAGGATCATTTAAATATTATTTGTAAAAAGATTTAAAAAAAAACAGGATTTCTAAGAAGATTAAGAAAGTCGATTAACATGAACACTGCCACTGTATTATACAACGCCTTGGTTCTTCCTCATTTCGATTACTCTGCTAATATATTTTGTAGCAAAAATGAAACACTGAACAGATTACAAGTGTTGCAAAATAAAGGCATGAGAGCAATACTAAATTGTGATATATATATACCAAGGAATAGAATGCTTTTAATTTTGAATTGGATGAGTGTAAAGCAGAGATCAATTTTCAAGGTCCTAATTTTCATATT
This sequence comes from Poecilobothrus nobilitatus, assembly GCA_947095535.1. Lineage (NCBI taxonomy): Eukaryota > Metazoa > Arthropoda > Insecta > Diptera > Dolichopodidae > Poecilobothrus > Poecilobothrus nobilitatus. Next base: position 155,202,643 of record OX352774.1, on the reverse strand, counting down.
TAAAATGAAGCATAATCTATTCCCACATTATTTGTCTAGAAATTTAAGATACGTCAGTGATGTAACAAATTATAACCTTAGAAGCTCAAATAATTTTCGGCTGCAAAAATTTAGGAAGACATCAACGCAGAATTCAGTCATCAATAAAGGATCGAAGATTTTTAATGAAATGCCAAACATAATAAAATTTGAATCAAACATTAAAAGCTTTGTTAAACTAATTCAAAATTATATCAAAGATAATTACTAATTTTTTTTTTTTAATTATTAAAAAAAATTTTTTTTTTTTTTTTTTATTAATTATTATTAATTTTAATCATAGTTTAAATAATATACATAGTTTATTGGAATTTGTTATTTGAAAATTTCTTAAATCTTGTTAAATTAAAACAAAAAAGAAAAAAAGGAAATGGGATTAAATTTAAACTTTTTGCATTTTGGAAAATATGAATTGTAAATAATATGATTATGTTGTAAAAAGTTTTTTAAACTAATAAAAAAATACATACATATCTCCTATGAAAACTCCTGTTGGAGGATTATATTCTCCTTCACGTGCTACATATATTATTGAATCAGTATCGTAATACAAAACTCGTTCTTTTCAATTGTTTAAATAAGAATACAATTTTAAACGAGCTTGTGTGGTAGTGTAAGCAGCTATAAAAACGTTAACTGTTAATAATGTTTCAGGTGTTTCTTCTTTATATTCCTAATTTACCAAAACTGTTTTTTCGTTTATTGGAGTTATTTGATTTACACTCTTGGAAGGATCAGTAAGAAGAGTAAATAATTCATAAGGCTCATTTATGATTTCAGTTTTTGATTGATTTTCTCTCTGCCCAAATTTACCCCAGAAAAAGTTTAAAATTAATTTAGTTAATGATCTAAGTCCAGGATTTTTTTCTATTTCGTTAAACTCTAAATTTATGCCTTCCATTTTGAAAATTTTTCTAAATATTTGCACTTTTCCTTTGGTGTTCTACAAAAGCTAGGCCAGCCAGAAGCGTCTTGTTTGATTTTAAGGAACTTGTTCACCATTTCAGTGAAAATTCCTTATTGTGATGTAAGGGGATTAAAGTGTTTAACAGTATACTCCCCTACCTCGTATTTACACAATTTTGTATCCCGGTTTAATTGCTTCTCTTACTTCATCTATAACCCATGTTCCTAAAATTGACCTACTACGATTGTCATGAGAGCAGTCATCATTATTCATTTCCAAGCTACATGTTTGACAGCAGGAAAACATTAGCTTATTATTTTGATTTATAGGCAAAACCGGGTGATAGAGTTTTTCTGGAGGAAGTATCAATGCCTTTATTAATCCTTCAGTATCATTTAAATTTAATTTATTGCACTCAATTTGTCCAACATGAACTTTTGGATGATCACCAGGTGCACATTTATAATATGTTCTTGTGTTTCCTGTTCTATCGCCATAAAACGCGTCAGGTGGTTTTAGTGGTATCACACTTTCGTTCTCCAAATTTGAGAAAAATGCTTCGTATTCTTTTGATTTCATTTCGTTTCGAATTTAAGTATCAAGTTACAATAATATGTTTCCGAAAATTTCGTAATTTACATTTTTACTTCAATATTATTTATTAGGTCATTTATCTTATTATCAAAGGTGGAGTTTACTAATGTAACACCTCCCTCACAAGATTTAGGATTCTCCTGAATCCGATGGCTAAATTCTATTTTAAGATTTTTTTCTTTACATAAAAAATTAAAAATATTGTTATTCCAAAAAATATAAATTGTTGACAATAAAGTTAAAGAAAAGTTAAAAATTTTATGATCATTTAAGTTACTTATTTCTTTTATATTCTTTTCTTGATTTAAAATGATTTCTTCAAAAGTAATATCAGTATGATTTATTTTGAAATTTAAGGTTTTTTCAATTGGAACTACAAATCTGTTAACAATTTTATTCATATTATTACTAAAATTTTTATTGTCAATCTGGATTGAACAATTTTGAAAATTTGTAAAAAATTACCATTTAGGATTTTTCGTTCGTCACTTGAACTATTTAATGTTTTAAAAATATCATCATCTATTTCAATAAATTCTTCTTTCTTATTTACTATAAATTTACAATTTTTCTTGAAAACACAGTTTTTACTTAATTTTAAATTTTTTAAAGTTACATCTTTTTCAAAAGTAAAAGTTTTATTTGCATATTCTATTATAAATTCCATATTTTCATCTATTTGTTTGTAATTTCAATTAGTTATTGGTACTAATAATTTTTTACTTATTTCTATAAAATTTTTTGGAAATTTAATGACAAAAATCAGTGATTCATTACAATATTTTGCAAAGTCTAAACGTATGTTAGCTAGTCTTTTTGAATCGATAGAATAAGTTTTGATTTCATCAGTTGAAAGAATGCTTGGATGAATTAAACCATTTCTACTTGCGACTAAGTTATCTTGAATCATGTCAATTTGTCTGTTTATAAAGTCAATTTTTATCATTTGTTCAAGGAAAAAGCTTTTCAAGTAAATTTCTTGTTCAATTTGATTTAATCTATTTAAAATTATTTGTCGATCTGATTCGATAGCATTTTTGATAAGTGAAAATGATTTATTAAAGTTTTCGTTAATTTGGATTTGTTGATTAAGGTTATCAGATATAAGTTTGCCGTTATTTGTATATGCTTTTAAGCGTCCGATGTTTTGTCTGTCGGAGTCGTCCATAGTCCATAGTTATTTAAATTTGATTTAATGGAGTTAATATTTACCTTTAAGTCATTAATTATTTCTAAAATTTCGTATGGATGAATAATATGTAACTTTCTAAAAAAACAATATTATAACTTTTTACAAATTCTACAATATCTGTTTGAATTTTTGTATATCCTAATTCTGAATTTATTTTGTCAATTATAAGCGTTCCATTAGTTAGTTGTATTGTCATGAGAAAAATTGATAATATCAGTATTACCTGTAAATTTTAAAGGTCTTTTAATATTTGATTCGTGAATATTTTGTAAGTTATATTTTCGAAACGGAGGTTGTTCTTTTTGTCTTACCGCAATTTTTTATGAATCCTTGTTCCCTTACTTCAATGTAGTTTTCGCGAGTTTGATTAATTTTATTAATAATTTTATCTTTTGTTCTTTCAATTCTTTCGTAAATAATATTATGATTAATTTTATGTTTCTGAACTTCTAAGGGAGTTGCTTTAATTGTTGAATGATAGGTATTATTATAAAATTTTACAGCTTTTAACATTTGTATTCTTATTGGGAGTTTTTCGTCAAGGTGTAATGTTCTAATTCGTTCAGTTATAGTATTATTGAAGCGTTCTATGTCAGAGTTACCAGTATGTGAATTTGGTTTTGTAACGTGAAATTCTATATTTTCTTCATTACAAAAATTTTTTACGTTCTGAGTATTAAACTCATTGTCAAAAACGAACTTTTTTATTGTTCCTTTAATGGCCCAATATTGTCTCAATTTTTCTGTAATTGTAGAGGAGTTTCGATCCTCTAAATGAAAGCAAGTAGCGTGTTTAGAAAATTTACCGATAAAATTAATAAAGACATTTTTGCTATTTACGTATGTATCTACGTGGATAATTTCTCCTGTAGTTTTAGGTGTTTCAGTTTTATGAAATTTTTTCTTTACTCGGTTTCTGTGTTATATTTGCCAGCAGTGCAAATATCACAATTATTTATTATTTTGTGAACAAAAAGTTTAAGATCTGGATGATAAATTTTACTTTTAATACCTTCATATGTTGCTACTATCCCAGAATAACCTAATTCATTTTTGTGAAACAGATATTTTTTTTTTTAAAGTTTCATCTTCTACGATATCTTCTGCGAAGTAATAACATTTAAGAAATTTTATCTTTTCATTCTAAGAGAAAAGGTTTATAATCATTTGTTGTAATATATTATACTCGTGATCATTAACTTCTGAAAAGATTCCCACTATCACTTTTGAAATATATCTTCGTAGAATAACTGCGGTGTTATTATTATTTAAATCATTTATATCAATGAAAATTCTTCTATATTTAAATATTGATTCGAATTCTTTTTCTTTTTTTTCTTTTAATATTAATTGAGTTCTAAATCTATTTACAACTGTTTCAAGTATAGGTATATGGTCTTCGGAATTTTCTTCTTGAGAGTGTACTGTCTGATTTTCAATTGAGTCGTCTAATAAGTTAATTTCGGTTAAAGAATCGGTTCTATTTTCTAAATCTATATATAAGTCTGAGAAGTCTAAATTATAAGTTTCTAAAGTGTCATTTAATTCTGAATTTTGAACTGAATTTATTTCCTTTGTTTCTGTATTTATACGGCTCAAAAAATCCGCGATGTTATTGTCTTCCTTTTATATAGTCTATTTTCATATCGTATTCACCTAAAGAGATGAGCCATCTTTGTAGCCTAGGGTTCATGTCTTTACTCGTATACTTGGCGTGAAGCTACTTGATAGGCTAATGGTCTGTTTGTACGTCAAACTCTTTCCTAAATAGATAGGGTCGAAAATATTTTGTACCCCATACAATTCCTAAAAGTTCTTTCTCTATAGTTTAATAATTTTTCTCGTGGTCATTCAAAGTTCTAGAAGCATAAGATATTGGATGACCATCCTGAGTAAGAACTGCTCCAAGAGAAAAATTACTTGCGCCCGTTATTAATTTAAATCTTTTGTTAAAATCCGGATATTTTAAAATAGGGTGGTTCGTTATAATGTCTTTAAGTTTTTCGTAGGCTGTTATGTAATTCGGACCATTCAAGTTTATTTTCGCGTTTTTCTTTAGATACCTTGTTATTGGATATGCAATCTTTGCGTAATCCTTTATGAATTTTCTATAGTAGCCAGTCATTCCTAGAAATCTTTTAATCTGTTTAACTGTTGTTGGTAATTTCAGTTCTTGAATAGCAGATATTTTGTTCGGATTGGGTTTTACACCTTGTGGTGTTAAGATGTGACCCAGAAATTCGGTTTGTTTCTTTAAAAAATTACATTTGTCAATTTGAATTTTTAGACCGGTATTTTTTAGTCGGCCGAAAACCTTTTTTATGTTATTTATATGTTCTTCTAAAGAGGTACTAAAGATGAGAATATCATCTAAATAGACCACACAAATTTTGTTTATTAAATCTTTTAAAACAAAATTTATTAATCTTTGAAATGTTGAGGGCGCATTTTTGACACCAAATGGCATACTCAAATATTCAATGTGACCGAATGGTGTAGAAAAAGCGGTCTTCTTTCTGTTTTCGAGTTTCACCGCCACTTTTTCTTACCGGAATTGTCCAATTTTTTTGGAACAATCCACAAAGGGCTGTTATAGAGAGAACTACTATGTTGGATGATGTTTTGTTCCAACACCTCTTTAATTTGACTTTCAATTTCATTTTCATGTACCCGTTTTCATGTCATTTTGGGTACCGGTATATTTTAGAGTATATAGGTTGTTGTTTTAATTTCATGGGCAACTTCATGAGTTGAAGAGAGCCGATCACCCTCTTTAAAAAATAAATTATTATATTGTTTAAGAATTTTTAAAAGATGGTATTTTTCTTCGCTATTTAAGTGATCAAGACTTAATTGATCGATATTACTATTTTCAAGGTTACATATTTCATTAATAATAAAGTATTTATCTTCCTTTTTGTAATAGATTTTTGAATTATTTATTTCAATATTTTTGTTTCCAATGTCGATTTTTGCTTTAAGGGGTTCTAGAAAATTTAAGCCTATAATAGCGTCATAATTACGCTTTGGCAGTTCCATAATTTTCCAAGATAACGTTCCATCTCTACGAAATCCTTTGGGTATAGGAGTTATAATTTTTTTTTCAATGGTTGAGAAAAAAAGAGGTTTTTCTAAATTAATTAGTTCGTAATTATTTAAAATGTTTGGTTTAATTATACTAGTTTGAAAACCAGTATCAATTAAACAATTAATTTTTTTGTTTTCGATGGTCAAACTAATTATGGGGAGTTCTTTACCCGAGGCTCTTTTATAAAATTTACGTCACTCATTTCGACATTATCAATGGCTAATTCCATTGGTTCTATGTCTGGATTATTATTTGTGCGATATTGTCTTGGTCTAGAATTATATGTTCTCATGGAACGATCTTGAATCTGATTTTTTATTAAATTGGTAAGAATTATATCTTTGATTTTGATTACTAAAATTTTAATTTTGATTACTGAAATTTTGATTTTTATTACTGAAATTTTGATTTTGTCTATTAAAATTTGGATATTGATTTTGATAACTATTCTTAAAACCTTTATTTATTCTATCATGATTAAAATTTTTATTTTTATCATTAAAAAATTTTTTTTTATTATTACTATTATTGAGATTTGAAAAGTTTTTTCTATAATTATAATGAATCACTTCTTTTTCATCTAGCAAACATAAATCGTCAAAAACGTTAAATATTTCATTTAAAGACATTTTACTTTTTATATTAATACGATAACTACCAGTTAACATATCTTTTATTATATCAACCAAGTTTTGATCATTAAAACTTGGTTTATAATTTTCTGGTTTGTTGTCATCATATTCGTACAATTCGTTTGATTGACTATTAATAATCTTAACTTTACTAAATAGTTCTCTTAAATTACTAACCTTGAGATTTCTGCATTCATCCATTTGTCTCTTATAACTCTGCCTTGGTCGGAGTTCTGCTTTTAATTCATTTTTTACAGCATCCCAGGTCAAATTATCACCCAGTCGCTGAATACATTTTTTGGGTTCTCCTTGTAATTTTTCTTTAAATACAATTTGTAGACCAAACTGCAACAGATGTACATTGTTTCCACATAGTGCTTCTATATTTTCTACGGCGTTGATAAATTCGTTTAAACTATAATCGCAGTTTGCTGTGAAGGTTTTGATGTGTTGGAATCTGTTAAGTATCTGATCCTCTGTTAAGTTGAACCTTGTTTGCGGTATTTGTTGTCGCAAACTTTCTATTTCTTGTTGGTGTTGTAATTCCATAAAGCGGATTTGTTCTCTTAATTCTTCAATTTCTGCTGCCATATTATCTGCTGGTATGTGTCTATTTTTGTCAAATGTTAACTCTCTTTTTAATCTCATAAAGTTAAATTTGACTTTTAATAATAATTGTTTATTTTTAAAACTGTTTTTATTATATTGATTTTATTACAAAATATATTTTCATTTGTTAAATTGTTTATATATATGCACACTATATATAAATATATTTTTTTGTTAATTTTTTTTTTAATGTTTTTAATTTATTGATAGTAATGTGAGTTTTAATTTTAAGTTTTCTATAAAAAGTTATAGATGTTATATTAGTAATTTGTTTTGATGTTATAATAATTGTTTATTTTATTAGATATTTTGTTTCTGCGCCGAAAACTGATTTTATAGTCGCGACTTCGTTTCAATATCTTATAAATCTTTATACAACGCTTCATTTTGCACACTGGATTCTTATTCTTTGGAAAAGAATCCTACCGACTGCGCCAATGAAATGATAATTACAAAATTATCATAAAAAAAATACTAATTTACATTATTATAAAATTTAAAACACTATAGTAATTAAATTTGATATTTATTTATTTACTTTCCGTGTTGTTGGTTGTGGTCTTAAGACTAAATTTTATATTTTACAATTGGTTTTTATAAATTACAAAATTAGCAAAATAAGCAAAATTACAATATATTGAACTTGTTTGCCAAATATTACTTTCTTGCTAAAATATGCTACGTTTATTTAATTGATTATATTTACACGTTTTTATACGTTCTATTTTATATTACACGTTCAATAAAATATTATTTAGATTAATTCATTTAAAATATCGAATTACAATTTAAGTTTAATAAAATATTATTTAACTTCATTTATATCAGAAATATTACGTTACAATTTTTATGTTGCAATTTAAATTTATAATTTAGGTTTATTTAAGTTCAATAATTTACATTTAAGTTCATTTATATTAAGTATCAAGTTACAATAATATGTTTCCGAAAATTTCGTAGTTTACATTTTTACTTCAATATTATTTATTAGGTCATTAATCTTATTATCAAAGGTGGATTTTACTAACGTAACACATGTGGTAAGCATATATTCTCTTTGTTTTTAATTGAAATTATGCCTTTTCTTTTATTACATTCTTCTTCAAAATTGTTGTATCTTTTTCCTCTACCTCTTCCCGCTGGAAGTCGTACATATATAACATTTATACAGAACGTATCTTGAGGTAATCTTCGGAATTCCTTTGGAAAATTTTTGAAATAACTTCCCAAATTTCCGAAATGTCAAGATCTTTTGCATCTTTAAAATTGATCCAGGCTGATGTAAACCACGTTCATGAAAACTTTAGCATCCAAAAGTATTTTATCACTAGGGTCAACTTTTTCAATTAAATTGCTGAATAATTCTTCAATACCGGTTTTAATATATTCTATTGTATCTTTGTTGTCTGGTACTGGATTTATTATAAACTCCAATTTTTTTCCAAAAATGTTGAATTGTTTTACACTGATTTTATAGATTTTATCGTGAATTTTTCTGTATTCATTTTTTATTTTCGATTTTTTTTATTTATAAACAACCGACCGCGAACGTTTCCAATCTTAGAATTTTCACTCTGTTAACCATCTTTTAACTTTTTACACAATTTATACATAATGTCTTGCTTGTTATTTGAAAAAATTATTTCAAACATATAAACAAATCTGTTTTAATTTTTTTATTTTTACACTACTATGTACCATTATAAGTACCAAAAGCAATTAACTTATTTTGAATCTCTTTTTATTCTTTTTTTCTTGTTTTCCAACATTCTTATATAATAATAACATCTTATAATACTTCATAGAAAAAAAAAAGAAAACAACAAGAAATAAATTCTTCAATTGCATCAATTTTGTTAAGGTTGAATCTTTATGCAAGATTTAAATAACCAGTTTTCAATTTTTCTTTTAATTTTTAAAACTAGTTGCAAAGAAATGTAGTTACACTTATTTTGTTCTGTTTTAATTTTTTTTAAAAAGAAATTTTTTCTTACTATTTCCATGCTTACCTATTACTTAAATCAAGTATATAATCTTTATAAACAAATAAACTTGCCTGGCGGTCGCCGCCGCCGCCTGTCTGACCTATTTTTATGACATTAACCTACTTTCTGTCTGACCTAAATACGGTTTGACCTACTTCCGGGTGACCTTGACCTACTGACCTGTCTGGCCCAAGTGCCTACCAATCTACTAGTGACATTTAAAATTATTTCATTTTTTATTTATTGTGGAGTGGAGTATTGTAAATAATTTATTTTTATTTAATAAATTATTTACAATACTCCACTCCACTTTAGTATTCCCTTTGTGCGTGTTAAATTTGTTTACAAAATATGATTCTTTATTACTAATACACTCATATTTTATTCTAGTATCATGTAAATAACTACTAAATTCGAAATTTGATTTAATTTGATTTCTACAAAAAATATGATCTAAACAAGAAGATGATACAGAATAATGCGAGTAAGAGAATAAATGAGCGAGACAAAGCCAAAAAAATTAACATAAAAACATATTCATTACTTTCTTTTGAATTGTTTAAGATGTCAATATTAAGATCACCTAAAATTATACAATTTCTAATACCAATACTATTCAAAATATTGCTGAATTCACTCAAAAAAAAAATTTATATTATAATCATGTAACCTGTAGATGCATAGGAAAGAAAAATACTCACTCTCAATTTTACAAATAATTTTTAAAGTATCAGCTGAAGACATATTTACACAACTATACTCACAATAGACAATATTATTATTTACAAACACAGCAACACTACCAATTGTCATTACACTTAGCAAAAATTTTAAAATAAAGAAAACTATAATCATTAATTTCGTTGGAATAAATCCAAGTTTCAGTAAGAAATATATTCATCAAAATTTTTGCGCATACTTCTAATGTTTTGGTGAGTAATATAAAAAAAACGGATGTGACAAACCAAAATTATTATTTATATCATCAGAATTTATAATAGTAGTAGTTACATTATGTAAATGAATGTTTAAGAATGTAAAAAGAATTTAAAATAATGAAATGATTTTATTTAAATCATCAAATGATATAATTTTAATTACCTTATCATCCTGCGGTTTTCTTAAGAATATTGAAGAATTTCTTACCCATAAATATTTATACCTTTTCTCCATTTTTAGCTCTTTCGCTTTTTTTAGTAAGCTTCTCATATAATAACTGAGTTGATGTTTTTAAACTTCTCTCTAAAAATAGCAGCATTCAATCTCTTCTTCATGTTGTTTTTCTTTGACATTATGCTCCTTTTAACATTAAAAGAGTCAAACTCTAGAACCTCTACACTCGTCACTGACGTAGTAGTTGTGTTAGTAGAATTCTGATTTTGTCGAGACTGAGAGGCCACATCTGAGAATGAACTCTTCAATTTTTTAACATAGCATTGTGTTATATTATTAACTTTATCAAAAATAAAATCAATACATACCAACCCTAGAATATAATAATAATAAATAGATCGGACTTCAGTGGAGCAAACAATAACTCTATTTGAAAATGATTGTTTCAATTTAATTCAGCGGAATATTAAATAAATTTAAAAAATCACGAATCACAACCAAAGTAAAGTAGTTGAGATCATAGCATCTTTAAAAACAAGAAATCACCAGGCGTTGATAACATCAACAATCTATGTATTAAAAATATCCCTAGTGAAATCATTAAGTACATATTAAAAATGTTTAATTCGTGTTTAAGATGTGGATATTTTCCACAAAACTGGAAAGAAGCCAAAATTATAACCATTCGTAAACCTAATAACCTAACGAAAAATACCATCAGGATCACCTGATAGCTGCAGACCAATCAGACTCTTAAGCGGAATATCAAAAATATTTGAGAAAATAATAAAAAAAAGCATTATTAAAATACTAAATTCAAAAGATATACTACCAAATGAGCAATCCGTATTTAGCGCGCAATACCGCTCATCCACTCTTAAGAGCAAAAAATTACGTTAAATACAAATTCTGTGAAAATAAATCTATTAGCATGGCTGTACTAGACATTCAGACCTCATTTGACACAGTTTGGCACAATGGACTAGTACATACATTGTACCAAATGTAAATGCCCATTTATCTTATAAAAATTATACAAAGCTTCGTAGACAATAGATTTTTTCGAGTCCACTTTGGTGGCACTTGCCCTAACATCAAAAGTATCTCAACAGGTGTCCCTCAAAGATCGGTCTTAGGACCAATTCTATAGATGTTCACATCAGATATTTCCAAATTGGGTGATAATTTAATCCCCATTTTTGCAGACGATACGACGATTTTTACTGTGGACACAATGAGTAATAGAGTAATTTCCAAGCTCCAAACAGGCTTAAATATCTTATCAAACTACTGTTTTAAATGGAAAATAGCCATTAACGCTGAAAAAAAAATGCTATCTACTTTTTCAGAAAAAGAAAATCGATATACTTGCCACAAACCAATTTATTATTAAATTCAATAACTATTGACTCGGTAGACTCAATACTTAGGAATCCATCTCGACAAAAAAACTTACTTTTTACAGGCACGTCAATGCAACCACCGACAAAGTCAATAAAACAATAAGGATTGTATATCATCTATTATATCCCTATATCCTCTAATAAATAGAAATGCACTCATTAAACCACTCATTAAAAAGTGCTGTCGTCATTCCACTTTAAGAGAATTGCAAAGAAATGAACAACTAAGGCCTACATCACTACTTCCTTCAGTAGCAAAAATTTTTGAAAAAATTATGAAAAATACAATTTTAAGTTTTTTAAATAATGCTAATTTTTTCAGTTCTGCTCCATTTGGATTTAGGAATATTCTGTCTACCGAAGACCCTTTATTGAAACTGTATTCAGAAATTTATATCAACTTGGATAAGAGGAAATATACCGGCTATTTATAGATATTACGAAAGCATTCGATATGGTTAACCTTAAGATTTTGCTAAAATTGAAAATTTTGGATTTAGGGGATTTCGGGGTTAGGGTTTTCAATGGTTTTCCAGCTACTTAGAGTCAAGGTGTATAAAGTGAAAATTGGAGAAAAATTGTCCAACGCTAAATATATTAGACAAGGAGTACCCCAAGGTATTATTATTGTATTAGGACTTCGTCACTTAACACTTCGTCAACAAATACTCAAGTTAAATATGTATCTAAAATAGAAAATTTTGGATTTGATAATATTTAAAAATTTTATATCTAAACATTAGAAGCTTAAAGCACGAAATGGACGAAATCACTGTTTTACTTCATAATTTCCATTCAACTGTTCATATAATTGTTTTTGGTCAAACTTGGATACTTGATGAAAAAATAAATTTGGTTAATATTAAAAACAACAATAAAGTTTTCTCTTGTCGTGAAAATAGACGTGTGGTGGAGTGGGTTTATTTATACACACTTCCTTAAACAACAAAATATTAAAAAATTACTGCGATAACTTTAATAGTATATTGTTTATTTTTTTTATTTATTAAAGAATTGAGATAGACAGTAAAACTGGTATAAATCTCTTCTATAATCTAACAACTAATTTAATATTTAAAATTATAATAAATATTAATAAAATTTAATACACAGGTTAAAATTTTAGATACATTTCATTTTTTTTTTTTTTTTTTGCTTTTTTATATATTTTTCAATTATTTAATTGGGGTAGTACAGCTTTCAAACGTTTGTTGAATAACCTTATGTTGGGAGCATATTTTATATAGGCAGGAAGACTATTGAAGCTTTTTATGCCATTAAACATAATATCTCTTTTACCTCTTTCAGTTCTGGGTGCTTCTAATCGATAATGTTCCGCACTTCGTGTGAAGTAGCTATGAATTGAAGCATTTGTTTGTATTTTCAAATTGCTTTTGGTTAAGTTATTTGATAGTTTATAAATCAACTTGCAATTTTCCAAAAATATTGTTTGTTCAACGGTAGGTAAATTTCGATCAGAATACAATGATGTAGTTGGAGAATCATATGGAAGTCTGTATAAGATTTTAATAGCTCTGTTGATAATAGCGCTAACTGAACTAATAACGTATTTGCAACTTTGACTCCAAACTGGAATTAAATACCTTATTTTAGACTGAATGTGGGCGTAGAAGACCAATTTAGCTATATCTTCACTTAGTTTAGGACACCTTCCAATTGCACCAGTTAATGATAAAACGGCTTTTTTTAAATTATCTATATGAATTTTCCAAAAAGATCTTCATCAATAACTAAACCTAGATATTTCGACGATTTTACTCTTTGTATTTGTTGATTATTAATATTGATTGATAGATTAATGTTTTCTTTATTTTTTTGTTTAAATATGATGAATTCAGTTTTAGAGATGTTAATTGTTAATCTCTTATGATTTAGCCACTCACTAACTTTGTATAAATCATTATTAATATTTTCTTCCAGTTGGTTCTTGTTTTTACCTTTGTACAGAATTATTGTATCATCTGCAAACATTAAATAATGTCCACTTAGCCCAATTTTGTTGAAGCTATTCACATAAGCTAGATAAAGAAGAGGACCTAGAACTGTGCCTTGTGGAACTCCAATTTGTAGACTTGCTTCTTCACTAATATGGTCTTTTATTCTGGTTTTGATTTTTCGAAAATTTAAATACGATTTAAATAGATTGGCTGCAACTCCTCTTATACCCATATTGAAAAGGCTATTTATTAATATATCATGATTTACGGTGTCAAAAGCTTTTTTTAGATCTAACAGAATAGCGGCTGCGTAGTTATTTTTATCTAACGCCATATTTATGCAATTAACAACTTCAAGCGCAGCGGATTCTGTGATGCTTCCGTTTAAAAAACCAAATTGATGGTCATCAATTAGATTTGAATTTGTGAAGAATGCAATTAAACGACGTTTAATAACCTTTTCAATAATCTTAGATAGACAATTTGTCAAAGATATTGGTCTATAATTGTTAACATCTGTCCTTTTTCCTGATTTACAAATTGGAGTGATAATACAATCTTTGGCCTTATTTGGAAAAACACCAGTCGATAAAATTTCATTTATTATATCAGAAAGCTTGTTTGATATTATGTGTCTAATTGATTTGATATGTTTTATTGAGATGCCATCTGGTCCAGGAGATGAGTTAGTTTTAAACGAGTTTATAATTTGTGTTATTTCATTACTATCTGTTGGAATAAAATAAATTGAGTTCTGATTTATGTGATCCTGTGTATTTATTACATTATTTGTAAGGTTGTTGAAGTTTTTATCTAACTTGCTTCCGACGGTAGCGAAATGATCATTTAGAATATTAGCTGCTTCTAAGTCAGAAGTAGTGATTTCTCCGGTGTTCTTTGTTACGTGTATTGCCGCACTCTCTTTACAAATGTTCGAACTTAAGTGCTTATTAATAATTTTCCACAGCTGTTGAGAGTTGCAACTTTCACTTATTTGGTTGTTGAAGTAGTTATCCTTTGCTTCTTTTATTAATTTTTGAATTTTAATTTTTTTATATCTATTTTGCAAATCATAGTTGTTTTTTTGTTTACGAATTTTAGCATAAAGTTTATTTCGTATTTTGATTAAATTAAGTATAAACGGAGTAATCCAATGGTTTTGTTTCCGTCTTCTAACTATTCTTGTTGAAGAAGCTAATGCTTTACTTACATTTATACATTCCGTAATTTCATCATAAGAGTTACACATTTGGATTTTTTGCGCAACTCAGTTTTGGAAAGCATTCCAGTTAGTTTTTTCTATAGTTACTCTTGTCATTTGTTCGAGTATGATATCGCATTTTTCAATATTTATCTCCAAAACTTTGTGGTCACTAATAGGATTATCCGACAATTTGATCGTTGCATTAAAAGTTTTAAAATTGGCAATAACGTGATCAAGGATGCTTCCATGATTACAATCAGATTGGCAACTGCAATTTTCGGCTTGGCGAGTTATTCCGTTGATAATGGTATCATTGATTATGTTAAAGTTGTATGATTCAACTATATTAATATAAGTAATAGTGTTTTCATTATTTGAAAGCAAATCTATGTTGGTATCACCTACTATGATACAGTTTTTACTGAAAGTCTTTAAGAGAATACCCACTGAATCGATGTAATCGTTTTTATCAATACCAGGAGCATTATACATTGTAATAATTTTAATGTTGGGTTTACAATTGAGTAGTTGAATTCCAATAGGATTAAATTTCTCATTTACAAAATTTGGTAATGCAAGAGAAGTAAATGCTAATTTGTTTTTTATATAAATTTTTGTTCCACCGCCCCTGTTATTTTCTCTGCAGTGATGGATGGATGAAAATTCAGGAATCTGCATAAATGGGATTTCGGATGAATAAATCCATGTTTCATTTAATATAACAATATCTGGAGAATGTGACTTAATTAATAGAGTTAGATCATCAATTTTATTCCTCATACTTCTAATATTAACATACAAAATATTTATTGAATTATTTTTATTGACAATATTTATAGAACTCATCATTTTGATATGGGTGTCATATGTTTATTCCAACTTTCTCTAACTTTTTGAATGTAGTCTCTATAGTTATTATCAATATGTCTTCTGTATGAAGTTAAATCTTTATTGACGTCTTCTTTGGAAATTCCTATTCTTTCATGGTAAGTGAAATATATTTGACATAGTTCCTTGTAATTTGTTGGTAGTCCATCTTGATTTATTAAGACCTTTAAATTAGTTTGTGTAATTCCAGCATAACAGTATGATCATAAAAGTATGAAAGGAAGAGCCTAACATTATTGTAAATTCTGAAATCCCTTAGCCGCGAAAGCACATATATACTGTCACCTTCCTCTACTGCTTTGCGTGTTAATTTTACTATTGGTGGTTCCAGTGTGACAAAATGGTCTTTCTTTAAAAATTCAGGTTTTGTTTGAGGATTAAGCGTTTCACCTTTCATCCAATTCGAATAATTAGGAATTGGAATGTCATTAATAGGATTGATATCATTGATATTATTAGTATTTTCATTTTTAATATTATTATTTCCATTATTTGTTATATTATTAATATTATTGATCTTATTTTTTGTGTTTATAATGTTTTTCTTATTACGCCATAGTTTAGATAGATATTTATTAAACACGTTGTGATTCATTTTATTTAAAGAATTTTTTTAGAAGCAGTTTCTTCTGTTATTACTTTTTTATTATAATTTGCTGATGAAGCAGTTACATTTTTTGAACTTAAATTGTCACTTAAAATTCAAAATAGTAAACTAAATCTAAAAGTCTTCGCTTTCTATAGACCACCCAACAACAATAGAAATATGATAAATAACTTCTTTTCTATCCTAGATGCGCACTTAGAAGAATTAAGAAATGAAAATACCTTAATAATTAGTGATTTCAACTTCAATCTCAAAACTAAAAATAATAATAATATTTGCACTTATAAAACTATAGTTGAATCCAACGGATTTTATTTCGCTGATACCTCAACAATACCAGGCCAAGCTCAAAATCATGTATCGATCATGTATTATTAAATAAAACACAAAAAACAATTGAATATTACATATAGATAAGTAAATCGTATGGGAATTTTTTAAACACTTTTTTTTTTTAATTTTAGAAAAAACAACATGGGAAGAAATTGCTGTTAAATGTAATAATAAAAATAATGTTAATAAAATGTACAATCAAAATCTGTATAATAAAAATGTTATTTATACGACTAAACTATATTTTTGTTGAGTTGTATGTATGCATACACTTTTTTCATTCTTTTTTATTTATTTGTGTTGTTTTTGTTATTATGAATGTTTTGAATATAGAAAAATAAAAAGAAAAAAAAAAAATTATTTAGATTAGAATTTATTTAGAGTTAATATTAATATTAATATTTTTTATAGAGGATGATATTCTTATTTCTTATTTGCATAAAAAAGTATAAAGAATATTGCATCGTTGTCGAATGCAACGTTATGTTACTTTCGCTTTTAACAAAAATATTTTGTATATGTGTACGTGTATATGCATACATATGAAAAATTAAGTTCTTTTATTTTTGCAAAATATTTCTTTTGGTAGTTAAAATTTAATGGTTAAAACAAATACTTTTAATTGTTTAATTGTCTTATTTTAAAATTTTTAACTAGGTATACTAATAAAATTAGTTCTTAAATGGGTTTTAAATGTTTTATTGAAAACATTTAAATTCTATTGTATTCTTTCTATTCTTTCTTTCTATTATATTCTTATTCATTTAAATTCTATTATATTCTACATATTCTTTCGATGGAAAGAAAAAATACAACAAAATTATGTCCACAATTGACTGATAGTCATATAAATCCAAACGCATTTCAAGTTCTAAGTTCTAGCTGTGCTGCTGGAATTAAAACAATTGTAGATCAAAATTTATTTCCTCCACATATTCATTCGAAAGCAATTTCAACAGCTTTATTTTTAGAAAAAATTAACAATATTTTTGATTGTTTAAACAGCAAAATTAGATATGATAATCGCAGGCCTCTAAAATCATCTTGGAATGCAATTCCCTCGGTACACTCCAGCTAGCCACTCCTTCTGGTGTTTCTATGTCATATTTTAGCAAGCTATTTCTGCAATTTTTAATAACATGGCAGATATAGTAAATAACATACACTCTTCGATTATTATAGATAATAAAAGGTCTGTTTTTGGACACATTCATATGTTTAAATGTGTTTAAATGCACTTCTATTGTTGCTACCTTGATCACAAATTATTGAGTTCACAGTCAAACCCATTTGAAAACAAAGATCAATGTTTTTATTAATTAAAGTATTTAATCTGTCTCCTGTTATGGCATTTTTAGATGAATAATAACTAATTATCGTTTTCCAGTCGCTAAAATCACTACGGACCATAAATGCGAGGATTTCCTTTGCTACTTTTGGATAAGATCTGCCTTCTCCTAAATCTTCTAGTCCAATTATTTTATCGTGATATTCTGAATAGTTTAGTTCTGGTTTTATAGCCATTGCATCAAAAATTAATGATACCTGTTTCGCTTGATCATCTAAAATTTTAATCTTTTCTGATATGGCATCAAAAATAGGTTGATTAAATCCAGGTGTTAAATGTTTAATAGGTGTCCATTTATAAATTGAACTATTTGATGGTAAATTTAAATCTAATCTGTCACGGAGGAGAGTGTAAGTTGAGCTTGATTTATAATGAATGTTCATGGCTAAATTTCGTTGTTCTAGTGGATATTCTATATTTGTGCTAGTACGTTTAGAAAATAACATTTTGGCTAGTATTTTAGTATTATTATTGATATGGTCTATTTTATCTATTATTATTGAAATATCAGTTTGAGCATTGAAAGTAGTTGAATTATATACTTTTTTCTTTAAAAAAGCAAGTTTAAAATAATTTTTTTTGTTCTTAAGTATTAGATGTTTATTTTTTATCTGTAATTGTTTTAGTTTCCTTTGCATCATTGCACATTTTTTTGCATAAAAATCTCTATTTTGTTCATTTTTTAAACAAAATTTACAGAAATCAGCTTCGATCGAACTTACTGATAATGTGCGTCTTGTTGTCGGAGATGGTAATTTTTGAATATCATCAAGTGTTAAATGAGCGTTTTCTAAATATCTCGAAGTATAAGTTTTTTTAGTTAAATTATGAACATATGGTTCCGGAGAAGTATGATTTTCCTCAGCGATCACAAATTCATATTTATTTAACCTTTCATTAATGGATAAATTTTCATTCGCAAAGTTTATTGTAGATAACTACGAATAAAAATTTTTGTATATAGTTATCTTTTTTTTTAATAATATCATATCTATCAACAATATCAAAAACTTTACCTGTAAATTACAATTGGGATATGCAATTTTCTTTAAATTTCTTTTAATGAAACTATAACTATCGAAATGTTTTTCACATATATATTTCCGAGTTTTTAATCTATTTTTTTCAGATAAATTACAGCGGTCCATCCAAATATTATTTAAATCATTATTTTTAGACGGAAACCTAAAAAATCTGAGTTTTGGTATATTATTTGTTTTGTTCCCGCAATGTTCTAAAACACATTTAATAGAGAAGGTTCGTCTACTTTTATTATTTGAATTATTATTTGGTTCTTTATTATTGTTTCTAATTTCTAAATTTTTTTCTTTCAAAATCTCTGCAATTTTATCATAAGAATTTTTTAATTTTTTTAATCCGAAAAATGATTTGGGAAAATGAAAATCACAAATGAAAGTTTTTCCTTTTTTCGGAAATTCAACGAACTTTGTTTCAGGATTTTTGGATTTTGTCCTTCCACAACCAACAATAAAACATTTAAAACCCATTTAAGAACTAATTTTATTGGTATACCTAGTTAAAAATTTTAAAATAAGACAATTAAACAATTAAAAGTATTTGTTTTAACCATTAAATTTTAACTACCAAAAGAAATATTTTGCAAAAATAAAAGAACTTAATTTTTCATATGTATGTATATACACGTACACATATACAAAATATTTTTGTTAAAAACGAAAGTAACATAACGTTGCATTCGACAACGATGCAATATTCTTTATACTTTTTTATACAAATAAGAAATAAGAATATCATCCTCTATAAAAAATATTAACAAATATTAACTCTAAATAAATTCTAATCTAAATAATTTTTTTTTTTTTTCTTTTTATTTTTCTATATTCAAAACATTCATAATAACAAAAACAACACAAATAAATAAAAAATAATGAAAAAAGTGTATGCATACATACAACTCAACAAAAATAAAGTTTAGTCGTATAAATAACATTTTTATTATACAGATTTTGATTATACATTTTATTAACATTATTTTTATTATTACATTTAACAGCAATTTCTTCCCATGTTGTTTTTTCTAAAATTAAAAAAAAAAGTGTTTAAAAAATTCCCATACGATTTACTTATCTATATGTTATTTGTCTATGAAATTACACATCTAAATTGACTATTACTGAGCATCATATTTTAATAGTTGAACGCTATTATACATATTTTGTAAATAAAACTTTATGTCAATATACTTATAAGCATACAAATGTCAATTTATTCAAAAATCCATTAGCAAACTGCACTATCGACATATTTTCTGGTGTTGCCGAAGTTATTTGCAAAAATATTATAAATACTCTACACAATTGTATAAACTTATCTACAACCAAAAAAAGAATTTACTAAAGCTGCAAAATATACTGAACCATGGATTGATAATGAATGCCTAAGTTTAATAAAAATAAGAAACTACTGGTGCAGAAAACACCTTAGTAACACTGAGAATCAACATATTAAAATAAAATATCACATTTGGCAAAATAAGTTAACTGCAATGAACAGAAAAAAGCGACGTCAGTTTGATTCGAACAATTTTAAGATACTGCAATCTAGGAAATCGAATGGCTGAAAACTTCTCCACAACTTACTTACCGGTATGTAGAACTAACAGTAGATTTTGTTTTAAAAGAATTATTGTGGAGGAAACATTAGTAATTATAAATCAGCTGAACAATACCAACAGTGCTGAGATTGATGGTATTCAAACTACTACGGTAAAGAAATGTAAAAATGAATTAGTGAAACCTATTTGCGCATTTATCAACGCCTCACTTCACCACTGTAATCTTCCGGATTCTCTAAAAATCAACAAGCTAATTCCTATTTACAAGTCAGGTGACAAAACTGATATAAATAAATATACACCGATATCCATAGCTTCAATGTTAAGTAAAATTTTAGAAACATATGTTAATAGTCAAATTACGAAATATGTCCTACATAATAATTTAATAAGTCACAGTGTGGCTTTACAAAAAATTCTAATACTCAAGCTGCCTTGTTCGATGTTATAACGTATATAATAATAATAATATAAGTCAAAATAATACGTATATAATAATAACGTTATAAGTCAAAATGCTGTATATAATAATAAAAAACCACTTTATTATTCTTTGATCTGACTAAAGCATTCGATCCGGTTGATCTTATTTGAATTTGGAATAAGAGGTAAAGAGTACAATTGGTTTGCTAGTTATTTCAAATACAAAAGACAGTATGCAGTGTGCGAGGATACCATACGCAGCAGCAAAATCATTAACTATGGGGTAATCCAAGGTACTTCGTTGGGGCAGCGTTATTTAACTGCTATGTGAGTGCATTATCAAAACTTAGTTTAAATGGAAGACAGTTTATATATGCAGTTGACCTAGCTATAATACATGTTGAAAGTAACATAGAAATATTGTAAACTAAAATTAACCAGGATATGATAGCTATTTATAAATGGATGTCAATACATAAATTAACAGTAAATTATGAACAAAACTAAATTTATGGTGATCAAGGAAGGTAATGTAAATTTATCTGTAGTTCATAATAGCTGTCAGATTGAAAAAGTCAGCCAGTATAAATATTTAGGTATTGTCGTCGATGATAATAACGAATTCAACAACTGTACAAAATTCTTAAAGTGGAAGACAGTAGAAATTTAGCTCAAATCTTACAAATTCATAATATGCAGATAAAAAACATAAAATCAAACACAAAATTTATTGTCAACAATAAAATTCATAAATACAACACTAGAACGGCAAATCAGTTGCATATGAGCTCAGGAAGTACGACAATTAAGTAGATATATATCAAAACATTCTCATATAAAAGATTTAAAAGTTCAGTTAGAAATGCATTAATGCTCAAGTATAATAATCAATAACAATCACATTCAGTCTTAAATTTCAATTCTAGTATATTTATTGTCTCTTTTAATTTTATTTCACTTGCTTTTTTTTCCTGTTCTTTTTTCTATTATTTTGTTGTACATTATTTGCACTTAATTTGTCATTAGTTTGTTTAACTTAATTATTACATAATTGTTAACATCATTTTTATTAATGTACTTTTATTTTACACCCCCTCTACAAACCCTTAGACTCTTCTTTAATATTGTTGTAATAAATAAAATAAATAAATTAAAACAAATGTATTGTAGTGAAAGTTGTTTGTTTAATAATTAATTCAATACTATATCTATAAGCATAAGCATTTATATAATGTAAAAATGTGTAGTTTATTAACAGCTTTTTATTAACTTGGCTGGGTAAAGGATGGAATCTTAGAAGCTATTTTAAACACACTTCCCGTTGAGCTAGAGACTTGAAATTTTCTTCATTAGATCAGATCTCGATGACAATACATGATTTTAAAGTCTGTGAAATTAAAATAAAAGCTGGAGGCAACAAACGCATAACTATAAACTTATATTTTTAAATTTTGCTTCCAGCTTTTATATTAATTTCACAGACTTTAAAACTTTTATACTTATATTTATATATATATTTGACATATTGAAATAAACTTTTTCAAAGAAATCTCGATTGTAACAATATAGTTTAGAAACTTACAGAAAAATTTGCTATTAAAAATTTATTTTCTACTTTTTAGTTCAAAAAAGCTGTTTTTTTAAAAATTTTTTTTATCTATTTTATATTTTTTGAAATCATAAATTGTTAATTAGCCATTTGATACTTGTCTTAAGCAACAAAATGACGAATAGTTTATATTAGTTTGTATATCTCAAATGAAATGTAATACTTAAAAATAAAATTTATTTATGAATTATGTAATTTATGAAAATAGTGAACAAATAAATAAAATAAATAAAATGTAGTAATTATTCTTTCGATATTGAAATAGTAGAGCATTTCAAGTATGTATTAAGGTGTTACCATTGATAATAAAATAAATCGATCCTTACAATCTGGGGCCTATTTCACCAACTTTACAATTCTAAAATTTGTAAGAAATTTTCACAAATTTGTAAAATATATTAAAATTTTCGTTTCACCAAACACAATTTACAAATTCTATCCACAATTACAAATTTGTAGAAAAGTGTTCATTTGTAAGTTACAATTTACAAGAGAAAGACCTTAAGTAATTTTTTTACAAGTTAAAAACGTTGTAAAATGTTATATATTAGGCATTCTAATAGTGAGTAATTTTGTTTTTAATAATGTCTTTAATTTTAATGAAAGATTTCGATTAAGTGCTGCAGTAGTTGAGAATATTTTTAATAGCATTGGACGAATTATTGCGCATAAAACAAACAAAAATAATGTTTTAACATCTAAGTAACAATTACTAACTTGCATACATTGATTAGGAAATGGGGGGAGGGCAGTATCATGGAATAGCGAATATGCATGGAATTTCCAAATCAACTGTTTGCAGATGTGTGCACAGAGTTGTCCAAGCAATTAACTCTGAATATTTCGACTCAATAGTTTCATGGCCAAGCGATAATAAATATAAAATTGCTGAAGGTTTTGCAAGAATTGCCGGTAAGTAATTTGTTACAAATATATATACATATATACATATTTGTTAATATTAATATATTATTTAGGTATGCCATGAGTTTGTGGATGTATTGATGGTACCTTAATATAAATTGATGCGCCAAATGAATTTGAACCAGCTTATATTGACAGACATGAATGTCATTCAATTAACTGTATGCTAGTTTGTGGTTCAGATTATAAGTTTTATATTGAATGGCCAGGAAATGTTCATGATGCGAGAGTATTAAGGAATAGTCCTATATTCGAAAGATTTGAAGGAGGTTTTTAGTTATTCCAAATGGAGTTTTATTGGGAGATTCTGCCTACGGTATAAAAAATTGGTTATTAACACCCATCCACACGAACAATCCAACTTCAATTATGGAAATGTACAATACAAAGCATAAGGTAACTTGAAGAGTTATCGAATGTGCCATTGGTATTTTAAAGGAGAAATTTCCTTGTTTAAATAAGTTGCGTATGCAGTAGAAATAATTAAGTGCTGTGTTGTTTTATGCAACTTATCTCAGAACAGTGAACCTAACATAATTTTTAATGAGAATGAAGAAAATAATAATGAAGATAATAACGTTGAAGATCAAGATAATGTAAACGGTCAAGCGAAATTACAAATGTATTTAAATCACTTTGCCTAATTTCTTTTGTATATTATTATACATGTAATTTTTATTTATTAATTTCTGAAGGTTACGTATAGGTTATTTAGATAATAAAAAAAAAAAAATAAAATAATTTATAAAAATAATTGCATTAAATATAAGAAAACTAGTGGACCTGAATAACCTATTAATATTAGCAGCTTAAAAAAGGTGCTTCTTTTTAAATTTTACCATAAAACTTCTCGAACATATTTCCAGTCTTTCTAGGATCCAATTAAACCTTGAACTTTTGCCGAGTTTTGAATTTTTTTCCATTCATTAGCTTTTATTTCGAATTTTCTTTTTCTTTCATTCGAAATAAAGTAGCACTTCTTCTATAGTACACTCGTACTATAATTATAACAATGCATTTTTACAATGCACAATTTTAATTCAAAAATAACAAGTCAATCAAATTTTTGGTGAAACACATGTTTTACAAACTTGTAGTAATTTTATTTTTTCATACAAATTTGTAGAACTAAATTAACAAATTTGTGAACTTGTAATAAATTTTGGTCAAACAGATTGTTTTACAATTTGTAGTTACAATTACAATTTTGTAATTTTAAATTGTAATTTTGGTGAAATAGGCCCCTGAAGCCTAAGACGTTATTTTCGTTCTAGTCTACGCAGTTTCTATTACTTACAAAATGTTTGTTCTTCGAAAGCAAAGAAAATTTTTATTATGGTACTTTTCACTCCAAGCTTCAGTATGGGTAATTGCTTAAACGTAACTTTTATAACGTTGTTGCTTTCCGTCTATTCAACAGATTACCATTGTACATCAGAAAACTGAGAGTTTTTAATCTTTTTAGCAAAAAACGAGGTGAATGGCTTCTAGATAAAGACGTCAGCGAAATTGAGGGTTTGTTTAATATAATGTTTTAATTAATTATCATCACCTACATATAAATATGCAATTATAATTATAATTACTAGCAAAGTAATTACTAGCAATACTAGCAATAGTGCAACCATATGAATTTTTTGTAAACATTTATTTTTATTATACTTTTTTTTTTGTTTTTTGTTAATTTTAAATATTATTAATTAATATAAATAATATTGTTTTGGAATATTTCGGGAAGATTTTATTCTTTTTATAATAGTAAATAAATAGTAAATAAAAATTTTCTTTTCTTTCTTTCTCTTTAAAGTAATTCTAATTGTGATCCCCACAATACTAAAATGGAATTTTATAGATTTAAGTATATATTAAATGCCAAATATATTTTTATACCCGTACGATAGGATCGGGTATAATAAAATTACTCCTCCGTTTGTAACACCTCAAAATAAGCGAGCTAGATATACCTTCAAAGGTATGGATCGGATTAGGAAAAAATTCTAAGACTTTTGAGCCATGTCCGTCCGTCCGTCCGCCAGCACGCTAACTCAAAAACTAAGAAAGCTAGAATCTTGAAATTTACACAAAATATTCTGGGAGTAATTTGCAGGTTCCCTATTTTGAGGCAGGTTGAGTTTGGACAAAGCCTTAGGGTAGCTCTCGAACACCTAACTTTTAGATCCCCACATTTTTTTTGCCGCTGATAGATCTCACAAAAATATTAATTTTATTTTGAATAACTTTTTTTTGTAGCCCCACCCGTTACGGAGCTACAGCTCCCCAAAGGTTCAAAAAAGCTCTATATTTAAATTGTTATAGCACAAGTTGTATAAGGTATATCTTCATTTTGAAAACGCCAAACAATTACTACTTTCATTAGCTTTAAAAGTATATATACAATAAATATATATTTGTGGCATACAGTGTCTTAATTTACCGTTATGCGAAACTCAAATTTTGCAAAATTCTTTAACCCTTCTATCTTCTAAACGGTTTCAGTTGGAAACTTGAAATTTTGACAGAAGTTAGATCTTTGAAAATATGAGTATGAGTCATTTCAGAAATTTTTTTTGTATCACCCCCCGTTTAGAAGCTGTAAGGGGTCAAAAACTGAAAATTTCCTATTTTGAAACACCTGTAACTTGAACACCTGTTAAAATTTTTTTGAAGTAATACACAAAAATTAAAGCTCCAACATTATATTCTTATTTCTGTTAATAACTTTTTTTAATAATATAGGGTTACTTTATAATTGACGATAGTGTTACTTGAATTTTTCAAATTTTCTAACAAATTTCTTCAACGAATTTTTTGCATTTTGTTTTACTCGATAATTTGAAATTGTTGAGGATATAATGCGTAGTACATAAAAATGTAAATAAATAAACAACATAACGGTTGCTTGAAGGATTTTTATTTATATGATATTAATATATATACATACTTATATAATATCATGTTTATTTACATATCGTATATGTCACTAGTGAATGAATGATAAGAGTATAGATGTATATTATATAGCGCCGTATTTACATACATAAATGTATTTTATTCTACTTATAAGAAATTATTCTGTCAATGGAATATTTAAATATAATATAATATAATATTTAAAATTATATTTACTATTTTGTACTAAGTAAATTTAATATACATTTACCGCTTAGTATTAAATGGTACTATAGAATATTTGAAAAAGTTTTGGATTGATAATCGTTATGTGAAAGGTTAGAATCTACTTTTGAAGAATGTACATATAAACATATAGTTTGAATATATGTACAACCCATAGTTCTAGAAATTATAAAATTCACCCAAATTATTTTAAAATACTAAAATATTAAAAAAATAATATTGTGAGCAGAGTGACAGACTGTGAACATACTAACGGTTCGTACGGGTATCTAAGAGTTGAGAAAGGCAACTGTATTCTTCCTCGTTTATTAAAAAATATAAAATGTCAAATAAATAATAAAATATAAAAATTTTCTCTGGCGATATGCAGCACTTTTAAAAATGCTTTCATATTTAACCCAATTACTTCTAAAACGGTTGAATATTCAAGAAATTGACTTAATATGCTACAGATTCAATCTTTAGATAACATAAGTTACGATTAGATAGCATTAGTCATAATTCAATTGACTCTTCAAGTGAGATTATGTTATTTCTAAAGAAAATCTTGAAAATAATTCTAATAATAATAGTATTATTAATAACAATGATAATAATAATAATAATAACAATGATAATAATAATAATAACAATGATAATAATAATAATAACAATAACAATGATAATAATAATAATAACAATAATAATAATCATATAATAATAAATCGTCGTCGTGTTTTGAACGTATAACGAATGTATAACGGTTAAAAATACTTAAAGTACGAAGAAATAATTGAATTAAAATTAACTAAGTCAGCGTTTTTCTTTTTTATAAAAAAAATTTTTGTAATAAATTGAACACATTTGGCTGCGTGTCATAACTGCAAAACAAAAATAAAGGGAGAAACCGGATTAGAATGTGCTGGAGTTTGTAAAAAATTATATCATGAAGCATTTAAATGTTCGGGGGTGGACAGTTCTACCACAAATATACTGTACACAGATGCTTCAATACATTTCATATGTAAAGATTGTGATATTTTAATCTATGCCAATTCTATTTAATACCTACAGTTTTCAATTGCAGAGATGAAAAAAGAAGCGGGGGAAAATCGTTATAAAAGATAATATAAACTTTACTAAGTTTTAAAAGATGAAAATTATAATTTTAATGTAATCGAAATTCTAAATTCCCAACCTAATCTAAGAATTGGTGCTTTTTACAAGGCCCGGAAAATAGCAACATATTTATTGTTGATTTTTTGTTGATATCAATTTAAATCTGTTCGATAACTGTAATGGAGTAATTAATAAAAATATATGATAGCCACATCTGGTTATAGTATAGTTAATAAAACACAAAATACCAGAAACAAAGTTCACTCCAATGCCTTAATTGATCATATTATAACAAACTTTATCGATAAATATAATATTAGTATTTCAATAGAAAATAATAATCTATCTGACCACCAATTAACAATAGTATCATTAAAAACATTTAGTGTTATAAAAATCCCAATTAAAAAACATACTAAGCAAAACTGATTATAACCAGATGTATCATATTGTAAATTATATTTTTGAAATTGATACATTAATTAAAATAATAATAGGTTTTGATCCAAATCAGTATGGTTTCCTAGAAAATAGTAATATAGAATCCGCAATTGCAGCTACGTTGAAATAAATTTATGATGCACTTGATGAAGGGTATTTTGCGGGTGCTGTATTTATCGATCTTACAAAAGCCTTCGATGTAGTAAATTATAGTAAACTAGTTAATTTCCTAGACAAGCTGGGAGAAGAGGTAATTGTAATCTCTTATTAAAAAATTACTTAACAAATCAAACTCAATGTGTTAAGGTGGACGAGGTTTTAAGTGATGAACTTACTATAAAAAGTGGTGTACCACAAGGTTCTCTTCTAGGACCGTTGTTATATCTTTGATATATTATGAATATACCGAATAATAATGTTATTTCAATTTGTATGCAGATGATACTAACATCATACCAAAAGCTAAATCGGTAAAAGAACTAGAAAAAATACCAAATCAGGATCTAAATACAATATACAATTGGCTTGAGTGTAATGAACTCAGCATAAACGCTTTAAAAATCAACTATTTTTTTTTTTTATATATATAATATAAAATATATGCTATTACAATTTTTATATATATATACTTCTTATATATACTATTACAATTTTTTTATACTGCTATGTTATTTATATTAACGAATTGACAAGAGAATTTTTTTTTTTTTTTAATTGTGCTATAAACAAATCAAGATGACAAAACAGTTACATCTAATATTAATACTAAATAAAGTTAAAACAAAAATATACATGTATGTAGGTATATAAATTATATATAATACATAAATATTAATATCTGTATAAAATAACAATATTAGTTATTATATATGTATGTATGGTAGAGAGTTACTCTTTAGTAGGTACTTAAGTTTTTTAGCAAATAATTTGATGTTAGAGCTCTGCTTTAGATCTTGTGGTTGCTTATTATAGATTCTTATAGCTGAAGATAGGCAGCTACTGTGCGATAGCTTCGTTCTGGATCTGACATGATTTAAATAGTTCAAGCATGATTTAAATAGTTCGTGTGCTATAGCTATGTACACTATTTCTTTTTGTAAGTTGAGTATTTTTACTGTAAATTCCTTTTTCTAGTTTAAAAATTAATTTAGCTTGTTCTAAAATAATAATTTCTGGAAGCATCAAATAACCCGTACGTTTATAAATGAAAACTGTTGGTTGACAAATGCTGGTGTCAACCAGCTAAATTTGTATAAACTTTTTATAGCTTTATTTACTAGGGTACTAACTTTTTCTTTCATCCATATAGAGCAACTAGATCAGTTGGATATGTTATAGCTAATGTGTGAAATTATACGAGCATGATATATTATATTAGCTGCTTGTCTGTTCAGTTTTATTTCACTTCTTTTGATAGCCCCTAAAAAAGGCACGATATAATTCTGTTTATGTGATTTTCCCACCTCGGCTTCTCATCAATTGTTACACCAAGATACTTATATGTAGTAACTCTTTCGATTACAACATTGTTTATGATTATTTTTGGATTTATATCTGCCTTATTCTTTATTTTATATATCATAACTTTAGTTTTGTCAGCATTTATACTTAATTTGTTACCTCTAAGCCAATTAATATATTTGCGCAAATCCTCATTTATTGTTTTTTCGAATTCTTCATTAGTTTTAGCATTATAAATAAGTAACGTGTCATCTGCAAAAATCTTGTAATCGGCTTGTAAATTAGCACATTGAATGTTACGTATATAAAGTAGGTACTAAAACTGATCCTTGTGGAACCCCAATATATGTGCTACACTGGTTACTTAATACACCATTAATTTTTGTAGTTATGATCCTATCTTGTAGATAAGATCTAAGAAGATTAAGAGCGGTTCCCCGTATCCCAATTTCATGCAGTCTTTCTAGTGGAATATTATGGTTCACTGTATCGGAGGCCTTTTTTAGATCGACGAACACTGAGCATACATAGTTTCCTTCATCTAACTTATTTTGTATTTATTTTATTTATTTTATTTATTTAGTATTTTAAATACTATTAAACGACAAATTTTACAATATTATTATAATAAAATATTTTACTTTGGTTTGATCATATGTTTATATTAAAAATCAAAACTCAAAATTTAATTTATTTCAATAAAAGAAAGTAGTAACGAAAAAAATAAAACATTACAATATATACAAAAATAAAAATAGAACTAAATATATACAAAAATATTAATTGAAAAGATTTTAATTTACTTCATCTTTAATTTTCTAAATTTTACTTCAATTTTTAATTTAAATTTTTTAAAATTATTTTCATTTTTAATGTCGTTGGCAAGCTCGTTCAACATTTTCAACCCTTCATATAAAATTGTTTTCTTTGGTTTCTCATTGCGGAAAAAATCCAATCGAAAATTAAAAATATTCCTGAGGTAGTAATTCTGCACATCTTGAACGTACGATAGTTTAGAACAAAGATAGTTTGGCAAGATATTATGCTTCATTTTGAATACAAAAATTAATACATTCAACATGAAACGTTCTCGTATATTAAACCACTGCAGAGTTGTGAGCATTCCACGATTTTGGACCTTTGGTAGCCTTTCTAGCATTAAATTCGATGAGAAAGCAATAACAGTAGAGCAATACTGGAAATGTGGCTTTACCATCGTGTTAAAAATATTAATTGCACTGAATAAAGAAAGTTTGTTTCTAATGCGATTTTTTTGCACATGAAATCAATATTTGGTAAAATTTAACTTTCTGTCAATAATTAAACATAAATATTTTATTTCATCGACAGTTTCCAAAATTGTACCATCTATTGAAACAGTGTTATTTAAAACACCATTAAACACCATTGCCTTAGTTTTCCGAATATTTAGGCTCAGTTTATTTTCTTTAAAACAACTTTTGATGTTACTTAAATCTGCGTTTATCTTATTAACACATTAATTAATATTTTGATCCTCTATATAAATTAAAGCGTCGTCCGCAAAAAGTTCTATTTTCCCAAATTTAACCACTTTTTCTAGGTTGTTAATAAATAATATAAACAATAAGAACCCTAAAATTGTTCCTTGTGGAACACCTATGGGAACCTTTTTAGATTTAGACAAATGTTTATTAAATTTAGTTATCTGAGTTATATTATTTATATATGAATCAAACCATTTATATTCTTTTTCTCGTATTCCATAATTTTCAATTTTTTTCATTAAAATTTTTTTATCTACTGTTTCAAATGCCCGTTTGACAATTAATTAAATTGCAATTTCTTGTTATGTATGGAGACTTTCCAATTGCTGACTACAACTGTGATTTTTGTCGAAAACCTGACTGATTTTCAGAGATTAGTTAATGTTTATCTAAAAATTCAGTTGTATACTTACTATTTTCTCTAAAATTTTTGCCTCGCATGGGATCATATTTATCGGACGAAATTCATCACTTTTGTTTTAGTATTTTTAACCTTTTCTATTGGGATTACTGTCGTTTTCTTCCAATTTTCAGGGAATTTACCTGTAGCGAGTGAGTCATTAATTATATCTAATAAAGTTCCTCCAATAATGTCAAAATTATCTAAAATTATTCTCTTATTTATAAAATTTACATCTCTTTTATTATTCATGCTCTTAATAATGTATTTTAACTTACTTAAGGTTATTAATTCAAATGAAAACGCATTTTCATTTCTATTTACTAAATTTTTAAATTCACTATTTGCATTTATTTCAATTATGCTATTAATAAAAAAGTCATTAAATTTATTTACTATGGTTACCTTATCGATATAATTCCTATTATTAAATTCAATTTCATGTATCTCTCTAAAAGTGTTAGTCTTTAAAACATACGATTTTATTATTTTCCACATTGATTTTTGATCATTAGCATTCTTGACTTTATTTATTAAATATTTACTTTTTTCATTTTCAAGCTTTTTTTTATAATTATTTCTTAGTTGCCTATACCTTTCCCAATCTAGCTCAGTATTTGACCATGTAGCTTTTCGGTATTGAACTATTTTATTATGCTTCATATCCCTTAATTCATTTGAAAACCACATATTATTGCTGTTATTTATATGCTTCGTTATAATAAATTTGCTTGCTATCTTTGTCAAACTTTCACTAAACATGCTCGCTTTTTTATCACATGATCCAAAATGTCGCATAGTTAGTGGACTTCGAATAATACTATTTCTAAATGTAATTTTATTATATTTTAAAAATTTTGTACTTTTAACTTCATCATTTAAACTATGGAGTACTTCAATTTCGACAATAATACTTTCGTGATCACTTACTTTTAAGGAATTATCAATTTTTGCTGTGATTTTATTGGAATTGTTTGTAATTATAAAATCTATTAATGTACTGCTATTCATGGTAATTCTAGTTGGTTCATTTAGCATTTGTTTAAATGCTGCATTACTTATAATTTCTAACATTTTTAATTTCTTGGAAGAATTATTCAACCAATTAATATTAAAATCACCAACAATTAACACATCATAATTTAATTCGGTCAATTCATCCATTATTCTACTAAAACTATCATAAAACTCATTTAAAATGTATGCCTGATTGGGCGATTTGTATACTATGACTAAGTAAATTACTATTGATTTCATATATACTGATAAAATTAAACACCATAAATTTAATCCAATGCAAATTTTTTTAATAACTTCATAATTGCAAGACATGCTTACGTAACATAAAACACCACCTGTATGCCTAGAGTTCGAATCAACTTTTATTATATTATAACCATTTATCTGCACTAAGTTATCTTCATCTTCTTCGATTAGGTGCGTTTCTGTCAAACAAATAAACTCAAAATATTTATTTTTAATTATACATTCTAATTCATTAAAATTATTTATTACTCCTTGTACGTTTAAATAGAGCAGTTTTGTATTATTAATACTCCTTTCCAACCAATATATGAATGGTTGCTAGAATATTTTTTTCCTTTCTAATTCAATTTTTTTCTTATACACCTTACAGTTTTTATCTAATGCATTATGATTTGTATCTAAATTAAGACTACTTTCTATATTTACATTTATACAATTACAACATTTTAGTTCATTTGGATTACACTTATGGCCCTTTACATATTCATTTGCACAATTAGCGCATATTGTATTTTTGGCAGTACATTTTGCCGCTCCATGACCAAACCCCATACATTTATGTTTTAATAAAAAAAGACTTTTTTTTGAAATATTAAATATATTTTTATTTTAATTTATTACAAATAGGTTCCGGTTAATAATGAAAAATTATGTCGGCCAAGTACCCCCTCTACTACTTCGGCAGGCTTCCAATCTTTTACCAAAATTCTGAATCACGTTGTTCAATAAACTGTTCTCAATGGTTGAAATCTGCTCGATAATGTTGTTTTTAAGCTCTTGAATTGCCACATCACTCCTCCTCTACGAGAAATAATGCGATCTTCGAACTTTTCCTTCAAAAGATCCATTGTTTCTCTTGCTGTGTGGCAAGTGGCACCGTCCTGTTGAAACCACATATTCTCTACGTCCAAATCATCAATTTCCTGCCACAAAAAGCTTCGGATCATCTCCCTGTAGCGATTTCCATTGACCGTAACCGCATTTCCATTTGCGTTTTCAAAAAAATATGGTCCGATGATTCCTCCTGACCACAAACCACACCAAACCGTAACTTTTTGTGGATGTACTGGTTGCTCTAAGATAACCCTTGGATTCTGTTCACCCCAAATGCGGCAATTCTGTTTATTGACGTAGTCATTGAGCTGGAAATGAGCTTCGTCGGTGAAGATTATTTTGTTAAAAAAATTCTCATTTTCTTCTTGTTTTTCGATTGCCCAAGAAACGAATTGCCGACGTAATGCATGATCAGTTGGTTTTAATTCTTGCGTCAGCTGGATCTTATAAGTCTTTAAATGGAGATCACGATGCAAAATGTTGAATAATGTGGATGGTTTGATGTTTAATTGCTGCCGAATGGAAGTTTTTGGATCTTCTTCAACACTTCTGCTACATTCTCGGTTGAACGGCCACTACGTTGATAAATGTTGCCTCTGTTATCAAGAACAGATCCAGTTTCTAGAAATTTATCAACCATCAGCTTGATGGCACGATTTGTTGGAGCATTTTCTCTATCAAATTTTGTTCGAAATTTCCTAATTACATCTTGAAAACTTTTACCATTTTCAAAAAATGTTGTAATAACAAAAACACGTTGTTCCTTCGTGTAACATTCCATATTAACTAACCGGAATGTATTTAGAATATACCTAAAGAAACCTTGTATAAAAATTCCAGGTAGAAAAAAATGGCGGCAAAATCAAAATGATACCTCAATTTTGAACACCCTTTAGAATTTTAGATTTCATCTATACTTTCTTCCATAGCTTCAACATGCACTTCAATTGATTTTATTTTATTATATCTATATCTCTGCATTCTTCACACATTAAAAAAATGTATTTGTTGGTTTCTAATAAATTTATATTATAAGCTGATAATCCAATACACTTTATGTGAAATGCCATATTGCATCTACCGCTACACATTATTGAATCATTTTTTAGCGAGAGAAATTATCTCTGCATTTTAATTATTGTTGTTGAATGTACTTACTTCAGAAATAATTTCTTTTACATGATATATTTAATAATGTTTTTAATAATTTCTTCCAAAAAAGAGAAACACATAGTTATTTTAAACTATTTTAAAACTATTTACAACAGTTAAATTTTTGAGTTTTTAGTTTTTAAGATCTTAGTTTTTTTAAAATAGAAATTTTTAATTTTTTAAAAAAATGAACTATTTTAGTCTTTTAATACAAATTAGAAATTTAATTTTTATAGAAAATATATCACAAATTCAAAATAATTAAAATTTATGATTTAAAAAATCAAAGATTATTTTATATAATTTTTCTTATTCACAGGTAAATTATATCAACTATCCCTTTCAAGATCAATACTCTTAATTATATTTATTATAGAGTTGGTTGAAACTAAAACTACAGAATCAGTACCAATATCTTTTTGAAACCCAAATCGATTGTCATCAAAACATACCACTTTCTGAATAAAATTTTGTATCCTACCATTTATAATTTTTTCAAATATCTTCCCCAAGCAACTTGTAAGAGTCATATGTCGGTAATTAGATATTTCGGAAGTTAAGCCCGACTTATGTATTGGTACTATCATACTTGACTTTAAACATTCAGGATAAATATCAGTTGAGCGACATCTATTAATCAGATACGTAAGTTTAGCTGCTATAATTGTTGTCACATGTTTTAGATTTGATGCCGTTATATTATCAGCTCCTGGTGAATTATTTTTCAGCAGCTTAATAGTGTTACATACTTCTACTTCGTTTGTTGGATTTAGAAAAATAGACCGTTCTATAAACCTGTTTTTTACTGTGTATTTCTCAGCATCAGCAATATCATATGCTAATCTATTACCAATTTGACTGAAATACGTGTTAAATACATTAGAAATACTAAAGTTATCATATATTTTAATTCCAATATTATTTATTTCATTGATAACTTTACTACTATCAGACGACTTTTTCATAATACAACTGTTGAGCACCTGCCAGATTTTTCTATCGTCAGACCCAGCTAAGTGAATTTTATAATTAAAGTAATTTTGTTTTTCTCGTTTTATTTCTCTTGTAACAATGTTTTTCAATATTTCCTTGTTCAAAATAGGTTCTCGTTTTTTTATAATTTTATTTATCCTGATTATGATAGCTTTATGGTTCAGATTAACTACATCTTGAGTAGTAATTTTAAAATCATACTTTTCATTTTTTATATCCGATACAATGATCAATAATTGTAAAAGTGTTTTCTGTAACTCTAGTAGCACCTTTTTTAGTTAACCCATTCTTTATAACAATCGCGTTATATTCCAGCATTGTTTTATAAGATCTGGAAAGCTCTGTATCAGATAATAAATCAATATCAGTATCACTAACCATCACAATATTTTTACGTACATATTTTAAACGTACATATCTTCTACAACAAAAAAGTCATACCGGCCCGATTACTTAAAACGTTGAAAAAATGTTGAAATAAGTGTAACGAAAAAGTTACAGTTGAAGATCCAAAACAACTTTTTGAGGATTAAGCGAGTTTGGGATCATATCTATCCATTAAGGCAAGGATATTTACAGAAATTAATAATAATTTCAAATAAAATTTTGGTGACAAACGTAAAAAATCCTAGGAAAAATAGACAAATTACCGCAGGATATTATGTCGATATTAACAACAAACGAATAAAAGTATGCAAATTATGCTTCTTGTCTATTTTCGATGAAACAAAAGGATTCGTTAATCAACTCAATAAAAAAAATTAAAAATCGGACTGTGATGATAGACCGTAGAGGAAAAAGTAGAAAAAATTAATCTAAACTAAATGAAAATGTAAAGAATGATATAAACAATCAAATCAAATTTTTTACAGCTTATGTCTATCCTTATGGTCGTACAAATACAATACAAATAAACATACAAATAAAAAATATTTTAACCCAGGATTACACTTGCAAACAATGTCTCTATAAAGAAAAACATGGACATAATGTTTCATACACAACGTATAGAAATATTTTTAAAACTTACAATTTAAAATTTAAATCACCGGCTATTGATACCTGTTCAAAGTGTAATATATTTTTTTTTTTAAATTAAAGCAGGAAAAGATATTGTAAAAAAAGATTAACTTGAGGAAGAAAAAATAACTCATCAACACTTAGCAGAGATTGCCTATGATAATAAAAGATTAGACCAAATGGATTCAACTAAAACAGTTTTGTGTTTTGATTTGCAGCAATGTTTACCCACACCATTGTTAAAGTCATCGATTGCTTTTTACAAAAGGTCATTATGGACCTTTAACCTAACTATAAAAAATTGCTCTACAGGTGAAACATTTTGTTTTATGAGATAGCATCGTGCCTTTGGAAATTTTTTGAAACAAATAGAAGCAATTGTTTAATTTATTAATGGAAAAATATGATTTTAAAATTTTGGAACATAAGTTTTTAGAACCTGGACATTACTCACCTTAAATGGGACAGTGACCATGCCGTAATAGAAAGAACAAAGAAATATTAAAAAGGTATATGGCACCCCTATGATTGGCAACAACTAATTTGAGCATGTCGCAGAAAAAATCTATTTACATTGTTTGAAATGACATATAAAGACATTTTTGACTTCAAAACTATTTCGAAAATAATTTTTAAAAAAAATAACAAAAATATTTTCAAAGATCTGAAATAAATACAGAAGTGGCTACAGAATACTTAAATGGCTTCCTTGCGGAAGATCGAGATTAATACCGATTGTGTTGGATAATACACCTTGAAATTTAAGATTTTGAGTTCTTTCTGAATGATAAGATTTAAGCCACTCAAAAAATGAACCCGAAATGCCAAAAGTTGATAGTTTATTTAGCAAAGTGAAGTACACGATCGAAAGCTTTACTAAAAATCAGTTTAAATTTCATCAACTTGGTATACTTTCTCCATTTTATTCAGAATTTCAGATGTATAAACCATAAGGTTCGTTGTAGTGGAACGACCTTTTTTGAAGCCATGTTGTTGTTCATTGAGTTGTGCATTTATGATAAGAGTAATTCTATCAACGACAATTTTTTTAAATATTTTCGGTATAGTCGAAAGGATTGCGATAGGATATACCTCGATAGTTTCCCACTTTTTATATTTTTCTCTTTTCTTTTATATAAAAACAAATTTAATTATTTTTATAATGCAATTATATATTCAATTCAATAACTTAACTATGTTTAATTTTTATTTAATTTAATTTAATTTAAAAGATTGATTTAATGACAGAGCTTCAGTGTACGGTTTGAAATCCAGAACAGAACTTAACTTAATTCGCTAATTTCCTGATATTTATATTATAATTTTTGCGTATGGAAATTAATTGAACTGTATTTTGTGGGAACAATAAAAGTTCGTAGAGTAGCAATTTTATCTGTGTGAAAATAATTGTTAACAAATGATACTGATGTTAGCAAGTACAAGTGCTCCAATTCAATATTTCAATATATTTGGATCCAACTCCATGTTGAAAAGCATACCATATTTTTCTGCTTTATTTACAGCTCTCCAAATGCAAACGAACCGAAAACTATTTTGGAGATTGAGAATCTTTCTGACCAAATCAACTAGATGTTGGATTCACACCCAGATGTCAAAATTGTTCTGGCGGAGGATTTTAATATTCACAATAGGGACTGGCTTCGTTTTTCAAGTAATAGCTCCACGTACCACACTTCAATTGGGAAACAAGTTCAACTTTTAGTTTTATTATCTCATGTAGAACAACTTGTCAGCAGTCCCACATGAATCCTTGATCGTGCTGACCAAGAGGGTTATCTTCTGCATTTATTTTTGTTTTCCCATCGTGAGAAATATAGTGTCTCAATTGGTTGTCTCCTGGGGACTCTGATTATTGTTTGGTGAGTGCAAGTTTCCGAGTAGGCACGGTGACTTGTCCAAGGGTGGCTTCCAAAAAAGTTGTATGGCGACACAGTCATGTTAACTGGGAAGGTTTGAATAACTTCTTTAAACCCTTTGATTGCTGACTGTGTTTTAGAAAACAAAAGGTTGACTTCGCTACAAATGCGATTAGTTAAATCTTATTAGGGATGAGGAACTATATTCCTCACTCAAAAATATTAAGCGGAACACCAAATCTTGGTTTAATCGTATTTGTAGGGCAGCAACGCTTAAAAAGTTGGAAGCTTTTTATTATATAAAAGCAGTGTACAACAACTATTTCGAGGCCAGAAACAGGTGCAGAAGAGTTGTCAACAAGCAAAAATATTTATATAACAAACGGTTGAGGTTGAGCCACATTATTCATTTCCTGAAAAATAGCAAATCCTTCTGGACGTTTGCTGGTGTTTGCTGTTTGCTGGTGTCTAAGGAGAAAGCGAGTTTGTTTGCCAAGCACTTTGCTTTTAATTCATCACTCCCCTTGACGACACAGCAGCTAACCCGCCTTTCGCAAGTTGACTGTTCTCTGGGAAAAATCTATTTTAGAAAAAGGACAAGGGCATTTTAGAACCAATCCTGATGGGATTGCAGCCATAGTGCTTAGAAATACCAATCTAGTATTTCAAAACCTCTGCGCATTCATTTGCACCTTTCCTTTGCTTCGGATATATACCCTATAGCCAGTGAAAAACTGCGCAAGTTCATCCTATTCTAAAAAAAATGTAATTCAAGTGATCCCACTAATTACCGTTATATTGCTCTTACTTTGGTCCCTTCCCAAGTTATGGAATCGATACTAAATAAAGAGCTTACGAAATACCTGGATATAAAAGGTTTGATTCAGATAATCATTATGGGTTCAGAGCTCATCGTTCAACAGGTGATCTTATGACTTGCCTTTGCGAAAAACTCGGCACTAGCCTCAACCTTTCGGAGGAGTCTGATATTTCTAAAGTTATATATTCAAAGTTTGTAAACTTTAAGTATTAACAATGTTTTTGAACTATGAATCAATTAACCTTGATTAATATAAAAGTACCTAAAACTCATTCATATTTTGATAAATAAAGTAATCAATATCAGGAAATGCAACTTAGCATTTCTTTTGTAACTTTTAATTAATAAATTTTAATAAAAACAAATCTATAAGCATTTCGAAAATTAGTATTAAGTAATGTTAATGTTTTATGTTACGAAATGCTTATGTTAGCAATAAGTATAATATGTAAATTTTAATATAAGTTAAAGATATAAAATAAAAATAAGTCTTAAGACCACACCAAAAGAAATTGTTTTAATTACATAACAAAAAACGTAACTGGCGCAGTCGCGGAAAACTTAATTTGAAGATTAAATTTTGAACCTTACAAAAACAAAAAAAAAAAACAAAGGAAGTTAAGTGAAAATTTTTCTTTAAATAACTTAATAAAAAATTTTTTATTAAGAAAATTAGTGTAATTAGGTACTATTATTAGGTGACTTTTTTTTTTAAAAACATTAATTTGGTGAATAAAGAAAAAAAATATATATAAATAAATATAACTCTGCATGAACAAACGTCAGAGACAAAAAATATTCGATAAAAATCGGGAAATAAATACAATGGCAGGTGAACTAAAAATTCTCCGCCAAATGGTTCTTCGTCAAGAGGCTCAACTAGAAGAATTTATTCAAGAACGACGACAGCAACAACAAGTCGCACAGCAACAACAAATCGTACAACAACAACAAATCGCACTACAGCAACAAGCAGCACAACAACAGCAATATCAACATCAACCTAATATGTTTGAATTAACACCGGAATAAGTGTTAAACCATTTTCGAAGGTTAATACCATTTAATGGTAAAAATTAATACACTCTGTCAGAATTCATAAAGGCAGCTAATAAGGAAAATTAAGGAGAAACGTAAGTGTAATTCTGCATTTAGTAAACATTGTTAAGGAAGTAATATAAGTAGAAAAAAATAAAAACAAAAATTTGTTCATACCAGTTCACAATTCAAGTTCACAAAAACAAAATATTATTAATATCTAAAAGTAATTTAGATATTAATAAAGAATACTCCGAATAAACCGAAAACTTTAGGAAGAAATCCAGTTTTTTCGCAAAAAATGGAAGAAGAATTAGTAGAATACATTTTAACGAAGGACAAGCTTTATTTTGATCTATCACGTATTGACATTCGTATTTTACCTTACCAGTTGGCCACCAGAAATGGTATAGCAAACACCTTTTCAAAAATAAATCAATCAGCAGGAAAAGATTGGTTGAAAAACTTGCAGAAACGACATAATGATGAAATAAGCTTTAGAAAACCAACAGGAACTTCTTTAGATAGAGTTAATGGTTTTAATCGGGAAAGTACCAGTAAATTCTATGATATTTTGGAAAATGTCTATGAAAACAACCACTATCCGGTAAACAGAATATTTAACGTGGATGAAACTGGCATTTCTTCCGTGCAAAGTAATCAAACACAAATATTAGCAAAACGAGGTAAACGACAAATTGGGGTAATGACATCTGCGGAAAGGGGATCTTTAATTACCATTGTACTATGCATGAGCGCTGGTGGTTTTTTTGTGCCACCTTATTTCATTTTTCCTAGGAAAAAACCGAACATGAGACTGCTTCAAAATGCACCTTTGGACTCTGGAGTATCCTTTCATCATTCTGGATGGATTCAAACCCATATATTTACAAAGTGGTTTGAACACTATATGAAGTTTGTTAAACCTTCCAAAGATGATTCTGGTGTGCTTATACTTGACGGCCACTACTCGCATTTTTTAGTATGAAAGTAATTGATTTAGCAAGACAAAACGGGGTAACAATCATTTCACTTTCACTTCATTCTTCGCACAAAATGCAACCTCTGGATCGCAGTTTAATGGGTCCGTTGAAAAAATATTATAGTGAACAAGTGAGACAATTTTTGCGTATAACAGACCAAAAAGTGTCAATATATGAAGTTGCTGAACATTTTGCTAAAGCTTTTCCTAAGGTTCAAACAGCGGAAATAGTTTTTAGTTTTAGTTTTACTGATACAAAATTGTGTAGAATTAGAAAGTACACCAGATAAATTTTTATAGTTAAATATTAATTTATATTTAAACAATGTTGATTTAATATTTCAGAAATTTTGAAAGAAAATGAAAATCCTTCATCAATTACGGTACCTACGCAAACACAATCACCTCAACCAGGTAATATAAACAAGTTATAAACAAGTAAGATTGATAATATTTTGTCATTTATATACAGGTCCCAGTCGAGCAAAAGAACTTCTTTCGTCCATACAAGCACAATCACCTCACCCAGGTAAACATGCCGGAATTTTGTTAAAAAATTCAAAGATTCCAATAACATGTTTTCAATTTATATTTAGATTCTTGTCTTGCCGTAAAACCTTGGGATATTTCTCCAGCCCCCCAAGTCAAAAAAGTTTCAAGGCGTAAAACAGAAGCTAAAATTTTAACTGAATCTCCATACAAAGACGATTTAAAAAATTAACAACAAAAGAAAACACTTATTACACAAAAAGAAAACTTAGGAATAACATTTTCAACAAAAATAAGAAAGAAAAAAAAGAAAATATAAAATCTACAATAAAAAAGCAAAAAAGGTTACGTAAACAAAAACAAAGAAAAGTTGAGACTTCTTCTAGCTCTGAAAATGTAGAAAATATTTCGATTCCAGAATCAACTGGAAGCAACATCGATTTAACCTTTCCACCTTCAACAGAAAAAATTTGTGAAATATGTTTGAAAACATTTAAGGAAGATGCTTTTCCAGTGGATTGGATTTTCTGCCTTCAATGTGAATTCAATTGGGTACACCAAGTATGCGTCGCAATGTGAATGCAATTGGGTACACCAAGTATGCGTCGGAACATTCATATTTATTTGTAAAATGTACAATGCTTTTTATTAGCCTTTATTTTAAGTTCTAAAAGTTTTTATTGTTGAATTTTTATTTTATTTCTTGAAAATATTTTATTTTTTATATGAATAAAAAACACTTATGTTTTTGTTAGAATTTTGATTGTTTATTGTCGATTAAAATGGACCACTAGTCCACTTTACCATAACTGGTAGTCCAAATTACCCTGTCGTTTTAAAAAATGGACATTTTTAACTTCTTTTACTCTTTTAAACTTGAAAATAAAACAGTCAAGCTTAGAAAAAAATTTCACGTGCACTTTAAATGACAACGAATTACTGCGTCGCTCTTTTTTTGTGCGATGAAAATTGACGAAAAACAAAGGAGATAGATCCTGAAATAAGATAAGTGGTCCACAATCACCGCACTTTACTATTTTTATATAAAATTTATTATATTTTCTTAAATCTAAAATGATTAATATTATAAAATAAATTTTAAGAACAATTAAAGGAATGAATATTTATGTGTATTTTATTATTATTAATTTTTTATATAAAATATTACAAATAATCAACAATAACGGAAAAAGATAACAAGTGTAATTAATATTAAAATGGTATAACAAAACAAAATTTGTGAAAAAAAAACAATAATTTTCTTATCAAAATATTAAACACAAATATTAGTATATCTTTAAATTAATATCAATCTATACCACTCCAAGCGTCATGCTAAAATAAAACTTGAATTAAATTTATCAATTAATTACCCCTTATGTAAAATATACATATATAAAATATATTATACAAAAAAAAATTGCCGAAAATTTGGGCAAACCAATAAAAAATTTTAGGTAAGTGCAAGAAATATTGTTGAATAGATTTCTCTAATTTTCTATTTTAATGAAAATTGTAAAGTAAAAATTTTATTTGTTGTATAAAGTTTCTATACAATATTTTAGAATTAAAAAAAAATAAAAGAAAAACAAAGTTCCTTTTAAATAGATATATTTCAATTCTTTGAATATTTTAATAAACTGTTATAAACTATTATAGAAATCTAAAGTTTTACTCTGAAGAATAAAAAAGAAAGATTTGCAAAGTATTAGCAGTTTAAAAAAAAAATCGACGTAACTCTTAAGAGAATGTCTTTTACAAAATCTATATTCAACATTATTTCTTTACTCTAAACTTTAAAAACCAAAATCAAATTCATTAATGAACATTTTCTTATAAATTAAAAAAAAAAAAATTTTGCTAATTCCACATAGGACTAAAAGAGGCCTGATCAATCCAATAGGTAATATTTGGAAATGGTTTTACGGCACCTTAAATATAAAGATCGTCAAAATATCAAAACAATTTTGTAATACAAGGTCAAAATATTCATAATACAATTTTTTATATTGTATTTTTTTTTTAATTTAATTTTTAAGTTCTAATAATTTTAACTGACCTACACAAACAGTTTAAAAAAAAAATGTGTTAAATATTCTATTGTCAATGTTTTACTTTTTTTTCAAGTTCAAGTAATTTAATGTAATTTAATTTAATTTCAAGTTCATTTAATGTATGTTATTTAGAATTAACAAAATGAGATTTAAAAAAAGTTTGTTTGGAAAAAATGTAGATATAATGTATAATAATGTAGATATATATAGGGGCCCCTGTTAATGTGTAGTCAAATTCTATGTTGAATCTCAATTCTTATAATCGACAGTTTGCAGTTTAGAAAAATAGAATTTATGGAAAAAAGTACAATCCGTAAGAAATCTGAGAGCAAAACCAAATCGTCAAAGCAGTAACCGAAATTAAAATATTTGGTATTGTGAATGACGACTATTATGTCTATTTACTTATCGAGCTCGAAATAAATGCCTTAGGAGTACGTGGAGAAAATGGAATAGGTATCCGTAAAACATTCGCAAAATGTACAAACAAAGTTTGAAGCAAACTTCAGTTAAATTTCTTTATAAGCCACGTTGTCTGTAACAATATTGCTATTGTCCGTTTTACCTTGCCTTAATATAAACAAAATTAAAATCTGAAAAAGACCGTATCTTTGGCGTACATCCTTGATTAAGATTGTACATTGTACAGAGGGAAATAAAACAGTACAAATATTACCACAATTGTACGAATGGTAACCCTGCATAACATTGACATTGGTTCTAGGAGCTGCTGTATACTCAAATTTAAGTATCTATATGAAAAGAAATGAATTCAAAAAAGAATACAATTAGAAAAGTTTTCTAATCGCTTCAAATAATATACAAACATTCAT
This sequence comes from Poecilobothrus nobilitatus, assembly GCA_947095535.1. Taxonomy (NCBI): domain Eukaryota; kingdom Metazoa; phylum Arthropoda; class Insecta; order Diptera; family Dolichopodidae; genus Poecilobothrus; species Poecilobothrus nobilitatus. The sequence goes on along the minus strand of OX352774.1, from coordinate 155,157,772 downwards.
ACATAAATACATAAAACAATTTAATACAAAAGTACAAAACCAAAACAATTACATGTTATTTGAATTTTAAAGAGACTCTGCCCACTGGTGATACATAAGTACATACTAAGATACATATTGATTATTAATATCAGACCAATATCATAATAGATCATTATTTTCAAATTTCAATGCATGTTGTGATAAATGATGATTTTTATCAATTTTTAAATCAAAACACGAAAAAAATACACAATTTTAAAGAGAGTGAGTGAGAATGTTTCTTTAAAATTTTGTATTTTTTTTTGTTATTCTGTTGTGTACGTTTTGTCACTACTACCGAGTACCGACTATCGTAGGTACCACACTACTGTAATGTAATCAAGAAATGTGTTGTTTATGTTTTATTATTAATATTGTGTATAGATTTTATAGTAGAAAAGTCGTAAAAAATATGTAGTTACTGATGTTCAAAGCTTGAAACGGAATTCATAATATGTAGTGTGTGACTGAAAACTACTAAACTATAATCAGAGACTACATAGAGATGTCCAAATGGCAACAAAAAAGTTTAGATGTCGCTACAATATCGATTTTGAAATTTAGTCTCATTTTTCAACTTTTTTTTTTAAAGTTTCTTAAAGCAAGTTTTGGTCTCGGATATTTTTTTTTTCATATATGTACATAAATGAACTTTCGTATGATTGGTATGGATGATAGAAATAACAAGTAACATACATATATGAATATGATCATATGATATCAGATGACATATTATGATATACATGATCTGATCAGTATCTAATATAATTTTTATATTATATATGCATTATGCCATATTATGCATTTATATTACTTGACCAGCTTGCCTACATGCTTATTAAATTGTGAAAGTGTGTGTGAATCAAAATTAAATATAAATTGAAATACACATAAATACTATCGGCACTTTTTATATATGTATTTCAATATGATTCAAAAATCAATACATATTTATATTTATATTTTGTTTTGTGTAAATGTAATTATGTTCCAATTTGATATGATTTGATAATTTTTATGAATATGTACAGTATCCAGCAAATGTCATGCCACTTTTCTAATTGGAATAATTTTTAATTAAAAAAATGTTTAGAAGAATTTTAAAGCATTATTTTTATTTCAGTTATTTTTATTTGATAGGTATATTATATTATCTTCAAAAAATACCCACATATATATGTAGGTATACTGTTACCAATATAACAATATGAGTCATGAGATCAAAAAATAAAATAAAATCATAATACAAAAAATTTTGTTACTTTGTTTGTTTGTTTTTCCCTGAAGTTATAAAGTTAAAAATATTATTAGAAAAAATTCGAACGCCTATATTATTTTATTGCTTTTCTATATATATTTTTTTAAATTACCATTACTTTTGCTGGATACTGTATATTAAAATCAGTTAAATTTAGTTAAATAAATAATGCAGTTAAATCAAATGATTTTCATAAAATAGATAACATTCATACCATCTGATACCATATAATATACGATATACCATTTCATACATTCAAAAAATTCTGTTTGTAGTAGTGAAATACTGAATGCATATGAATGATAACCTTGAAATGTTTTTTCTTGTTGTTTTTAGAAAAGTCAACATTATAAAATAATCTATTTTTATTTAATTTTTTTCTATATGAAATATTTAGCTAAATGTTCCATATTTTTTGTAAAGTGATATTTAGAATGTCTTCTTTATCATATTGAAAATTTACGTTTCTACTCGACATATTAAATATATATTTTCTCAAATATATTTTCCCATTTTTGCCTTATTTTTCTATTTTAAAAGTTATTTTGTCATCGCTTTGCTTTAAAAAGTTTAATAATCACAAGGATAAAAAAATTTTGTAAATGCATAAAATATATGAATGATCATTTTACACCAGATTTTACAGAAGATTCTAGTTTTCGCTAAATTCTTTTAGCTATGACACAAACTAAATATTTCTGTGCTTTAAGATTTTTAAAACTAGCCAGTTTTAGCTGGCCCGTTTGAAAAAAAATTAGTACAAATTTTTGTATGAATTTGTACATCTCTATGTAGTCTCTGCTATAATTATAGATATTAAGTTAGTTACGAACAAAAATAAAAAAAAATTTTTTTTTTTCATTCAAAGTTATTTTTATTCAACTTCATTTAAAAATTATTTTTAACGCAAATAATTATATTACCCAATTTTTTTAAGTTCACTAAACTAAGATAACTCAGTTATAAAAACAAAATTTTTTTAATTGAAACTTAAGAAAAATTTTATGAAAAAAAATTTAAATAAAATTTAGAAAAAAATGTTTTATATCTAACTTAGAATTAAGTATGTATATATTTTTATAATCATGTTTCTATTTTGAAATTGTAATAATTTTAATGTAAATAACCATAATTTTAACGATTCAGGAGAGTCTTTTATCAAGGGGTGAAGGAGTTATACATTCAAAGTTTGTAAACTTTCAGTATTAACAATGTTTTTGAACTTTGAATCAATTAACCTTTATTAATATAAAAGTACCTAAAACTCATTCACCTTTTGATAAAGTAATCAATAACAGGAAATGCAACTTAGCATTTCTTTAGTAAATTTTAATTAATAAATTTTAATAAAAACAAATCCATTAGCATTTCGAAAATTAGTGTAATGTTATAGTTTTACGTTACGAAATGCTTATGTTAGCAATAAGTATAATATGTAAATTTTAATATAAGTTAAAGATATAAAATAATAATCAGTCTTAAGACCACACCAAAAGAAATTGTTTTAATTAAATAATAAAAACGTAGCTCGGCATGTTGCCTTATTGTCAAAATGTCAAGCAATAGGCCTTAGTAATGTCTTTTTAAAATGGATTGGAGATTTCCTTTTGAATCGTTCGATTCGTGTAGTAGTCGATGATTCTTAAAGAAATGCTGGAGTGCCTCAGGGATCTGTTCACTCGCCCACTTCATTTCTGATTTCCATCAACGAACTTCTCTCTCCTACTTTCAATCCTATCCATAATTTTGCAAACGATAGCACTCTTGTTGGTTTTTACGAATTCAATAAAAGACTAAACATCAATTATCCAATCAATGTAGCATCAAAAAATTCCACTATACGTGAACTAAATAATGATTTAGATTTTAGATAAAATTTCATATTGGAGTGAAATCAACAGAATTGACTTTAACGTCTGCAAAATACAGTGCTGTCTAATCTCATGTAAAGTCAATACTGCAATACCTAACCTCACATTTTAATGAGACGTTGCAGGACAAGGAAAGTCTTAAATATTCTGACCATTGAGCTAAATCAAAAATTGAACTGGTCTATGTTTTTGGAATAGGAAAATGTTTAGGGTTCATTTATCGCTATTTCGTCTTTAGATTTGTTAACTTTATAAATCCTTCATTAGGCCTAGAATTGAGGATACAGATTTGAGGATACTTAGATACCATTGGGATACCTAGATAAAGTGCAAAACAGAACAATTCGTTTACACCTCAGCTTTGGCTTCACCAGGTCATCGACGGGTCATTGCACTCACTCTATTTTATAGATATTTTGTTGGTATTGGAACCCGTTCTAAAACCTGCACATGGAAATTCGTTTGTAATGCCTGCATCGCGAATATGTAATAGCTTGCCGCTTACACCAATTTATACTTAGAAGTAACACGGTTTTTTGTTTATTTCTTCTTTTAAAATTTCTATGAACTATTTTTAAAGTTATATCACTTTCATTTAATATTAACAAATTTAGTTCGATTTATTTTTTTTGTTCCCACTACGTACCACCGACTACGCTACTTTTGTTACTTTGAAATTATGTTATAAAAAATTAATTTTTATTTTTATTCAAATATTTTATTTAAATCCTATTTTTCTTAAATAGTAACTTTATTATTAAACTTAACTTATCTTTATTATTTAATTTTGTTTCACTTAACACTAAAATTTCTAAAAGGAAAAATTAACCAACGCTCCAATTTATTCTAATTTCTACAAAAAATATATGATAAAAAACTGAAGTGCTAAAACAAATTAGATTGACAAATTTGTTTATTTTGAAAGCTGATAAGGATAGTTTTTTATATTCAATATTTAATACTTACTTTCACATAAAATAATTAGTTACGCAACAAAAATAAATTTATTACAGTACAGTTTATTACACACAACCAAAACGTAATAAGTCTAAAAATATAAATTATTCTTTGATTATGTACAAAGGAAAAAAAACGTTTTAGATTTTTTTTTCTTTTTTTATTTGATATTTTTAAATTTTATTGCTTAAGAAATTTGAATTTAAAAGTACGGCTAATTTAAATCAGACTTTGTGTCTTGTAATAAAATAATAAAAAGTAATAAATCAGAGCGATTAATTCCAGAAACTATGGATTGTTGTCACAATACGGTTACTCCAAAAGATAATACGCATACCGTAAGACGTCGTACAGTGCACCCACAACAAGCAGATGATGGAGTGCAACGTAGTGTTGATTATGATGCAAAAGTGTCAATTCATCATCATGCTCAACAATTAAATTTCTGTCCATCCACTTTATGGAAATTTTGGGTAAAGATCTTGATTTACGTGCTTAAAAATTCAACTTGTAGGGGAATTGAAGCCACATCATCATCGTTCGCGCTGTAGATTTGGTGAATGAGCTGAAGAAAACAATACTACTAATCCAGAATTTGATTTGAAAATTTTGTTCAGTTGAAGGTATAGTAGAAACCAATATGACTAGAACGACGTGTATAAGATATCAATGCGCATTTATTTATATTAAGTAGCAAACAATTATTAATGTACTAAATGTTAAAGTTTTAAAGATGATTCTGCAGAAGGATGGTGTCATTGTTAGATGTAATCTTTTTAAAGATTTTCATATCATCAGCATAAACTTAAAGCTCACAATTAGAAATGATAGAAGTAACATCATTTACAGATAAAATAAAAAGTAACCAAGTTGGCTACCTTGTAGAACATCGGAATTTGCCATAAAAGAAAAACATTTTTAAATGGAAACACATTTTTACATATGACGCTATAAAATTCTAGAAAGTCATATTTTTCAAGTTTTAGTAATATGATACTAATAGATCAAATGCTTTACTAAAATCAGTATAAAGAACAACTGTTTGAAATCCTTCTCCCATATTATTGAGAAGGAGTGATGTTGTTTCAACTAGGTTTCTTACAGTAGATTTTTGTATCTATTAAAAGATTAGAACAGTTATTATAAATTGAAACCGTTATAATTATAATAACCAACTGTTATAATAACCAAGTTGACTACCACCTTGTAGAACACCGAAATTTGCCACAAATTATTTGTTGAAGTTTGCATCAAAATTAATATAATGATAGGTACATCACATATGTATATTATTTATGCATCACAAATTCAATAATATTGCACTTTTTTCATTCAAATCAAATATTTTTTTTTTTAAATTTGTTAAGAATTAGAAATCTGATTGCTGAAAATAGAAGTATTCGAAAATAACCGTTCAATAACAGGTCTATTTATGTATTAATTAAAATATGTGACGAAGTTCAAACCATACTTGAAAATATTTCGGCAGTCCTTAAATTTTATTTTTAATAAAATTTCAAACTTATTTGTTTTTATTTTATTTTTGATTGTTCTTATTTTTATTATTTTAATTGTCTTTAAATTTTGCAATTAACTGTTAGTTAAATTATAAAATATAAAAAAATAAATTTTTATACGCGCTTAATTTTATAATAATTTTCGATATAGAAGTTCTTGTAATTGAAATGCACCATTAGTCGCAATTATTTTAAATGCTGAAGATGGTATATTAAAATACCGAAATGCATCCAGATAAATTATTTGAATAAAAAAAAACAAGCACAAAATTTTATTCAAATCAAAATTAACAAGTAAAACCCTAAAAGGTGGAAATATTTAGCGATTAAAAGCCATAAATCGAAATTGGTTTTACGGTTCAAAAAACAGAATTAAAATATAATAGTTGTATATATTTTTAGCTTGAAATATAAGATTTCGGCCTTATAATTTTATTAATTATTTAAATGAAGCTTGATTTACAAATAAATACATACATCTCTAGTTAAACTTAAAAATAGTTGACAGATTTTAAGAAGTAGAATATTGTATTAATGAAGAAGAATTTTATTTCTGTTGAAGTTTTAGGTCTTTATTTTTAGTTTACAGCAAGACCAATGTTTTTTTTTAAACTACATATGTATGTGTTATGACAATTTTGTTTTATTTATTTTTATATCTGCGTATTTTGTGATAAATATTTAACTACCTGTGATATTTTGTGATTTTATTTATGTGTTCAGTAACTAATAAAATTAAACTGAACATAAAATGTACATTAATATTGAATGAAACAAAAATTTTACAGTTTGAATTTTGGGTCATCAAGAGAAAAATAATATCATATCATATCATTATATATAAAAATAATTTATATATAAAAAAGATAAAAAAAAACAAAAAAAAATGGTTAATATAATGCATATGCCGTATTGTAATATGTATGAAATATGTTATTTAATTACATAAATAAAACTTAAAGTTAGTCGGATCAAAATATTTTATGTCAAAGTTGTTGTCCTTTGACTATACATACATATGTATATAAGATATTCCAAGTAGAACAAATTTTCTAGTATAGAAAATAAAAATAAGGCTGTGCCCCAAATAGTCGCGACATCTAATAATATGAAATTTATTCATCTTTTATATTATCTAAATTAGTTTTTTCTAAATTTTAAATATGTTTACATAAACGTTTTTCATTCTTTTCTTTGATATACAATCATATACATCTTGAATATACATATATTCCTTTGATATACAATCATATTTAACCTTGAATAAAAAAAAAAAGTTTTCTAAATAAAATAAATTGCTGTGTATGTACATTGTAACTTTGTATTGCTATACTAGGATAGATAATAATTTGAATATGTACTGGTAATTTAATGTAGGTTTTTGTAAGTAATTTAGATTCGATTGTTAGTTTTAAATAAATTTTATTTATTCTAGTTATACTAGAAAATCCCCTGTGCAATTGCACAATTTCTTAAGATTCAAAAACATTTACGTTATCATACTGACTCCCTTACTACCTGTATGAAGGGAGGGATTATTACATGTATTTTTTTAGCTTAAGTATATTAAGTACCTAATTAAAATAACTTATGGATTTTTAATTTAATTTGAATTTTTTAGGTGTAGGGTATAAATAAGTCGGTTTCATCGACTTACTGTTACTTTTACTTGTTTTTTTTTTGCTAGAAAAAAATTTGCGGAATTTATTTTATTTAAATATACTTTGGAAGAGGTCTTTGGTATATTTAATAAAAAATTCATGTCTTTGATAATGAAATTTCATAAATTTTAGGGGGCTTTTTTTTTGTGACGGTCGTTTTCGACAGCTTTTTAATTTAATGGTCTAATAATAAATTAGTACAAAATTATGAATCTATTGTGAGAGAAAGCTTCTAAAATGATATTTTCTATATTATTTTTTCTTTTTTTTAAAGAAAAATATCCATTTCTATAATATTTAGTAAGTTTCTGATTTCTGTTATGAAATATAATTAGCTAAGTCTGCCGAATTTTATATTAATAAAAAAATTCGAATATTTTATGTTATATCAAAAATGCAGCTTAAAAAATCAAAATTCCAACCTAAATAAATAAAACTACTTTAAAGTCTGCTGCGAAGCTTTTACCAGCTTTTATAATAGTGAAAACAAAATCAAGAATAAAATCGGCCTATTATTTGTTTCTTATAAATATAAGGCTTACTATAAACTTTGCTCTTTTCACTTTCAAGTCTTTTAATTTTAGTAAGAGTATTTTTATTTCTTTCAAAACAAAGAGTCATTTGAAAACTGTCAACAGGAGATTAATAATTTATTTTTAATTTACCGCTGCGACCAGTTCATAATGGATGTGGCAGTCAAATTTAAAAATTAAAAATTTGATTTAAATTTTGTGTCGAAAGTACTTTTTAAAAAGTAAAAGTTTGTATCTCTGATAAGACTTTTAGTCGAAGATTTGTGTCTCTGATAATAAAATTTTAAATTATTAAATAAATATACAGAAATATCATCATTGCCAGTTTAGTTTATATTCAGTGTGACTGGTTTATTATAGATCTGGCAAACATCTTGTGTGTATAATATTGTGTATATTATCAGAAATTCAATCATTAATTCCTGGTATTATATTATCTGATCTGATTAATAAATCTTATTTTTTTCGATGGCTAACAATATTATTAATGATCTAATAATAAATTAGTACAAAATTATGAATCTATTGTGAGAGAAGGCTTCTAAAATGATATTTTCTATGTTAGTTTTTCTTTTTTTTTTAAGAAAAATATCCATTTCTATAATATTTGGTAAGTTCCAGACTTCTGTTATGAAATATAATTATTTAAGTCAGCCGAATTGTATACTAATAAAAAAATTTCGAATATTTTATGTTATGATTTATGTTAAAAATCTAAATTTCAACCTAAATAAACAAAACTATTTTAAAGTCTGTTACGAAGCTTTTACCAGCTTTTGTACTAATGAAAACAAAATCAAGAATAAAATCGGCCTATTATTTTTTTCTTATAAATATGAGACTTACTATAAACTTTGCTCTTTTCACTTTCAGGCGTTTTAATTTTATTAAGAGTACCTATTTTTATTTTTTTTTCCCAAAACAAAGATGAAAAACGCTAACAGAAGATTAATAATTTATTTTTAATTTACCGCTACGACCAGTTCATAATGGATGTGGCGGTCAAATTTAAAAATTAAAAATTTGCTGAATTTATTTTTATTGAAAATGTGTGTTTTTTAAGTATGCACTTTTCCTTTTTTGACTGTACTCACTTTTAATGAACGGTTTGTGTCTCTGATAATACTTCTAGTGGAAAATTTGGTCTCTGGTAATAATATTTACTACATTTATTTATATTTTTAATGAACGGTTTGTGTCTCTTGATAATACTTTGAGTCAAAGATTTGTGTCTCTGGTAAAAAAATTTTAACTTATTAAATAAATATACAGAAATATCATCATTTCCAGTTTAGTTTACATTCAGTATGAGTGTTTTATTATAGATATAAAATATATTTTTTTACATGTTGGCAAGGTCTCGCCAACATCTTGTGTATTATATTATAGATAATATTACAATTCATTAACATAAAATTTATAAATGTATTACAATAAAACAATTTTTAAAATACAAAGAAAATATTAGTTATCTGGATGCTGTGCTGTGTGTTATAAACCGAATAAACGAGAATGTATTTTAAATATATGTTAAGTTAACAATTAGCTTCGTTGTCAGATTTATTGTATGCTTTTTATTTTTTAAATAAAATGAAGTTGTTTTCTAGATATACGAAAAAATATACATGAGCTTTCTTGATTTGTCACAGACAATTTGTGTATTTAAATGTATTTTTTTTTTTTTGCAAAATAAGCTAGAGTATTTAATAATGTGTTATTTATAATGATTAAGTAACTAATAATTCGTCGTTTCAATTGAAGTAAACTGTATTGACTATAATATATGAAGAAAGATTTAAATTTTTACTTTATAAATTTAAATGTAGGTATAAAATTATTAATTAACATATATTGGATTAATGTTAATTAGTTTAACTAAGTAGGTACATATGTATACATAGGTACAAATCATAATATTAATTTTGATACAATCTTCAACAAATAATTTTGTGAATTGCAAGAAAATTATTTTATACATTTATTATAATTTTTAAAGATCTACCCCTTCTACAAAAAATTCCCCTTTTTCTACATAAAAAATATTAGCAACATTGTAATCAACTGTCATTTTTGATAGATTTTACCCTTTCCACTTAGAAAATATTTGCAAGAGTGTCACTAGTTCTAAAGTTTTTATTTTGTTATAATATTACTCGAAATTTGTATATAAATACATCGAGATTTTATAAAAATATCAGTTTAATTTGAAGCAAGCAGGATGGCACAGGAATTTGATAAAGTTTACGTGCTGGATGATGTGGCACAAATTCCTACAAAAAAGAAAAAGATGGCGAAAATGCCACTTTATCATGAGCAACAACAACAACAGCAACATTATCATCAACAAGAGCAACAACAACACTCATTTTATCAGCCACCAGAGCAAATTGAACATTTGCTGGCGCATCATTTTCCCTATCATGAAACAACCCCAAATTCCACCAAAAAAAGAAAACTGGTGGAATTATTTAATACACAAAAAAACCTTTAAAAAATTTTTAAAGGTTAAAGATATGTAGGCCAAGTAGGCTCTATAATATACATAAAATAAAAAAATTAACACCGTTTACGGTGAAAAATGGGTCTTCGAGACCCTAAATAATATTATATTTATACCGCAACAAAAAGTTGCGGTATTTGAAGATAACGATTTCCGAGAGAAAATCGAAAAAAATACTTATTTCTTCGTAAATGAGGAAAATGAGTTAATTTTAAAAGAAGAACGTGGTGATTTTCAATTCGCCACAAAACAATAATTATAGTTTAAGCTTTTATGTTATAGAATTTGTTCTGTATTAAGATTTATTATATATTTAGAATTATGTTTTTATATTAAGAATTTTATACAAAGAATTTGTTCAATAAAAAATTTTATTTCAAATAAATTTTGTACTGTTCTAAATTTATTTTCATTTTTCAGATGTTAGGATTTTATTTTATTTTTCAGATTTTAAGATTTTATTTTATTTTTCAGATGTTATCAAGTTTTATTTTTATATAACGAATTTGTTCAATAAAAAATTTCATTTCAAATAAGTTTTGTACTGTTCTTAATTTTATTTTATTTTTCAGATGTTAGCTAGTTTTTCAGATCCTTATTAAAGTTTTATTTTACAGATATTAAACAATATTTGTTGAATTTATCCATGTGTTATGTTTTTCGTCAAACCCAAGCCATTTAACAAAAACTTTATTGCCTTTTTTCTTTAAAATTTTCTCGACAAGATATACGTTTGAGTGTTTAACAGATGTGAGTTCCTCCTCATAAAATCCACCAAATATTGAATCATTTTTATAGTCAACCAGCTGATATGTGATCGCAGAGGTACTGTTTACTTTGATAATTTTAAAAATTTCAGTAGACCAATTCGGTTGATAACCTTTTTCAAAAGTTTTTTTGTATTTACTTATTCTAACATAGCCTCCAACTTTATATTTAGCTTTTAGAGAAATTTTAGGTTGCATGTAAACATTTTTTAAAATAAATTCTTCGTTTTTCTTAGAAATTTTTTCAGGAGGTAATTTAGTTGTTCTATGTTTAGTGGAATTATAGGTGTTTAATAAAGATTGCAATATATTAATCCAATTGTAGTTTCCTTGTAAACTAAATATTTTCCACATTAAATTTTTTAAAGTTCGATTAAAGCGTTCTACAATAGATTCTTTCATTTCAGAGTAAGTATGATAGTGATTAATACCCTTTTTTAAACATTACTTCCGGTTTTAGTTTTAATTGGTTCAGCATAAGGATATTTAGAAAATATATCTATAAAAGGTTAACATATATTTAAAACCTTTGTTGAATTTTCTATAAGGAATCATTTCCACTAGATCAATTAGCCAGGTATCATTTACTCCTTTCTGCTTGACTTTCCTTTTAAGATACCTTTTTCTAGTTTGGAACGGCATTTTTGTCTGGATTACACCAAATTCTTCTATTAATATGTGCTGTATATTTTTTTTTTTATATTTTATTAAATTATGAATAAAAGTGGTTTTACCACAGCATGATGGACCAGCCACCATAATAGTAAACGGGTGAAACAGCATAATTGTATTAGTTAAAAACTAACTCTGTTAACCTTTATTTATACGAAAAGCTCTTTTCCCGAATTGAATATAAATGTAATTTAGTTATTCTATGGAACATTCTTCCATAAACCTTCGACATGGTTAAACAAGTTCCCATAGTTGATCTACAATTTTTACAAGGAAATGAAAAGCAATATTTCCTAAAAGAGTTAGCCATACTTGAAAAAGGAAGTTTAATTCCAACTGTGTATCACTTCAAAGCACCGTACCCGCAGAAGAACTTAATCAGGATATGAAATATAATAACGAATATCGCGAAAGTAAAATAAATGGACTTAAATGGAATAACGGTTTAGTTGAATATTTAGATGTAAAATGTATATTAAAACACTATTTAGAGTCAGCTGAAAAAATTTATGTTAAAGGAGAACAAAAAAAACTTTTTCTTCAAAAGTACATTGACAGTGTTAAAATAGAAGATCTAAGCAGAAACTTGCCGTCATTGCAAAAGATTGATAACTTTAAATCAAATTGTCCTATACACTTATCAAACAACAATTTCAGATGTGCTGTTAAAAATTGTTATAATGTATATATGTATCTTTTAAAGGAAAACTAGAGATTAGATTAAGACTTTCAATTTTCATACTTGCACGATATGAATTTAAATAACAAAACTAAAAAAGTTCATTTCAATATTAAACAAGAAATTCACGTTATGCATGTATGGGAGTATGCTTACAGATCAGCAAGGAAAAGTCATTTGGAAGAATACGCACGAGATACAAGTAGATTTCAAAGACGTATAGAAAAAGTTGGTCTCACTATTTCTGCACTTTTAACATCTGATCATCGTAAAAAAATGTTAAAACTTAGATTTAAATAAAAATATAATAATAAAAGAATTTAAACATAAAAATAAATGTCTTATGTTTTTAAAATAGATACCATTTAACCTATCTTTGAATTATTTTTTATTCTATACAAAAACAAAAACAAAAAAAATAAATAAAATAAACATAAATGCATATCAAGAAATATAAATGCATATCAAAGAGTATATTTTTAGTTTAATCAGTTCCATATTTTTGGTTTGCTGTTTGTTTTCTTTTTATTCATATTTTCTGAACATTCTTAATTAAAAAATAAAAAAAATATCTTACACGACATGCAGTCAGCTAATTAATGACTTTCGTTTTCTCTTTTCTTCTATAAATTCTTCTATCCAGAATAGACATTTGTATGTAAGCAAAAAAAAAAATCTATATCTTACTTTAATTTTTTTTCTTTATGCTAAAAAAAAAAATTACACTTTTTCTTTTCAATTTTAAAGATGCGCTAGATTTAAAAATAAAAAAAAATTTTCTGTTTTTTATTTTCATATAAGAAATTTTCTTACTACTTTTATATGTGCGCCTACTATTTAAACTTCAGTTATACAATTTTGTTTATTAAGGGCCGACCCTACTTTAAATTGTTTAACACTTGACTTGACTTCTAACACTATAAAACCATTTGCAACTGATAAGTTAACAACCCACACATACAACTTAACTTAAAACCTAAACCAAAACGATCAAAACAAGTTCTTGACCTACTAACCAAGCATGACCTACATTAAACCCATAAATCAAAATGTAGGTCACCATGTCGTGCGATATGGGTCAAATTTTTTTCCCATCCCAAAGTGCAGGGTTACCTACTTTAGTGGAAAAAGTGCTCGAAAATTGGGTTCATCGAATTCGTTCCTGCAAAAGAAGTCGTGGAGGCAATTTGAATGACGTTTAATTCAGAACTTAATTGTATCCATTGTACTTCACATTAAATAAATAACATTTGAATTTCCTTAACAATTAGTGTGTTTTTGTTTTAAAAGAAATCATATCACTCAAATTGGAAAACTATTTATATTGCCACAAGAACTAAATATAATTGGACGAAGCATATTGGACGCAGAAGATATGATATTACAAATTACAAAAATTATACCAGACTTTGACTTTGATTATACCTAATAATAAACAAGCTCACCCTAGTCATAGAGAATAGTCTGTTTAGTCTCTTTTAAAATTTTAATTTTGTTTTTTAGCGAACTATTTATATAAATATAATTTATAAAAATAAATTTGCGTTTTTAGTTGCTCCAGAATTTCTAAACTTAGGGTTCCGCGAATGTCATTTTCAGCTAAAAAGATTCCGACGACCACGATTGAAGAGCATTGTTGTAGATAATAGGAAATCATATTTTCTAGAAATGAATATTAATTTTCCAATTCCTATTTATTAGTATGTATTTAATGTATTAAAGTTTTTAGTATTAAACTTTTTTTTTTCTTTAATTTTTTTTAGTGTTATATTATTTTATAATGAATTGTTTTTTTTTTTCTTTATTATTAATAGTCTAATATACATAGTATACAATATTTCATTTGAACAAAATTTTTGAATATATATACATTTGTTTTATATTTTAGAAAATATTAATTTTGAAATTAAATTATAATTTAGTTGTATGTATTAGTCTAATTCTTATTTAAATGAGCTAAAGTATACACTATTTATATAAAACTTAGTAATATTCAAATAGGACCTTAGCCTAAGCTGTATGGTCTCATATTATTTTAATTTAATTTTAATTTTAACGTTTATGCAATCTTAATTTCAAATCTCAAATATTATATTTAAATTTCAACTTTTATTTTAATATGCTTATAAAATTCTCTTATATATATGTAATTTTTTTAAATAAATTTACCAATGTTCATGCAAAACTATAAATGAAAATACTTTAATGCCATTGACTCTAGTTATGAGAGCTCAAAATATACTCAATTATTTTTTTTTTTAAATATGCAATTTATCAATGAGTTTTAATTCAAGTGGTAGTTCATTATACTTTTTTAAACTAATATAAAAACAATTTTTTTTTTGTTTTTCGGTTCTGAACAAAGCAAGATAAAAATTTGATTGCTTCCGAGTGTTTCTGTTATGTATATCAAAATTTCTATTCAGGATAAAATTATGTTTGATTTCATTGAAAATTATTTTAAAAGCAATTAAATACAATTCACGTTCACATAAGTTATTAAAGCTAATATAAGGTTTAGCGTACAACAAATAAGTAGGATGCCTTCTTGGATAGTTATAAATAATTTTGATCGCCCTTTTGTTAAGTATGTCTAATTTATTTATGTAAGATTGTGATGCTCTGCTCCAAATGGGAGTCAAATATATAAAGTGAGATTTTATATATGAGCAATAGATTTGATACATGCTTTCTTTATTTAAAAATTTTTGTAAACGTTTAAGATAAAGATATACGGAACGGTTTATTTTATTACAAAATTAATGTGATCATGCCACTTTAATTTGTTATCTATTATAAATAAGACCAAGATAATTAAAAGATTCTACAATTTCTATAATATTATTTCTGAAATAAAAATTTGAATCACTAAATTTTTTGTTTTGAAATAGCATAATTTTAGTTTTCTTAATATTCAGAGCAAGACGATTTTTAGTGAGCCACTCATCTATAATATTAAGATCATGATGAATAGAAATCTGTTAGGCTTAGACAGGCCGAAATTGTGTTAGACTTTTTTTCAAATCCGTATGTTCTTCATGTAATATGTCATTATTTATTATAAATCTATCTAACCGTGCCTTAATTATTGTTTCAAAAATTTTTGAAAACGCGCACAGTATGTATTATGTTCTGTTTGTTGTAAATAAAATAAAGAAAACCTAATTTTGTTTTTTAGGTTTTAATTTTAACATATTTTTTATGTTTTGATTGTTTTATTTACAATAAATTACTTAGCAAAAAAGTTGTATATCCTTTTTAACTATCAACACTTTATATATCTTATTATCAGTAGACTTAAAAATATTTTATTGTTTTATTTAAATCAACTGTTTTTTAAAAATATTTTAAAAAAATAAACCATAATGAAGCGGTAGCACTAAACACTAAAAGCTTAATTATTCGAAACTATAAAAATGGAGAAGCGCCTTTCTTTCTTAGCACGACAGAATTAGTAACGTCATTTTTAGCATTATTTTTTTTGGCATGTCTCATATATGTTTGACATAATAATTTTTGTAATGGAATAATTGGTATGTATGTTAAGTAAAAATTTGGATATTTTAAAATTAATAAAAGAATTCAGGAGATTCTAATTTAAATGAGGGAGAAGATACGTATTCACTCAATAATTTATGTAATAAAATTATTGAATAATTTGTAATAAATTCTTTACCAAACACTACGTCAGCACTTCTTGTTATTGTCAAAACAAATACGAATTCTTCAAATTCTATTCCCACAAAAATAACAGACGCTAAATTTGCATTTCTAAAATTATAAAATTTATTAACCAAATAATTTAAAATCAATATCATATTTCAATCATATTTAATCACCAAAATAAAATTAAATAGAGTTAAGTTAAAGATTGTACTTAATACTTGAAATAATTGTACTTGAAATAATAAACATAGTCATACAAATTAGAATTAAATCAAACATTGTTCAGACCTAAAAGTGATCAATATTAAATATTGAATCATTGTACAAGCTTGTAATAAAGTGTTCCATTTATGTTAAATGAAGGATTTTTTATAAACTTAAAAACAAATATTTTATTTTTTTTAAATAACTTTTAATGGAACAAACTAATAAATAAAACAAAAAAAAATGAATAATAACAAACTGTAACAAAAAACTGAGATTTAAACACAGAAGCAACAAACAACATAATCATTTAATTAATACTGTGACAACATGATGATAACATTACCAAACATTTGATAACATTTAACATGAAATTTCAAATTTAAATTTTATTTTTGATTTTAAAATGAAAAGAAAACAAAGGTTAGAAAATAAAATATACCTATAATTATTTTTATTACATTTTATTTTATCCCTTGGCTTAAAAATTAAATATATTGAAAATATATATATATTAAAAATTTTGCACCGTTTGGAAAGAATTGTTACGTAATTTACGCTTTCTATAGATATATTTTAATAACCGACTTGTACATAAATTCAAATTTTCATCAATTACAAAATTGAGAAAAGGCAGTTTTCTCAATTTAATTCAAATTTTTATCAATTACGAAATTGAGAAATTACAAAATTGAGAAAAAATTAAGAAAAGGCTAATTTCATTACAGAAAACATTTTCCGACAATGAATTGCATTTATTCATATAACATATAATAAAATCAGTTGATAATAAATATGAAATCAAATAACATTCTATGGCTGATTAAACATTTGATATTAAATAATAATAATAAGGAATGCACTAATTCTACTGTACTGTGTTCTACTGTAAGTTTTTGTCAATAATCAAATTGGTATTTATTAACAAAATTAAATATAATATATTAAGAAATTAAATGTAATGTATTAGTATTAGTAGCGTTAGTTCTAAGTTATAAATAAGACAAAATATTAAAATAAAGGAAACAGTTTGAGATGGAAAAGCACATGAGTTTAATTCAAACATATTACATGGCGACCGTGACAGTTTTCGATTCGGTTAAAAATACCTAATTTTTTATTTGTGTTAAAAGTGCTAAATAAAACTTTTGGTGTTAAGAATTAAAATAAATTACAGTCAAAATTAAATAAAAAATAATGAGAAAAGTGAATAGTCCAAAAATAACAGACGAGGAAGAAAATCCCAATAATAACAGACGAGAGACTCTTCAGACTTAGTGAAAAAAGAACTTACGCAAGAGAGACTGGATGTGATCCTAACTGGATTCTTAGCTACTCTTGGATACAAATAAATAGACTTGAATACATGTATAACTGCAATAACTGCAGGTGGGGACTGGGACAATTACATGAAAACCAGTCACTTTTTAGAATTAAAAAAAAAAAAATAATTAAAAAAAAAACTATTTATATATTAATAAAGATTTATAAAAAACAATAACGAAAACAATTAAGACAAAACAAAACAATCTATAGGTATATAAAAAAAAAAATCTATACATAAAATTTTATATATTTAAAAAAAAAAAATTTTCACAAAATAAAATTAGAACTTAAAAAAAAAGAAAAATCATAATTAATAATTTTCAATAACAATAATCATAATAATTTTCATTTATAACGACTTCGGTTATAACGACATTCCGTTTATAACAACAAAAAACTAAAGAACAAAAAATTGCCCATATAATTTCTTTATATTTACTACCCTTTATAACAACTTTGCATATTACGACGATTCGGTTATAGCGAGATATTTTTAAACGAAATCGAATAAATTTTTCGGATATAACAACCAAATACGTACATATGTATACAAAACAAAAATTTCAAATTGGAAAATTTCTTATATGTGTAAATGCAAATTATTAAATAAAAATGCTAGAGTGCTTTGATTGTTTTTGAAACTGTTTCAAGAAGAAAATAAATAAATACATACATACTTATGCAAAAAAACAAATAAATATGCACATTTACATATACATTTACACATACACATTTTAAACAATTTTAAAAATGAATCTATGTTCTAAATTCTAATAGTTTGTACTTTGATGGTTGTGTTATTATGTGCATTAGTTTTAAATGTCAATAAACAACAAAAATGTGTTTTATTTGATGCATGATTTTTAATTGTAATAAATGTTAACAATTTTATTAAAAAATTGAAGTTTAACTAAAAACTGAACAGTAAGTAATTTATTACATTCATATTTCTTTTATTCGAACTTAAACTGTCTAATTATTGTGATTAATTGAGTATTTATTTTGATTTGTATAAAGTTAAGTTTATCGATTTCGGATACGTCATCACATTGTCTTAGGAAAGATATCTGGTCAAGCTGGCAGTGTCAGCGAAGAACAATGCGATCAGTGATTATCTTTAGTATGGCCAAAATTAACACAAAATTATAAGAATAATGAAATTTTTAATATTGATGAAACTGCTCTATTTTTTAAATTAACATCTGATAAAACTTTAAAATTTAGAGGTGAGAAATGCATAGGAGGCAAGATGTCCTAGGAAAGAATAACTTTGCTCGTAGGAGCGAATATGGACGGCTCAGAAAACAGAAAACTGTTTGTTATAGGAAAATCGATTTCTCCAAGGTGCTTCAAAAAAATAAAATTATTACCAGTGTAAAATTATTACCAAAAAATAAAATTACTACAGCTAACAAAAGAGCGTGGATGACGTCAGAAATTTTTGAAGGAATTTTACGTAAATGGGATAGAGAACTTGTAAAAAAAACAACAAAAAAAAATTTTACTTTTACTTGACAATTGTCCAGCTCATCCAAAAATTAGAAATTTACATTCAATTAAACTGGTTTTATTTCCACCAAATACAACTTCAGTATTACAACCGATGGATCAGGGCCTTATCAAGACTCTTAAGAACTACTTTAGACAAAATTTCGTGTTCAAAATAATTCGTAATGCAGAAAATAACCAACAATTTAATGTGTCGTTGTTAGAAGGAGTTGATATGGTAGCTACAGCTTGGAGTAAGGTCAAGCCTGTGATAATAGCAAATTGTTTCAAACACGCCGGGTTATTGCAATATGTAGAAAGTGACAACGAAGAATTTGATGAAGATGTTATCACTGCAGATGAACTTAGTATTGAAGAAATCGTTGCAAATATACGAGATTAGAAAAATAATAACGATATCAATTTTGATGATGATGGTGACATAGAAGATTTTGTTCTTCTGACAATTTCAGAAGCTTTAAATGCCATTGATACATTAAAAAAATTTATTCAATTCAATTACTCCACACCAGACTTAACAAATTCAATTTTAAATATTGAAAAAAAAGTACAAAACTTATTTTTTTAAGAAATGCTCAAAGTAAACTGACATTACTAAATATTTTTCAAAGATCTAATCTCAAAATATTATCTATCATACATAATTAGTTAGTGATAATTTAAGAATATGAATTTTGTTGAAATATTTTTTTATTGTGTTTTTATTTATTTTATTTTATTTACCTAAATTTAGAACTGTTGAAATATGTAATTTTATGTGAATTAAATAATTTTTTGTTTATATAAATGAACACGCTTGCACATATAAGTTCTTTTACTATAATTTTTAAAATTTTCATAGCATTATTTTAAAACGACATTCGTTTATTACGACGAATATTTTTGGTCCCTTCACGGTCGTTATAAGCGAAAACTATGTATATATAAAAGAAAAAACGTAAAATTCAAATATTAAATATAATTATTAAAATGGGCAATACAAAATCAAAAATAGACAACACAGGAGAGATTAAGAACACCATCATCGTAGAAACACTACAAGAGCAACACAATAGTATACATTGGATCCTGTTGGTGATTGCAGTAGTAAAAGTGTTGGAAGCATTAACATGGTATCACAACAACAACATCAGGAAAAACATCAAGCGGAGATATCAAGTACGAATGCCACAGGTCGAGTAAAAGAAAAAAGATAAGTCAAAATTTAAGTTTCTTTTATTGTAAAATTAAATAAAATATATAGCACTTTATAAATATTATTTGAAAATGACTATTTTAAATAAAATAAATTAAAATTAATAAAAGATCAAACGGGTCCTAACTTTTAAATAGAATTTCTAATAAATAACAGAATTTTTTTTTACGTATTAAGTACTAAGTATACTAAATAATTAAATGAATTTTTTTACTATTACCATTAAATTCAATAAATGATTATCTATCTTAAATAAATAATAAATTTTTTTTAATAAATAATTAAGTTACGGAAAAGTTAAATATCAAATAAATTAAATTTTAACTATTTAAATAAAAATCAAAAAAAAAATTATAAAAATTAAACTAAGACTTTTCTAATATAAAAGAGTTAGCTTTTATTAAATATTATACTATGATAATGAATAAAACTAAATTTAAACTAAATTTTGTATATTATAAAATTTTTTTTTTCTTCTCTCTAAATAATGAATAAATATCATGTTAGAATTTTCTTTTTAAAAAAAAAAAAAATACTAAGCATTTGTTATTTTATGAAAATTAATCTAATTATCATTCTGAAATCAACGACCAATGTATGAAAGTTTAATTGTAGCAAGACATGAATTTTTAAAGACGACAAAGACAGTACTAAAAATCCGAACTATTAATAACCCCACACTCTACCCCTGTACTAAAACCTAAACTAAAATCTGAATGTTTATATTCAGTTATATTGTGAAATTCCTACTCCTACCATACAACCAATATTTTAAAATTTTTAATCGAAAAGAAAAAATAAAGCAAAAATTTAACGGAATCAAAGAGCGTCTTTTTTGAATAGGTATATTATAGGTATAGATTATACATACTATATGATACATATGTATATACTTTACATGGGTTTTTTATAAAAATGGAAAATTATTAATGAAAATCAGAAAATTTTGGAAAAATATTAATCTTGTAAGATGGCTGTACTGAATATTTATCATTTAAAAAGAAAAAAATGAAAGTTGGTTGGTAAATCATTGAGTAAAAGAGTTTTAAATGTCTGTCATTTACAGATTAAATATTATGATGATATGAAAATATCAGAAAAACAACCAAAAAAAAAAAAAATAGAATTGCATCGAACTTGCAAACCTCAAAACTTCGAAGTTTACGAATCGGCCACTCTATCATTGCACTAAACCCTTCACTAAAATCTGAATGTTTATATTCAGTTATATTGTGAAATTTTTATTTCCTACCATACATATTTTAAAATTTTATTTATGTATTTAGAAAAAAAACAAAAAGCAAAAACGCAAAAGCAAAATTTAAAATTCAACGGAATAAAAGGGCGTCGTTTTTGAATATGTATATTATAGGTATAGATTATACATACTATATGACACATATGTATATACTTTACATGGGTTTTTGATAAAAATGGAAAATTATTAATGAAAATCAGAAAATTTTGGAAAAATATTAATCTTGTAAGATGGCTGTACTGAATATTTATCATTTAAAAAGAAAAAAATGAAAGTTGGTTGGTAAATCATTGAGTAAAAGGGTTTTAAATGTCTGTCATTTACAGATTAAATATATATTATGATTTCAATAAAAATAAAAATAATATAATAAAAATTAAAGGCATTACTAATAATTATATTGAGTCTTTGGGTACTGTATATACTAAAATTTATATACAAAATTATGAACTAACATGTCCAACAGACAATTTCAATATACTAGCGGATGGTATATTTGGTAAAGATTTTACAAAATTCTATAAATGTAATATAGAATACGACGATATGAGAGTTTCAATAAAAACAAATCACAACATTATACAAATTCCAATTTATAGTGGACCTAGTAGTCAAACTATAGTACTACCAGGCGTTCAGAGGTTTTACCACAATTTTACTTACCCGCTGATAATGATTGTCTAATTTTAGATCAACAAATTTCAGAAGGCGTGTTCATACCAAGAACAATAGTGGCTTCTAAAAACCCTTTTGTTCGAGTTATGAATACGAATTCAGAGAATAAATTAATTTCATAAAATATAAAATTAAAAACTTTACCATTGTCTGAATTTGAAATAATATAATTTAAACAAAACTGTAATAAAAATTATAATCGTGCTAAAGAACTAAATGAAATAATTACTAAGAATTCAAATAAAATGTACCTACACAAATTATTTAAATTATGTGATGAGTATTCAAACATCTTTTAGAGTTAGATTCAGACCCTATGTCTGTTAATAATTACTACAAACAATTATTAACAGATGAAAATTCAGTATATTTTAAAAAGTATAGGCAAGCTCATATGCAAACAGACGAAATAGATAGACAAGTCAAAAAATTACTTAAAAATAAATTGATTTAACCAACTCAATCTAATTACAAAAGACCAATAGAAAGAAATTACAAATAGACCAATACTAGTACCAAAGAAAGATAATCTTAATAAATTGAGAATGAGTATTGACTATAGGATGGTAAATAAGAAACTTATAGCTGACAAATTTCCACTCCCAAGAATAAAAGATATTCTTGATAATCTAGGTAGAACAAAATTTTTCTCAGTATTGGATTTATATTCAGGTTTTCATCAAGTACCAGTAGATTGAATAATCAAGAGATATAACTTCTTTTAGCACACAATCAGGTAGCTAAAGATGGAAACTTCTTCCATTTGGACTTAGCGTCTCTCCAAATTCATTTTCTAGAATGATGTCACTTGCTTTCGCAGGTACAACATCTTTACAATGTTTTTTCTATATGGACGACATTATTGTAACGGATCATTTAAAGAATTTGAAATCAGTTTTTACAATGTCGGAAATACAATCTAAAACTAAATCCTTAAAAGTGTAAATTTTTCAAATCTGAAGTTACATATTTAGGTCATAAATGTACTGATCAAGGTATATATCCTGATGATTCTAAATATGAAGTAATCTCTAAATATCCAGTACCAAAAGATAAAGATGAAACTAGACGTTTCGTGACTTTTGCAAATTATTATCGTAAATTCATACCTAATTTTAAAGGTAGGTATAGGAAAACCTTTAAATACATTAACGAGAAAAACAGCTATTTTTAATTGGAGTAAAGAATGTCAGAAATCTTTTCAAAAATTAAAAGATTCATTACTAAAACCTACTTTCTATATTATCCAGATTTTTCAAAAGAATTTACATTAGTAGTAGACGCATCAAAAGATGATGTACGAGCTGCTCTAACTCAAAATTATAACGGAATAAATTTACCAATTTCATTTCCACAAAAGGTGAATAAAATGCGATAACACATTACAGACTTTATATTTATGGTACACACTTGTTCGTTAAAAGCGATCATAAACCCTTAATCATCTAAATTGGCACGTATGAGACTAGACCTAGAAGAACATAACTTTACAATAGAATATATCAAAGGTAAACTAAACGTAGTAGCAGACGCTTTGTCACGTATAAATATAAAATATTTGCAAATTACCCATGAAAATAATAATAATACTGTTCAAATTATGAAGGTACATAATTGGTTACAAGATCGGTAACCAATAATAATCAAATAGATAAAAACGAAAATAAAAAATCTGATAGTAAAATGCAATCTTCTGAGGAAGATTGTAATGAAAAGAAAAATATAAAAATTTATGAATCATTGAAAAATCCCAAAATAAAGATTATAATAAATAATAAAGAAGTGCTTACAAAAAGAAAATGTATAATCTTAATGTAGAAAATGTAGAAAATGTAAAAAATGAGTAAATTCGTATTTAACGAGGAAGAATACAGTTGCCTTTGTCAACTCTTAGATACCCGTACGAACCGTTAGTATGTTAACAGCCTGTCACTCTGCTCACAATATTATTTTTTTAATATTTTAGTATTTTAAAATAATTTGGGTGAATTTTATAATTTCTAGAACTATGGATTGTACATATATTCAAACTATATGGTGATATGTACATTCTTCGAAAGCAGATTCTAACCTTTCACATAACGATTATCAATCCAAAACTTTTTCAAATATTCTATAGTACCATTTAATACTAAGCGGTAAATGTATATTAAATTTACTTAGTATAAAATAGTAAATATAATTTTAAATATTATATCATATTATATTTAAATATTCCATTGACAGAATAATTTCTTATAAGTACAATAAAATACATATATGTATGTAAATACGGCGCTATATAATATACATCTATACTCTTATCACTCATTCACTAGTGACGTATGCGATATGTAAATAAACATGATATTATATAAGTATGTATATATATTAATATCATATAAATAAAAATTCTTCAAGCAACCGTTATGTTGTATATTTATTTACATTTTTATGTACTACGCATTATATCCTCAACAATTTCAAATTATCGAGTAAAACAAAATGCAAAAAATTTGTTGAAGAATTTTGTTAGAAAATTTGAAAAAATCAAGTAACACTTTCGTCAATTATAAAGTAACCCTATATTATTAAAAAAAGTTATTAACAGAAATAAGAATATAATGTTGAAGCTTTAATTTTTATGTATTACTTTAAAAAAATTCTAACAGGTGTTCAAGTTACAGGTGTTTAAAAATAGAAAATTTTCAGTTTTTGACCCCTTACAGCTCCTAAACGGGGGGTGATACAAAAAAAATTTCTGAAATGACTCATACTTATTTTCAAAGATCTAACTTCTGTCAAAATTTCAAGTTTCCAACTTAAACCGTTTAGAAGATAGAAGGGTTAAAGGATTTTGCAAAATTTTAGTTTCGCATAACGGTAAATTAAGACACCGTATGCCACAAATATATATTTATTGTATATATACTTTTAAAGCTAATAAAAGTAGTAATCGTTTGGCGTTTTCAAAATGAAGATATACCTTACACAACTTGTGCTATAACAATTTAAATATAGAGCTTTTTTGAACCTTTGGGGAGCTGTAGCTCCGTAACGGGTGGGGCTACAAAAAAAATTATTAAAAATAAAATTAATATTTTTGTGAGATCTATCATCGGCTAAAATTTCATAGCTCTATTGCAAAAAAAATGTGGGGATCTAAAAGTTAGGTGTTCGAGAGCTACCCTAAGGCTTGGTCCAAACTCAACCAAAAAAAATAGGGAACCTACAAATTACTCCCAAAAAATTTTGTGTAAATTTCAAGATTCTGGCTTTCTTAGTTTTTGAGTTAGCGTGCTGACGGACGGACGGACGGACGGACACGGCTCAAAAGTCTTAGAATTTTTTTCTGATCCGATCCATACCTTTGAAGGTATATCTAGCTCGCTTATTTCGAGGTGTTACAAACGGAGGAGTAATTTTATTATACCCGATCCTATCGTACGGGTATAAAAAAAAGTAACACAGTATACAATAAATAATTTAAAAGAAATAGGTAATAGAACTCAAAATAAATTAAAAACCGCCATAATAAATACACCGAAAACGGTAGAAAAACTTCTGAATATAGATAACATACTAAAATACCACAATGATCCTATTTTCGCAGAACATGTAGGACTGAAAAGATTATATGCTAAATTAAGAGCAAAATATTATTGGAAAGGAATGACAAAAGACATAGCGAAATATATTAGAAACTGTAAGAAATGCCAAATGAACAAAATAAAAAGGAAACATAAAGAACCTTTACAATTAACATAAACTCCTCAAAAGCCATTTGATATAGTATTAGATACAATTGGTACCTTACCCAAGACCATAAATAATAACCAATACACAGTAATTATAATATGCGACTTGACCAAATTTCTAATAACAGTACCAATTCCCAACAAAGAAGCTAAAACAGTTGCAAAAGCTATTGTTGAGAATTATTTTAATATTCGGACCTATGAGAAGTATTTTAACAGATAAAAAAACTGAATATAAAAATCAACTTATGAAAGAAGTTCTTCTTCTTCTACTAAATATTCAACATGAATGCTCAACAGCTTGCAATTATGAAACGTTAGGAACAATAGAAACCATAAGTTTTTAACGAATACTTACTATCATATATAAACGAAAATAAAGACAATTGGGACAGTTACCTTCCATACTTTACGTACTGTCACAATTCCATATTAAATGTGAGTTTTAAAGAAAAATACGCTCCATTTGAGTTGATAAAACACCAGTACTACCAGAACTCGTATTTAATTGCAAAATTGAGCTTATATATAATTTTGATAGCTATAGCACGGATTTAAAATACAATCTTTAAGTAATGAATAAAAACGCTCAATATTTATTAGATCAGCCTAAATTAAATAATAAAAGAATTTATGATCAGAATGCTAAAGGGTACGACTTCAAAATAAATGATAAAGTATTTTTAAGAAGAGAAAATGCGCATAAATTAGAGGCATTATATAATGGTCCATTTGTAATAACAAATATAAAAGATTCAAATTTTAAAATAAAAAGCTTAGAAAATAAAGAAGAAACTGTACATAAAAATAGAGTAGTTAAATTCGTAAATTAAATAGTTCTAAATGTAAAATAATTAATTAATAATCTTAATCACTCTTAAATTTTAATATTTGCTTAATATTTTATTACATTAATAAAATTAAATGAACCGGCCGGCTTAGAAAAAATATAATATAAAAATAAATGAAGTAAAATATATAATATAAAAATAAATGACATAAGATTCTTTTCGTAATATGGAAATAAATATTGAATTTTTTTATGTATAACTTTTTGTACAAAAACAAAATATAATAAATAGTACTAAGATACAATAAATTTTTTTGGTACCCTCACGATAAAAATGTATAACATTTCAAACATACAAAACGGAATGAAAAGCGAAAAAAAAATCAATGTATTTTGATAACCAAAAACACTTATTTATTCAAAAAAATATTTTTTTTCATCTTTCCTTTTTTTTTAGAAGGGAGATGTAGTATAAAATATACAACCATAATGTAAATATATAAATATGTAACTAATGTACTGTACAGTACAATGAATTGCATTTATTCATATAACATATAATATTATCAGTTGATAATAAATATGAAATCAAATAACATTCTATGGATGATTAAACTTTTTGCATAAAATTCAAGGCAAATACATTGACCCCAAACATTACAAATAAATTTGATATGCATTGATTAATCATATTCGACCATACATTTTATATTAAACAATAATAATAAGGAACCTAATAATTCTACTGTACTAAGTTTTTGTCAATAATCAAATTGGTATTAATTACTAAAATTAAATATAATATATTAAGAAATTAAATGTAATGTATTAGTAGTAGCATTAGTTCCAAGTTATAAATAAGACAAAATAAATATTAAAATAAAGAAAACAGTTTGAGATGGAAAATCACTTAGTTTAATTCAAACATATTACAGCATGTATAAAATAAATATTAATTACAAGAACAATTCTATTCTAATGTTGCTTAGTAGGCAACATATAATTGAAATAATAAATTTGGAAATTATAAATAAATTATATTTGGAAATAAAAAATAAAAAAAATAAGTTCATAAAAGGTGTTTTTTCAATTTACACCTCATCTTCCAGAAGAAAGGAACTATAACTTATAACTTAAATTTGATAAATTACAAAAATAATACTTTTTATTATTTTTGCTTTTATCATAGTAAAATAAAACACGGAGTAAAAAATGTTTGTTTATTTTGGTGGCTCCTTTTAACAGGTACCACGTATGAAAAATTTTTATGCTGAAATTTATATGGTGTGCAAATTCTTTATGTGTTCTTTGTTATAAGATTCATAAAAATGTATTATTAATATTATCAAAGGTATACTTTCTTGTAGTTGTAGAAACTAAAAACTGAAAAAAAATGTATTATAATATCACGATAATGTTATAATTTATGAATATATAATTTATGAATAAATTACATAAATTAGTCTTTGTATTTAGAGCCATTTAGCTTTCTCTCTTCTAACTCTAGTTTTCTTTTTTCAATATCAAGAAATAGAATTTTATATTTCTATTTTTTGATTATATCGCCTCAACTCATCCTGAACTTCTTCTTGTTTTAATTTCAATTCTTTTTGTTTTAGAATTACTTCGTTATTTTTCACTTCGTAAATTTTCCTTAAATACCTTGATATTTTAGATGAGACCTCATTATTTTTTGACAATTGTTGCACGATATTGTCATGAAACATTTTCTGCTGTTTTATTTGTTGACCAATTAGCAAGTTTCTTGTATCTTCTTTTCTTTTACTTCTAATGTTTCTTTCTCTATCCATTAGCGCTTCGGCTTGGGTTTCTTGCATTTCCAAATTTATTTCGCAAGAATTAAAAATATTTGGTTGCTCTGACGTTAAAATGTTGGTATATTTGGTTGCTGCCACGTTAAAATGTTCGTAATTGAAGAATTAGAAATATTTGGTTGCTGCGAAGTTAAAATGTTGGTAATTGAAATCATAATTTTAAGATGTACTTTGTGATAGAGATGTGTTTTATGTTGGACTAGGTTCATTTTGGTTTCAAAAATATTAAGAATTTACTGCAAAGTTCAACTTCAGTAAATCAATTACAGTATCTACCAGAGGTCTGTATGATTTAAACCTACTTGGACCACCACTATTTGCAATAATATTTTTTTTATTATTGCGCATTTTCGTTTTTAAATCGTTTTTAAAATAAGCCTATATCTAAAAAAAAATATTTAAGATTTCATTAAACTTGTAGTACCTGTTTGTAGTACGAACATCGCGAATGTGGCACCATCTTCCCCTCATGTGTTTCCCAGAATTGGTGATGATTACATTTACAACGTGTAAAGATTCAAGGTGAATATTAACAACTTTGTTCACAATATGCCTGCCAATTTGAAATCTATTCTCATTCCTTAACTCAACTTCCTCTGACTAGGCAGTACATTAGTACTATATGTCGTATAACCTATTGTTTGGTCAAAAAATGGAGGTGGTGTTTAGTGGGTTAAAGTCCCACACACTCATAGATGATTCGTGCTCGTTTTCACTCCTCTATAGTGTCTTTCGATGATTCCCACCTACCCTAGCAAAAAAAAAAGAAAAAGCTAATTAATTAATCATATTACTTTTTTCCATTCAGCTATTGTGCGGTTTGGAATATCTTCTGAGTAAGCTCCGCGGCCAAAATTTCCCATAATCTATTTGCTCTTACTCGAGCATATGCATTTCTTAGATATTCTTTTGTTAAATTTGGATAAACATTCATAAATTGTTTGCAACTGCGATGGTCTTGTAGTTTGTTTTGACCTAAAATATTTAACTTTATTTATATTCATATACCAAAATAAAATAAAACTAAATTTAATAATATTAACATATTAAATACATAACTTTTTATATTTTTAACATAAAATATTTACATTTTTACTTACATTTTTCTATTTTTTTTTTTCTTTTAAGCACACCTTTCTTTTTCTTATTCTTTTTAATTTCGCATTCGCAACCCTGCGATTTTCGAATTTCACAGTGTTAAATTTTCGAATGCGATTTTCGTTTATTGAAAATAGCACTACGTAGTGGGGTTCCTAACCTGACCGGGGTTAGGCCCTCCTATTGAAAGGCTGGCGACTTAACCATTACGCCATGATCAAATTAAGAAAGCTAATTAAGAAAGCTACGCAGAACATTGTTGGACCTAAAGAACTCCCTTGTATGACTCCATAGTTAGTTGGTTGTGTGCTGCTTTTTATTCCATCACATTCAGCGAACTATAACCTGCCATCTAAGTAACATTTGAATCAGCAATACTCCTTTCCTCGAACTCCACGCACTATTAATATTTTCAGTAATAGATTTCTATCAATCGTGTCGAAACCGTTTTTTACATTAAAAAATACAGAAACTACTTTTTTATTTTTATCAAGATCAGATTGTACTTTTGAGATCAAATCAAATTAGGCGGATTTTGTACTTAATCGTTTTTTGAAACCGTATTGTTGTTTATTTAGCAAATCCTTACTTTGGTTGTTTACGGCCCTTTCAATTATTTTACTAAATACTGGTGATTTAGCAATTGGCCTAAAATCTAATTGATATTATTTTAGAAGTTTTGAGGCATCTGGGCATTTCAGCTTGCTTAAATGATATCTTTATAGGTTTAGTAATATATTCTGTTAACACATTTTTAAATTTTTTTACAACGAATGTAGATATATTATCAACATCGGATTAGGTGGTATTTGTTAAGTTTGATATTATTTTACGAGTTGCTTGATAGTCAATATTTTATATGCTTTTATATTAACTCGTCGCTGTCGGTTTATTTATTTATTTATTTATTTATTTGTCATTCTCTCACGCTTTTTATTATCTTCGTAATCTGTTAGCAACATTTGTAAGTGTAGTGTGGTGCAGAGGATAGTGTACAGGTTTCAAAAGTAGGGATCATGTTGTTCGAATCCAGTTCACATGCAACATTTTTTTTTTTTTAACTATCTATTCATCAACATTTTTTGAATAAAATATGTATACATTTTTGTATATGTCAATTTAAAACTTACATTTTTATCTCTTATTCATGCATACAAACATACGCATTATATTTTTGATCTTTCTTGGTGTTTTGTATTAGCATAATTAGCAAAACACAATCCATACATACAATATTTTTATGTATGTTGCTAAGTTATTTTGTTTACAACATTTGTTTAGTATTTAAATCAAAATATTTGCTGTCAACATTCTTTAATGCATATTGAATTAATGCATATATGGTGCAGAGGAAAGTGTACAGGTCTTGAAAGTGAGTGTTAATGTGTGGACTGTGGTTCGAATCCAATTCGTATATGTATAATTTTTTTTTTTTTTTTTTTAACTCTATTCATCAATATTTTTTAAATAAAATTTTATGTATAATAGATTCAAAACTTTATTTTTCTTCTTATTCATAATTCATGCATACAATACACATGTATTTGATCTTTCCTGCTATAATAATTTAGTTTAATCAATCTTGATGTACACATGGGTTTTGTATTAGGATTTAGCAAAACACAAAATATATAGGTACAATATTTTTATGTTGCTAAATTATTTTGTTTTAAAACATTTGTTTAGGATTTCAATCAGAATATTTGTTGTCAACATTCTTTATTGCATATTGAATATGTATGGCGTTAAAAATTAATTTTTATGTGTTTTATTTAGGAACATAACATTTATTATGTATATTGTGTATATAGATATACAAATAAAATTTTATTCAAAATAATTCCAATTGCCAAATTCAAACTACATACATACATAATATTATTTTTGTACATAGAAAAGAATATAAAAAGTAAAGATCATTACAAAATGCTTTTGCGCATTACGCATTATGATTTACAAACAAAATTTTGTCAACACAAAAAATTAAAACTACTTATGCAAATATGTACGTACGTTTGTACATAATATTTATTTATTTATTTATATTCAGGTACCGTAGTACATAAATGTGCCAGGTAGCTGTAACCCTTGTTTCCTGGTAGGAATGTGTACGTGATATAATGATATATTATAAAGTATTTACATATTGCGATATATGAATATTTTTTTTTTTATTTTATAATTATTGTACCCAGCCGGGAATCGAACCCGAGACCTTATGAATGAGAAGCGGTGCGTCAACCACTGCACCAATGGCTGGATACACATAATATTATGTTAAACTAATTTCCTAAATTATTTTGTTCCGCTCCATTTGTTTATAATTTAAATCAAGATATTTGTCAACATTTTTTACTGCATGATCTTATTAAGCGATTAGGTAGGTAGGTGTTCAAGGTTAGATGTTTGTTTGGATATACGATATACTACTAATAGTATACTATAGAAATATACAGTAAAGTACATTTATGTATATCATTTTCATTCGAGTTATGTTGTTGGATTGTAATATTTATATAATCACAGTATTTTGGTACATATTTTACCCTTCGAGGTACTTTCTTTATTTATGAATTACATACTGGAATAAAAAATTTTTACTCTTGCTGTAATGGAATCGATTTAACATCTCTTAATTTACTTAAACATTTGGTATAAAATTATAAAACGTATTTTATATCAGAAACAATAATTAATGTATGTATGAATAAAAAATATCCCATATTTTTAAATTCAAATTATGTGTTTCATTTAAAATTAAAAAGTATAAAATAAAATAATAAGTAAAAAAAATAATTTTTAAAATATGCTTTTATCGAAACCAAATTCGCCCCCTAAAAAGTAGAAAATAAAATTGATTGCAAAACTTTAGCTTTTTTGACTGTTATAATATAAAAGTGAATTGCTAGTGCAAGCATTTTGGACTGCTATAATATAAAAGTAAATTGCTGGAATAAAAAAGAAACACGAACCTCAAATTTCCTAGATTTTTATTTAACCTTATTCCAGCAATTTACTTTTATATTATAACAGTCCAAAATGCTTGCACTAGCAATTCACTTTTATATAGTCAAAGTCAAAAAAGCTAAAGTTTTGCAATCAATTTTATTTTCTACTTTTTACGGGGCGAATTTGGTTTCGATAAAAGCATATTTTAAAAATTATTTTTTTTACTTATTATTTTTTTCAACACAAATCTTTCGTTAGTTTTTGTATTCCGAAAATACCAGATTTCAAATTTTTTTTGCATAAACTCTCCAATCAACAAACATCTATAAAACATACATATATAAGAACAAAGCTGGAGTACATTGCATATATTTGGAGGCTCCCAAAACAGCATTTGGATTTCTGGATAAAGTATAAAACAGAGCAATTATTTTAATAAACGATCCCTACGTCACCTCAACTCTGTCTCTACTTGCATAAAATATATTAATAAAGAAATGCATATATGTATGTTATATAACAAAATTCACATTTTAACATTTTTATAGAAAATCAGTTTTATAAATCTTAGATCGATAATTTTATAAACAACTAAGTGGTAATGTTTTAAAATAAAACATTGAAAATATTGAAATCATTGAATTGGTCTTTTGAAAAATAATTTCATTCCTTGTTGTTGTTTGTCAGAAAAAAAATTAGATTTAAAATTTGCATTTATTTGATTATTTATTGGCTTAGTTTTTTAAGTTATTTTTCTTGTGTTTGATTTTATAAACAAGAATAGGAACCGATAGAATAATTATTATAAAAAGTTACTTAATCTAAAATCAGTGAACTATTTATTATTAATGATACCTAATTCTGATTATTAATAAATACAGCAAAATTCGCTTCACCAACTATTTGTCGTCAAATGAAAGAAATTTTAGCAAAAAGAAGAATAAAAATATAGTTGTTACTTAGTGTTGCCACTTGGCATTTTCATAAAGTATCATTTAGAAAAAAAAAACGTATCATTGAAAAAAAACACTCTAATCAATTATTCACTAACAAACAAAATTTTAGTTCAACATAACACATAGGTAACAAAAAAATAAATAAAATTGCACATTTATTAATTTAAAAATTAAACATTTATACCTAAAACCCAAACATAAAAAATATAATTACTTAGAAATATAATGGGAAATAGACAGAATTTTATTAAAAAATAATTTTGGCTGACCATACTTTCTTATTATCTTCTGCAATTAGTTCTTTAGACATAATATAAATTATTGTAGTTATAAAATACCGGTTAGATTATTTGTTTTTTAATAAACTCAATTTTTAATAGCTCAGAAAATTTTCTTTCTGCTGCGGCAGAGCTGTGCGGTAAACTCACAGACCATCATAAAATGACTATGGTTCGAAATATACATATATTCCCTCGCATCATTTTTCAAATTGTAAACTAAATTTAATAAATTTTCAATTTAAAATAATGTAACGAAACAAATTGTTACTATTTGTTTTTTTGACACTAGCATATGTATTTTTGGTTGTAGTGACTAAGTGTTAGCAAAAATTTAATTTTTAATGACATTTTACTAGATACATAAGTTACAGTTTGCACGCACTTAAATTTAAACAATTTTTATTAAATTTAATTTGTAAAGTTTTATTGTTTTATTTTAAATAAAAATTTTTTGAGGTTTTTTGTTAAAAATTTTCTGAGTGTCAAAATTAGACTTTTTCATGCCAAAAAGTATCATAGTATAATTTTTCAGTCAAATTTTAAAAAAGTATCATAAATCCTACGATCGCATCAAAGTGGCAACAGACATTCTAATTCAAAATAATTTTTGTTGCTTAGAGATAAAATTGTCAATCCCGAAGCGCAAAAAATAGAAAATATCTTAATATCCGCGATGACGCGCGGATAGAATACATAAAAATACAATTTCCAGTTTGACGAATTAGTTTCAATTGTGAGTACATAAGAATGCATATTTTAGTTTTTTAGTCTCGAATTTTCATCGATGGTCGGAATTGTGTTTACGATAATATGATAATAAATGTTATTTATGATAATAAAGGGATTATTATCGTACAAAAAAAATTAGTTTTTAACTGTTTTCGTTTTACACATTTGTAAATGACAAATCAATAATATACCTTACATTTAAATTAAAATTTACTTACTCCGTTATTTCTTTTCGCTTTTCTTGCAATTGTGTTAAGCATTCACTTAGTTCGAGAAATAATTTATTTGTTTTTTCCAATTTATCTTCATAAACTTTACGAATATCTTGAGCATGTTGCCATTCTGCAGTCCTCCGTTTTATCAAGTCTTCCTCATATTTGTGTATGTTAATACCATTTTGCGTAATTTTTTTCATATGATTGCGGATTTCTTCCTTCCAAAATGTTTGCTTTTTTTTAAATTCGGCATCACAACTTTTCAGTAATTCTGCACCAGCTATTTCTAAATGTGTTAAAATTTGTCTAAATGAAGGACGATTTCTTGGCTTTATATTCCAACATAACTGAACTAACAATTTGAATCCCTCTGGGCAACTCGATGGAATATGTAATTGAAGTGAATTATTTCCGACACCCCATATAATTGCAGAAGAATCTACATCTTTATAAGGAATTTCACATGTTAACATTTCCCACAATACAACACCAAAAGACCACACATCAACTTAAATGTGTTTTATATAAAAAAAAATTTAAAATAATAATAAATGCATAATTAAAATTTCTAAGCAACAATTACTTTGGAAATACCTTTTTCAGAACATGGTTCGTTTCGAATTACTTCTGGAGCCATCCATGCTACTGTTCCAGCAAAACTCATTTTGGTACTAACTTCGTTCCATTCACGGCTTGTCCCGAAATCACTAATTTTAACTACTTGATTTTGACCTATTAGTATACTAAAAAAAATATCTATTAATATGCGTATAATAAAAATTAATATATGTACATATGTAATTTGAATAATATCAATTATGTATTTCACTATAAAACAAGTTAAATTTTCATGCCTAACATCTGTGCGTCAATTTACAAAATTAAGTAATTAACATAATTCCGACCATAGACCATCGGCGAAGACCTACGAAGTCCATCCTACTATTTCTCGTCAAATGAAAGACAAGTGTAGCAAAAATAAAAATGAAGTTGTTTGTTTTTAACAACGTTTTTAATTTCTGTTGTAGCGATGCCAGAAGAAAAAAAAAATATCTAAATATCGCAGAAGATGAATTTTTGTCAATTGTGAGTAAATACACACATAGCTGTTTTAATTTTTCTTCACGAGTTTTCGTCGATGGTTTGAATTGTGTTTAATACTTTAAAGCACTTAAATTTAGATTAAATATGTAAGTAGGTACCTGCAATATCTTTCTTTTCTTGATATATATTTAAATTATATCATTAAAATTTTTAAAATCAAGTTGCCTATTTTTTATAATTAAAAAATGTAGATAGCAAAATAGCTATATAATGCTCTTTTGTAGGACATTGTCTAGATAATAGGTATGATGTGAAAAACAATTGGGCATGAAAAAAAATTATGCCATATAGCACCGAAGACCACGCCCATATGTTTAATTAAATATATGTACATAGGTAAAAGGAGATTATAGGTATTTATAGGAATACTTATATAAATCAAGCTCTAAAATAATAAAAATAAAAACGAAAATGTAATTAAAAGAAGATGTGTAGTTCATATTTAATTTTTTAAAGTTGTTATTATAATTTTAACGTTGCAAAATAAAAATAAAAAAATTTTCTATTTTTAGGATATGTGTTGTTTCTTATTATAATATATTTTGTTCTAAAAATAAGAAAGATATTAAGAAGGTATACACATGAACTTTTAAAAATATTTTGCATTCATAGTTTGACTCTTTCAAACAATTTAAAAACTTATATGCAGATAGTAGAAAAGTATATTTAAAATAAAAAATAAAAGAAAAAAAATTATGGAACTATGAAATAACCTGAAATCTTTGATTTTCTTGTTTTTGTTATTATTACGTTGTATTTATTATTATTTTGGTATTATTACGTCTATACTGTAAGGAATGAAAAAAAAAAATCAAAACAGGTTACTTGCTTTTGGTATCTGTATAAGAATAATAAAAAAACCAAATTTATTATGTGTACATTTTTTTTTTATTTTAAAAATTTGTTTCTTCTGTTGATAATGATGACCTGAAACTTTAAAACATAAAAATTTTTATTTCTTCGGAAATTTAAATCCCCGTAAACCTTCTAATCAAGATCTGAAAAGCAAATTAAAAACAAACATTTTTATTTAAGTAATATAATTTGTTGTATCTTTTAAAATCAGCAATTTTCAATGCTTGTATCTTTATCAAACATTTTTGCGTACATGTCCGGCGCAAAAATAACATAATTTTGGGTTTCAAAAATCCACTTTTCCTTCTTCGCTTTTACATACGAGTATACATATTCCCTAATTTTTTCAACAATATAGAACCGTTCCGGTTCCATATCAATTTCCCATAAAAATTTCGTAAAATAATTTATGCTATTAACGTTTTGCATAATTTTGAAAATCTTCCTTTCTTAGAGGAGGATGATCTTTGTTCTTGTGTTTGTTGAAGGGGTTGTTGTTGTGGTGATTGTTGTTGTGAAGATTGTTGCTGTGATGATTGTTGTTGTTTTTGTTGTTGTGGTTGTTCCTTCCTTCTTTTTCCAGGAAGACGCACGGACGAAACAGTATCATTAGATGTATTACTTAGAAATAGGAATATGATAATATATTCTTGAGCCATTTTACTTTTTCAAAATATTAAATTAAACTGTAACTATTATACAAAATTTCACTGTTTAAAACGTATGCAGATAGGTTTTGTTTTTGTTTTCAAAAACGATAATTTTACATTTGGATATTTAACTGCAGTGTTGCAAATTACACTTTTTATATTTTTAAACTTAAAGACGATCGCATTTTTATTTTTACAGAATTATAATTTATTAAAATGTCTTGACTACAATGTTGCAAATTATAATTTTAATTTTTTTCTATTTGGAGATATAACACAAGATC
This sequence comes from Poecilobothrus nobilitatus, assembly GCA_947095535.1. Classification (NCBI taxonomy): domain Eukaryota; kingdom Metazoa; phylum Arthropoda; class Insecta; order Diptera; family Dolichopodidae; genus Poecilobothrus; species Poecilobothrus nobilitatus. The sequence continues at coordinate 155,120,020 of OX352774.1, read as the reverse complement.
TTATTTTGTTTTTTTTTTATTTTTGATATGCAAAACTATGACTTATCAAAATGGAAATTTACTACAATGTTGCAAATTAGAACCTTTTAAAAATGATAAAATCGATTTTATTCGTTAAGTCGTGTTAAGTTTCTTTACGTAAAAAGATGTCCAAAAAAATTATTTTACAAAAATTTCTGGATTCAAATTCGGTAAATTCAGAAATAATACGGTATTCTATTGAACATATAGTTTTGACGGTTCAATATACGCGGCCGTAAGATAAAATTTGTTATTAAACCGGTATCCGGAAAATGTAGATCCAGTAAATTGGATTAAAGATGCAGTACATGATGTTGTAAAAGATGGTACGAAAAATGCGAATTCAAACGATATTATGAGAATAACATTTTGTGGAGAAAGTTTTGAAGAACGAGGCTCTGTAATCTCTGATTTTAAATTTGCCAATCAACTAAAATTTTCTGATATTTGGGATATCAAAAGTTTTCAAAGTAATTCAGAAGGTAAGTACAAAACTGGTTTTAATTCAAAAATCTTTGATAATATGTCACCTTTTATTTATAGGGTTTAGTTAAGTTATCAATATTAAACTCCCTGTTGGAAGTGGAGTGACGAAAAAATATTTAAATTATAAAGACCAATGCAAAGTGGAAAGAGGAATAATTACCATTAAAAATGAAAATAATTTATGTTTACATGTAACAGTTATTGTTTCAATAGCTAAATATGAAAAATATAAATATTACAAAAAAATTCGATGTGGTACTGGAAAGCTTCAAACTGAATTAGCTTTAGAGCTGATAAAAAAATCAGGTATATCTATCCCTTCAGAAGGTTGCGGAATGCTCGAATTAACACAATTCGAAAAATGTTTAGAAAATTATAAAATTGTAGTTTATAAATATGGAAAAGGCAGAGAAGTAATATTTAAAGGAGAAAATGGAGGTAAAAGAATTAACTTGTTGTACGATGCTGTTGAACATCACTATAATAGGAGGGCATCTAAGCTATGCTCACTATCTAACAGGACCAGGAGCGTTAGGGAATTTTTAATAGATACAAAACATTTCACATTATTGTTTCTCTCACTGCAGCATTTATGGCTGATTTTTATTGTGAACAATGTCACATGTCATATTATGTTAAAAATAAACATAAATGTACAAAGAGCTGTCCTTGCTGTCAGGAAACGCAGGTATGCGCACAAAATATAACATATATATTATGCGTCGACTGCAATCTTTACTTTCGAGGTCAAGCGTGTTTTGACAATCAAGGCTCAACTTCAACCAAATTAACCACATGTGAGGAAATTAGAAAATGTAAAAACTGTGCCAACATTTATAAAGCAAAAAGGAAACATACAATATGTGGAGAAGTTTACTGTAAAATTTGTAGTAGTTTTGTTCCAGATGATCACCTATGTTAAATTAAACAAGACAAAAATTAGGCAAATTCTCAAAATTTTCTGTACATATTTTATGATTTAGATACTAGACAAGAAAAAAATGTGTTAAAAGAAACAAAACAACACGAGCTAATTTTATGCGTCATTCAACAAAGATGTCATAATTGCATAGAAAACAGTTCTTTATTTTTTGCTTAAAGTGTGGTTTTAGACAAAAAAAAATTAAAAAGGAAATATAATAGATAAGTTAATGGAACATATTTTGCAATTAAGAAAAATATTTGAACAAATTAATGTAATTGCCCACGATGGGCAGACTTTTGATCATCAATAATGTTACTGGACAACATAAAATTCATAGGCTCACTTAATCAGTTTCCAATGGCACTTTCTAGGTTACCAAAAGCATTTAATTTATGAGCTTTGAAGTTTTTTCGCGGGAATTGTTCATTGTAATTTTGTTTATTTTATTTGTAAATAAACTTACCGGGTTCACCGCATATTAATAAAAACACCGCAATTGATTCGACAATGTAGCGACGTTTCGAAGAAGATTCTTTCTTCATTATCAAGCGTTCACTGAGTTGGACAATATAATTATACATACAAATATATACATGCAAATACAATTATGCATATTAATTGTACGCATTCTTACACTGCTCAATCCATTTATTAACAAAAACACCGCAATTGATTCGACAATGTAGCGACGTTTCGAAGAAGATTCTTTCTTCATTATTAAGCGTTCACTGAATTGGACAATATAATTATACATACAACTATATACATGCAAATACAATTATGCATATTAATTGTACGCATTCTTACATTGCACTATACTATATTATGTATGTACTATACGTCATTTGTTGTAGTTTTCTAATTTTTTTTTAAATTTTTGATCTTTTTTTGTTGTTAAATTTTTAATAATATTACTTATTTGTTGTTGTATAAAATATTTTGTTGTTATTAGATGTTATTTTTTTTTTGTTTTTTTACTTCTTAAATTGTAATTCGAAAGTAGATTATTACTATTGCGGTTTATTTTTTCCCGATAAGCAATTTTGACCGTTTTAATTTTTATTTTTTTCCTAAGGGAGGTGGGAATCTTCCAAAGACACCAAGAATTACCCCTTGGTAGTGTCAGATTCTTACTGACTAAACCCACCTCCCCCTTTAGCCAATATAGTGGGATGAAACCCTTACCTGCGAAAGCAATATATTGGCTAGGGAGTAGGGATAGGAAAGGATAGGAAAATGGATACGGAACATTGAATTGGGAGTGGGACTGTAAGGAAACAATGAATCCGCCTATTATTATTATTTATTATTATTACTAAAGCCGTCACAACAGTTACAACATGAAGTAGTAGTATATATATTACTACATGAGGTAATTATTGAAGGCAACCCCCACTGTCACTGTAGCGGCTGTTATTATTGGTATTAATATTCTTATTAATATTATTATTATTTTACTAGAGTCAGCGCCATCAGTGGATTACAACGTGCAGCAGTATATAACACCTTACTTGCACGATATAACCAAAGATAGCCCCACTGTAGTAGCTATTATTATTATTACTATTATTATTATTACTATTATTATTATTACTATTATTATTATTACTATTATTATTATTATATAATTATTGTTATATTATTGTACTATTTATTACACTATTTAATTATTGTACTATTATTATTATTATTAATTATTATTATTATTATTATTAATATTATTACTATTATTGTTACTATTATTATCATTATTATTATTATTATTATTTTTACCACAGAGTCAGCGCCATCAGTGGATTACAATGTGCAGCAGTATATAACACCTTACTTGCATGATATAACCAAAGATGGCTCTACTGTAGCAGCTATTATTATTATTACTATTATTATTATATAATTATTGTTATATTATTATTGTACTATTTATTACACTATTTAATTATTGTACTATTATTATTATTATTATTACTATTATTGTTACTATTATTATTATTATTTTTACCACAGAGTCAGCGCCATCAGTGGATTACAACGTGCAGCAGTATATAACACCTTACTTGCATGATATAACCAAAGATGGCTCTACTGTAGCAGCTATTATTATTACTATTATTATTATTATAATTATTGTTATTATTATTACTATTACTATTATTATTAATATTATTATTGTTATTATTACTAATATTAATTATACAATATATATTATTACGATATAAAAGTACTACATATTTTTTATTTATGACCTGACCGGGGTTTGAACCCGAGACCCTTCGATTGAAAGGTTGGCGACTTAACCACTGCGCCATGAGTCAGATTATAGTTTGCATATTTTGTTGTTGATGGCAAACTATACTAACTATGTCCATTCTTTTCCTTGTGGTTGCAGTTTTTAGGCCACCAATCAAGGGATCCCAAGTGGTTGAAAGTTTGTAACTTTTGTCTATATTGAAATTTCGAACCTTCTAAAATGAAATTTAAATTATCAACAACCCTGAAAAAAGGTTATTTTTCTTATTTATTCAACGCGATAAAAAACGAAAATTACGATGGATGTTTACGAGAAGTGAAATATTTTTTTGATACAATGAAAGAAGGTGAACGCGAAGAATTTTTAAAATGCTATGAGAAAAATAAAAAATTTAATTTCAATATGCAAAAGAAAATTACGGAATATTGCATCAACGATGTCAAAATTTTGGCTGAAGCATGTTTGAATTTTGGAAAAATATTTTTAGAAGAATGCAAAGTTGAACCGTTTTTGCAATCTTGCATATCGACGAAATTTTCTAAAACCTAATATTATTGTGGTAATGGTATTATATCTAATGGTATTATATCTAAGAAATGCGAACTTATTTAATAGCAATGATTATACACTTAATCAAAGATATGAAAGAAGAGTAGTAAAAAAAAGAGCATCTAAAATATATTGCATACAATGTGGGAATTTGAATTTTTTTTTTTTTTTTAAATTTATTTCATTATTTTTATTTCATATTTTAAATTCTTATAAAAACTGAGACTTAAAACTAAACAATTACTATTATTAAATAAAAATAGTTAAGATCAATATATTACTATAGAAGTAAGTGTCGTCGAAAGATCTACAAAATTAATGAACTACAAGATAAAAATTAAAGTACATGTTGGGGAAACAGAGATTGTAATTGCCAAGTATTAAATTAAGTTAATTAAAATCTAATTAAAATTTAAGTTTAATTAAATGATATTGAAAGTTAATTTAACAATGTACAAGCAAACAAATAGAAAAAAGAGAAAACAAAAGCAAGATCGTATAAAATATTAAATTTGCACAGAATTAGAAGAATATGAGAAAATCAGTTCATACCTAAATTCGTACATGTAGAAGTTTTTCTGAATCAACCGAATCCAACGTTATGAGCCAAGACTTAATGTTTGATAGAAATTTCGAAAGAACTCTAATATTCCTTATATTCCCTTGCAATCTATTAAAAATTCTTGGTGCAATAATATTATGCTTTCATAAACCATTGTGACAGAAATGACAGAAATTTCATTGTGGCAGAAATGATTTCTACGAAAACGTGGAGTATGTACAAGATTCCTACTATTAATTCTTAAATTGTAGTGAATAGTACCTCTAGTAATTAGATAACCAGATCTAACGAAAAAAATCTTTAAAGTTTTGTAGTAATACAAATTTCTGACAGAAAGAATATCAGAACCAACAAAAAGATATTGGGTATGTGCATATCTATTTCTTTTTTATATTACTCTTACGGCATGTTATTTCGAGGTAACGAGCTCCCGCATTTTGTTATAATAAGCACCACCCCAGCACGTAATCCCAGTGCATAGTAAAACTTTAAACAAACTTTTGACGAACTATATAAACTAACTTGGTATTATTGTCGGATGACATTATTAAAGTATTTTTTTAGATACAAAGTGTGATCAGACCATGATATTTTGGAGTCTATTGTAATACCTGAATATTTGAACGTATCTACATTTTCTATTATAAAACAATTAATATTACAGTGTAAGTTAAATACTAACACATTACTTGAGTAGCCACTTCTATACACATAATTATTTGGACAGCACGGAGAGTGGTAGTAAATAGTATGCAGGCTTAAAGAAGGGGAAGAGCAAAATTCATATATTTGGTGTTAGAGCCGATTATAAGTTTGTGTTTAGCAAACCACTTGCTAAGAATATTTAAATCGTGATAAATATGTTCAGCAGTTTCATTATGACTTTGTGTAGCATATGTAAATGCTATATCATCTGCAAATGCTGTGGGTTTACCCTTAAATTCTTGCACGAAAAGCGAGTTAATATAAATAAGAAAAAGAATGGAGCCCAGAACTGACTGTTGGGGTACTCCACAATTTATAGCAGCCTCACTATTCAATACATTATTAATTTTCACCGTCTGCTTTCTACCCCAGAGCAAAGACTATACATATATAAGACATTCCAAGTAGAACAAATTTTTTAGTATAGAAAATAAAAATAAGGCTGCGCCCCAAATAGTCGCGACATCTATCAGTATGAAATGTATTCATCTTTTATGTTATACTAAATTCGTTTTTTTTAAATTTTAAATATACATAAACGTTTTTCATTCTTTTCTTTGATATACAATCATATATAATTTAACCTTGAATAAAAGAAAAAAGTTTTCTAAATAAAATAAATTGGTGTATATGTATGTACATTGTACTGCGTATTGCTATACTAGGATAGATAATAATTTGAATACTGGTAATTTAATATAGGTTTTTGTAAGTAATTTAAATTCGATTGTTAGTTTTAAATAAATTTTATATATTCTAGTTTATAATACAATTCATTAACATAAAATTTAGAAATGTATTACAATAAAACAATTTTTAAAATTTAAAGAAAAGATTTGTTATCTGCATGCTGTGCTGTATGTGTTATAAACCGAATAAACGAGAATGTATGTAAATATAATGTTAAGTTAACAATTAGCTACGTTGTCAGATTTATTGTATGGTTTTTATTTTTTTTTAAATAAAATGAAGTTTTTGTCTAGATATACGAAAAAATATACATGAGATTTCTTGATTTGTCACAGACAATTTGTGTATTTAAGCATATATTTTTTTTTGCAAAATAAGCTAAAGAGTATATAAAAATGTGTTATTTAGAATGATTAAGTAACTAATAATTCGTCGTTTCAATTGAAGTAAACTGTATTGACTATAATATGTATATGAAGAAGGATTTAAATTTTTACTTTATAAATTTAAATGTATAAAATTATTAATTAACATTCATATATAGGATTAATGTTAATTAGTTTAACTACGTAGGTATATATGTATATGTACATATATTACCTTTAGAAAATTTGGACCTTTACCTTTTGATATTTACAATAGTTAGAACTAAGATAGAAAATAAATAAAAATTTAAATGTTTTGAAAGAATTAAATTCTTTAAAATTCTTAAAAATAAATAAATTATTTCAATTGGCTAAATTTTTCATTATAATTAAAATGAGAAGTAACGTATAAAATTTAAAATGTTATATTTTTTATTCGTAAAATTATTTATTTGTTCTTAAGAATATCTGTACACTTATTTTCTGTAATCCAAAAACTATATACATATGTATGTGTACATATACATACATCTAAAAAAGAAAAATTAATAGGCTAAACAAATAGAAAGAAAAGAATAAAGTTCATTTTATAAGGGAAAAAGCCAACTGGAAAATTTGCCTAGTAGATATTTGTATTTAAATATTATGTATACCTAAATAGTATTAATTTCCAATTGGCATAAAAAACCCTTTTTTTTATTAGATACAAATAAAAAATAATAAAATTCATAAGGTTACAATAAATATGTAGGTACAACATAAATAAAAAATAGGTAAAAGAAATAATAAAATAAATCCATATTAACAAAGAAAAATGTTAAAACTTATTTTAAAATAAAAGTAAAAATATATACATATGTACATCATATGTAAATTAATATATAATATGTAAATACATACATATACTTATAATTAATATTTAATTTCTAGAAGCTAGTCATTGCTCATGCATTAATTGAGAAAATCTAAAAATAAAACATATTAGTAATTATAAAATAAAGAAGTTAATAGTGTAAAAAACTGATTTTTTTATAGCAATTCAACCTGTAAGAAAGAATATTATTAGAAATTAAAACTAATGATATATACATATGTCATTAGTTTTAATATATACATATGTACATAGCTGAAACGAAAATATGGAAAATTTAAGAAATTATAAAACTGAAACGAACTAAAAAAATTTTTTATTTTCTTTATTTCAAAATTAAATTACATAAATATTACTAGTATTTCAAAATTGAATTACATAAGTAAATTACATATGTACATACATATTATTATATTACATTTTAAATCTTAAAATTTAAATAAACAACTTAAACTAGGATATTCGTTATAAGTATGTACATATGTACTTAAAAATAATTATTTTCGTAAAACTTTTAATTTGTCGGGGAAATTGTTGTTTTCATTGAGTGACCATTTGCAATTTTTTCTTATTAAAATTAGAATTAAATAATCTAATATTTCCAGTCTATGCGATTTTCATTTGTCTTTATCTGAGAACCAATCTGGGTACCTGCGTTCAATAAGGTCACTTAAAAGTGTATGTTAAAAACTGTTGAACGTTGTTATAAACCATTTGCTCACTCAAGGCAAAATATTGAAAAGTATTAATGTTGATATAAAGTATTGATAATTTATTTTAAAGTGTTGTCAAGTTCGGGTTATTTAAATCTTACACTTTTACTTTTGATTTTAATTTTGAATAAATTTTAATTTTTGTTAATTTTAATTTTTACTTTAATCTTAAGTTACATACTTTACTTTATTTTAAGTCAAATTTTGATCGTGGTTTATTTTGGAACTGATTTTAAGTCTAATTTTGATTTTAATGTTATTTATTATTTTAACTTTTGTTTTATATTAATTTTTTTCCATCAAAATTACAAATTTTAACGCGGGTTGCAAACGAATTTTCATGCCGTCGATTACCATCTTAGTTCAATTAAACCAGCAGTCTTAACCCTATATGAAACACAAATCAGTAACCACAATGATAACTTTAATGTTACCGGCTACTCACTTATTTCACACTTCGTACCCAAAAGAGGTATCGCTGTCTATGTAAAAAATACATCGCTTTCAACACACTTCCAAAATATAAATGTTCTAGCCCAACCTTCCACTACATTTGGGTCAAAATTCTCGTTGAAAAGCATGTCATATATTTCTGTTTCCTATAGAGATCGCCCAACTCAAATGACCAAGAAACTGCTGTGGAAATTGGAAATCTATCGAACCAGATCAATGAAATTTTGGAAGCACCTCCAGAAACTGAAATTGTTCTGGCGGAGATTTCAACATTCATAACGGGGACTGGCTTCATTTTTCTAGCAACATCTCCCCGAGTCAAAACTCAATTGAGAAACAAGTTGAACTATTCTCCACACTTTTCCATCTTTCTCAACCTGTCCAAAATCCCACTAGGTTCCCGGACCGTGCTGATCATGAAGGTCACTTCTTGGATCTGCTTCTGACCACACACCCTGAAAAATATGTGGTTTCAGTTGGTTGCCCCCTGCCTAATTTCGACCATTGTTTGGTTAACACAAGTTTCCGGGTAAACCCAATCTCCAACCAGAGGTCCCCTCTCAAAAAATTATTTTGGCGTTACAGCCATGCTGACTGGGAGGGCCTTAACAACTTTTTTAGAGCAAAAATTCTTGTTCAACCAAAAGTTGAAACGTAAAATCATCTACATGCCAAAGAATAGCAAATCTTTTGGTCATTTGCCAAAAATCTAAAAGAAGACGTTAGAGGGACTTCCTTTCCACCACTTATTGATAATAATAACAGAACCGTATCAGATTCTAAAGAGAAGGCGAACTTATTTGGCAAGCAGTTTGCTTTGAATTCGACACTGTCACAGTCAGCTGAGCTACATTTTGAGAATACTTTTTTGGCATCAAGAAGGTTGTATTCAAATGCGATTCCTACACTTTTTTTAACGGAAGAGTCTGATCAGAATACTGACGCTCCAATTAATATTATTGTGGATGATGATATTAACATGAGTAAATTAGATCAGATGAATTTTGAAATTAATATCGTTGAAGAACAGGTTAGTTGTTGCACACAATGTCATAAAAGAGAAAAGAATTTGGCATATTATAGAACTTTGACAGGAAAGTTGCAAAACAAAATTAAAATTTTAAAAAATGATATTTTAAATTTAAGGTTTAAAACTAAATTATTAAATATGTTAAATAATAAAAATTCACAAAAAACCGTGGCAACATCTACTCATGTTACCCAGTCATTAACTTCCTCTATATTACCAGCGGAACTGCGTGCAAAAATTAAAGAAACTGTCGACAAGTTTTCGAATAAATTCAAAGAAGTTAGTTTAGTTTTTGACGAAATGGCCATCAAAACAATGCGTAGAAAAATTTAATAATTTATTCGATTGTCTAAATAGTAAAACACTGTATGACAAAAATCCATATAAAAACGGTTTGCAAAAAAACAATTGCGTATGGCATTATATTCAGGATATGTACGAATTTTTGAAAAAAGTAGAATTTGAGGTTCCTCACAAAAAAATTAAAATTATGTAATTGTTTAAAAGAACTGAGACAATCTATTAACGGTATTCTTTTATTATCAGATGAGCTGTTCAATGAACATGCTGACTGGTATTATATATGCACTAATAAATGTAACCAGGATATAATAGAATATTTATTTAGTATAGTTCATTCTAAAAAAAAAGAAATCCTTCTGCTTCCGAATTGGGATATATTTTAGCTAAAATAATCTGTGTAAAATTAGCGTATTCTTCGAAATTCGCGAACTGTGAACAAGATTCTGAAAATATGCTGGACATAGATTGGCAAAATATATTGAAATTGGATGAAACTAACACCGACAATGAAGAATCAAACAGTGATCCAAAGAAAAGCGATCAGGATCCGTCAAATAAAGAGAACATTAACTTATTAAATGATATTGATTTACATTCTGAACATGAAGACAACTTTATCATAGAAAATTTCTTATCTGAAAATGCAACCAGATATTTTGCAGGATATATTATGATGAAAATCCTTAAAAAACATCGTGAAATAAGTAATTGTCATGATTGCGGTAAGAATTTTTTAATTTGTTAGCTTCATTTTCTAATAATAATGAATATTTAATTTTGTTTTTAAATTTTAATACCGATACCGATTTTGGATCTCTTAGAGCTCCATCAAATGAATATTTTGCAGTCTGTAAACGTTATGTGATCATTTTTAGTAAAGTTATGAAAACTTCAGGTCATGAAGAGGGGATTTTATCTAAAATTAAGAGAGAATGTATAAATGATTTAAAAAAATGGTTCGATAAAAGTTACAAATGTTGTTTCCTTTTAATTTTAATAAGAAGAAATTCTTTATGGATTTTCCAAAAATCTAAAATAATAAATGATAATTATAATAATCCTAGACTTAGAGTTTTGAAGGAATAATTAAATACAGAATTACCACAATAGATAATGTACATATATATTATAAATTTGTGGATAAATTATATATAGTATAGATAAATACAGAAAATTATTTTATATTCAATAAAGTTTAAAAATAAAAATTCAGTTGCGAAAATATTTTAGTTATTAAAATTTCGTAGATTGAATTCGAAATTAACTTTGAAATTATATTATTAAAATTAAAATTATTATTAAAACAAATATTATTAAGACATATATGTATGTGCCTAATTGCATCTATATACATAGTTGAATGTATATCATATTACTTTGTTGTCGGATGTATAGCACATAAACAAAATCAATTGTAGGTAATAGTAGGCAATATATTTTTTTTTCCTTACCGAATTTCGAATTTTAGTTTTAGATAAAGGGATTAAGAGTAAAATTAAATTATAGAATTAAAAGTAAAAATAATTAGAGAATCTTTACACTTGTTATAAATATCCACTATCTATTATTTATGTAATAAGTATTTTTTTTCTATATGATAAGTATTCGAATTTATGACTTGGATTGTATAATTATTGTAACTAGTATTTGCCCGCTGCTCGAAAATCGAGCAAATCTAGATTAAAATACAGCTACATAGTGTACATCTTGTCCGTTTTCGAAAGCCGAAAGTTGTTGTCTGAGTTCGTGATGTGTAAGCGAGGATTCGTTCTGTTTCAGGGATTGATTGGGTGTTACAGCCGTACTATCACTTTAGCAAACCGCAAATTATTATTACCAAAACGTTGAACTAAATAAGTACTTCAAAGAAAATTATGTAAAGAACTATGTAAAGAATTATGTAAAGTAATGTAAAGAACTTTTAAATTATTAAAAACAAATCTTTAAAATTGGAATACATATTATGCCAGGTATACGTACATATATTAATAAGAGAGTCACATATAAAACATTTTATAATTACAATTACTTTTTTTAATTACATATTATTTTAAAATTTTCCTTTAGACAACTTACGGCCCACGCTTCTATATGCATAGTAAGATGGCGCAGTAAAAAGCCAGAGAGTTCCAGTACGGAAAATATAAATATTTTTTGTTGCATTAAAAAAAAACGTACACGTAAAATCGATTTCTTTTTGACTGGATCGAGGGTGAATTTTAAAAATGTTAAAGAATGTACATACATGTACATACATATGTATTACTGTATTTACTGAATAATAGATAATTTTTTGCTATGTATGGGGTGCACATTTGAAAGTTTTAGAATTGAAACATTTTTAAAATAATAGATCTTATATTAAATGCAAACTTTATGAGTTTCAGTTAAGAACTAATATGTAAATGCCCATATACATAAGAATTAATAATAAGAGATACGTTTACGTTTTATACTCTCATATTATTGATATTATTTATGTACGCTAAATTTTTATTGTTGTTTTTACAAAATACATATTTACGTATATGTATTATCCTACCACAGCTAACACAATTATTTTTTTTTTATTTAAAAATTTCTATTTATTAATTTGAACCAAGTTTTGAACGTATATATGCATGCATGCATATATAAACAAACATACATATATACATTCACATTTAATAAAAACGTTTCAAATTTATTTTTGTTGGTTTAAGTATGAAATTTAAGCTTAAAGTCGAAAGCGCATACTTACATAATATGTATGTAAGAATATTATGAGATGACGTTATGTACATACATACACACATACATTCGATGATTCTAGGTATTATGAAATAGAAAAAAAGTTTTTTTTTTATTCTTATTATACATGCATACATACGCCTTACATATTGTAAATCAAAATAGAATCCATTTTTTTGAAAAATTTTATTTTCTGATTTTGTTTTTTTTTTAAATTATATTGTCAAATTTATGAATGTATACCCACATGTCTCTGAGTAAACGTTTTAGTTTAAATAAAATCACATCCATACTTACATATGTAATGTATATATGCATTTGGTGGTTAAAAAAAATAGACACTGTTTATTTGTATAGGTACAATAAATTAAATTCATAAATCGTAAATTTGATTTAAAACACTCCCCAAAAATTTTATGCGACCAAATTTACAAAATATAAAACATACCAACATAAAAATATATGTATTATATAAAGAGCTTCTGAAACTTTTCATTTACGTAATTATCAAAATCAAAACATAAAATTCCAATAACAAAAAAAAACAAAAATTGGAATTTATTGCAAATTTAATCTAAGTACCTAATAATTTATATACTACTTATACATATATATACTATGTCTGACAATTAAACTAAATTTAACTATTATAATTTTATTTATTTATTATATAATTAACTATATAGGTACATAATTATAATTTTATAATTATAATTACAATATTATTTTAACTATTATTAATTTAGATTATTATAATAACAATATAATTTCTAACTTAAAATTTTTTATCAGTCTACTAAAAAAAACTGCTACCCATTTTATCCAAAACTTCCAAACAAAATATTTTAAAAAATTAAAATATATTAATAAAATCCACCAATCCAATTTAAAAATTTTAACACCCTAACATCATATTCATATAACCATATTCATTCTATACTACCTCAGTGTAAATATACAATACTAAATCACATACATGCGAGAGACAAACACAAATCCATATTTACATTTTGAAGTATAAATAAGGACCTACCTCTAAAAATACTACTACCATTTACGAACTAATAAAAAGCAAGTACTAAAAAGAAAGAAAAAATTAATATGAAATACATAGAAAGTCGTGTAAAAAATGCATATGTGGCAAGAAATTTTGATAAGCTGTATTTCCTAAACTACCACCCGATCAAAAAGGCAAAAACAAATTTGGTTTTTCCTCCCCTCTTTCTTTCTAATGATGCATAAACCATGTAAATCGGTCCAGTAGTTTTCTCTGAAAAGAGACCCAAAAACAATGCTGGTGTATATAATGATGATGATGATAAGAATTTTTTTAAATTATTATAATAAGTACTAAGGGCCCTGCAGCTGATGTGTAAGTATATTTTACAGTAGCATTTAAATTACAAAAAATTCGTATGTGATACAAGATTTCTTGATTGCAAAAGTAAACAAAAAAAATCATAATTCTAAACATACGTACATAAGTAGCTTTTGTAATAGAAAAATTTTATCCAAATATTATGTACTTGTATTCAAAACTTAGCGAAATGCCATAATACGTAGTGTGTGGCTGAAAACTACTAAATTATAATTATAGATTCTTATATGATAAGTATTTAAATTTATGAATTGGAAATTAATTTTGATACACGATTTTTTTATATATATTTATAACTTGGAAAACTAAAACTACTTACAGACATCGATCGATAGCTTTATTAATATTTGGCTTATATTTGGTAGATTTGAGTGAAGAACAAAGGTTTAAATTGAAGGTTCTTTGATATTAAATTAGGTGAAAGTTTAGGTTTAATAATTTATTTTGTTCGAATTTGAGGTTTCAATTTCAAAACTTTAATGAAACTTTGTTTTCGCACTTTATAGGATTCCATTCATTAGTTTGGAGAACAAATACATTTTTTTTAATTGAACAAACGTTACTATTTTATTCATTTATAATTATCGTTTCAAAATTACTAGCAACTCTTTAATTTTTTTTAATAAAAATTTGTAAACTAATAAACATTTTTTGCATGTAAGTTAAGTTAACCTATAGTTTGCAGTAACAGCATTTTTCATATTTTTTATATAATTTAACTTTAATTAAAAATTTCTTTCCCACAAAATGTAAAAGTGCTCAAATTGCAATTTAATCATTCTTACGATCCAAATATCAACACACGCAACATATTAAATTGCAAGTTCAGCACTTAGATTAGTATAAATAATGTTGAATTAATTAGTTAAGACACAGTTTAATTTTGTCATTATAATTATAATTAATAAAGTGGACTTAGTCCGAAAAATAATTTTTTTAAAAAGAATTAAATATAAATTCTTTAACTGGCGCCCGAGCTTGGAGAAAAAAGTTATAACCGTGAGAGCATAACTATATAAAACCAAGGCCACGTATTCAAGTAGTTGTAAAGGTGGAACACAATCCAGAATACGTAACCGCAGTAGGTCTTTGGCGAGAATAAAAACTAAAGACTAAAAAGGAGTTATACGATATATTCCGAACCAACATTAAAAGAAGTTGAACCTTCTTATGTATATCATAGTCCTGTAAGTAAAAATCATAAATCAATTTTTTTTTCATTCGAAAAATTTTTTTTATATATAAATCAAAAAAATATATATACAAAAATAAAAATGAATACGAATAATATATTAGAAGAGATCAAAGAATCTATCAGACAATTAACTGGTGCAAGTAATGCACAACTTGAAATGATTAGAAGTTTACAAACTCGTTTAGAAAATATCGAGGATAGACTAAATACACCCTCAATATCTAGCACAAGCAACAACACAAGTTTACAAGGTCCTAGAAATGAACAAGATCTAAAAGATATTGGAAAATTACCAGATGCAGTAAAAGAATTACAGGCATTCGACGGTAATCCAATACATAATCTTGGATACATAACGTAGAAAGTATATTAAAGGATTACGAGATAGTAAAAAACAAACCTATATACAGGGCTATCTTACAAAGTATCCGCAAAAAGTACGAGAAAATGCAGACTCGGCTTTAATATCGTATAATATCTTCGACGACAGCTGGGAAGATATAAAAACTTGTTTGTCACTACACTATGCTTACGAGCACTATGCTACACAAACGAGACTTACGAGCATTGGAACATCAATTATGAAATCTATATCAAAGAAACCGATCAATAGATGAATTTTACGCGAACGTAAATAATCAACTATCTCTGATCATAAATAAAATCAAGACCGAAAACTATAGCGCAGACACCGTTAACGTTTTAAGCGAAACTTACCGGAACAGGGCACTAGATGTCTTCATCAGAGGTCTCAATGGAGATCTTTCAAAAATGTTTATCATACAGAGACCACAGACGCTCCCCAAAGCTTATTCATCATGTTTGGAAATCGAAAATTCAAATTTCCGTAACGTCGCAATCCATAATCGCAACTTTAACAATACAATATCGCCGCAAAAAAGCCATATGATAAAAAGGAAAACCTTCCAAAACCATTCACAACCAAGAAACATACAACATAGTTACCAACCAACCAACCAAAACCAAAATATATATCAACCTAATAGGAACAATTTTCCAGAAAGACCAGCATAGCCTAAAAACTTACCAACAATGGAGGTCGATCCTACAAAGAGTGAAATTTCAAGATCTCGCATGAATATGTCAAACATGCAATACCATCCAAATCAACAGAAAATTTTCAATATACAAACAACTAATACCGAAGAATATGACGGAAGTTATGAAGACTACATACAAAACTTCGACAATCAAGAAGAACAAGCAGAAGAAGAATATGAAGAATACTAAATTTTACGAACGCAGCCTCAATAATAGCATATCCTACTTAGAGTATGTCACAAAAGGTAAGAAAATACTCAAATTCTTGATAGATACCAGTGCAAACAAGAATTTCATAAAAACAGAACTAGCACTAAACGCAATACCAACAAACAAAGTATTTAAAATCAGATAGCAGGAGGCGATATAGAGATAACTAAGAAAATAGTCGTAAAATTCTTCGAATGTATTGGCAATAATCTAAAAACAGAATTTTTCGTTTTACCTGGACTAAAGAGCTTCGATGGAATAATAGGTGACGATACACTCAAGCAACTGGAGGAAGTGATCGATCGTAAAAACCATCTCCTAATAATAGCACCAGCAATAAAAACTCCGCTCTCCAAGTCAACAGTATAGAAATCAGAGATAACCATTTAAATGAAAATATAAGAACTAAATTAAAAAAAGGTAATAAGTCAGCACAGCAAACTTTTCGGCTCAATCAACAACCACGAAATCATCGATACCTCTGTGGAAGCTTAAATCAAAACTACAACGGATGAACCTATCTACAGCAAGGTACACCCACATGCTGTCCACATGAGAGCTGAAGTAGAAAAACAAATCCAACAAATGCTTCAAGATGGCATCATAAGACCATCCAAAAATTCATGCAACTCTCCCATATGGATTGTGGAAAAGAAAATGGATTCATCAGGTGTAAAAAAATACCGTCTTGTCATCGATTTTTAAAGATTAAATACCGTCACAGTTTCCGATACTTACCCAATTCCAGATATAACATCAACAATAGCCAGCCTCGTAAATTCGAAATGTTATACCACAATTGATTTAACTTCGGGATTCCACCAGATAAGGATGAAAGCAAAAGATATATCAAAACCGCATTTTTCACGCTAATCGGAAAATACGAATTCCTGAGATTATCATTCGGATGAAAGAACGCCCCAGCGATCTTCCAGGGCATGATTGACGATGTACTCAAGGAATACATCGGAAGAATCTGTTACGTATACATCGACAATGTAATAATCTTTGGCGGCAAAAATGAGGAAGAACATCTCCACAATGTCGAAAAAATATTTAATAAATTACAAACAGCCAACCTCAGAATCAACCTGGACAAAACCGAATTTCTCAAGGAAGAAGTCGAATTTCTTGGATACATCATAACCAGCAAAGGTATTAAACCAGATCCTAAGAAGACAAAAGCGATACAAGGAATTCGCCCGCCTGAAAATGTCAAGGAGCTCAAATCCTTTCTAGGCTTAGCATCCTATTACAGAAGTTTCATAAAGGATTTTGCCAAGATCGCAAAACCTTTAACCAACTTAACAAGAGGAGACGACGCTCAAATAAAATCAAACCAGTCAAGGAAAATAAAATTCGAAGAAGATGAGTTCTAAGCATTCGAAATTTAAAGGAGTTATTATCATCATCCGATCTCCTTATATTTCCGGATTTTGAGCAACATTTTAACCTCACAACAGACGCGTCAAATCAGGCAATTGGAGCAGTCCTGTCACAAGGAGAAATTGGCAAGGACAGACCAATAACATATATATCAAGATCTCTTAACAAAACAGAAGAGAACTATGCTACGTACGAAAGAGAGATGCTCGCTATCATATGGGCATTGGACAAACTACGGAATTACCTATATGGCGCAAGGAAAATCAAAATCTTAACTGACCATCAACCATTGGCGTTTACCTTAAGTAACAGCAATAACAACGCCAAACTGAAACGTTGGAAAGCACGGCTTGAGGAATACAACTACGAACTTGTATATAAGCCCGGATTTACAAATGAAGTGGTAGATGCATTATCCAGATTAAAAACTGAAGCAAACATACTCACAAACCAAGGAAGAGAATATGAAAGTTCTTCAACAGATACAGCACCTGAAACCGCACAAAATGATGGTTCAGTATCAACGGATATCGCATCTGAAACTGCACGTCATAACCAAAATATTGACACATCATCAATGAAAACAGTTCATAGCGCAGAAAACGATAGTTCCGATCTCATACCACATTGCGAAGGTCCGATTAATGCTTTTCGAAACGAACTAATAATATCAGTGGGAAACGGAGCAACGGCAAGCGAAGAGCCACACCCGACTTTTAACAGACATTATATCAGTCTTACAGAAATCACAAGGACCGAACTTATAAGACTTCTAAAGCAAAAGTTGTCATCATCTGTTATAAATGGAATCAAAATTCCCGAAAATTATATCCAAACCTTGCAAGAAATCTATAGAGAACATTTTCAAGCATACAAAATTAGAATCACACAACGATTAGTAGAAGATATTCGCAATGAAGAAAATAAATTTAATATCATCAAAAACGAGCACAAAAGAGCACATCGTAATTGGAAGGAGAAAAGCAACACATTTTAGAATAATTCTACTTTCCACAGATGGCAAGCTTAATCAAGAAATATACGGCAAATTGCGAGATCTGTAATACAAGTAAATACGACCGCCACCCTAACAAGCCGCATTTAATGGAAACACCAATCCCGAAATATCCAACTGAAATTCTCCATATCGACTTAATGGAAATAAAAAAGGAAAAGTTCATCACGTGTGTTGACAAGTTCACCAAATTTGCTAAATTTTTCAAAATTAACAAATCTGCCTTATACCTCAGGCAAAAAATTATAAAAATCTTGCATTTTTATACAACGCCTCGAATGATCATAATGGATAATGAGCCGAGCTTTATTAGCCCCGTTATAAAGGATTATCTGTCAAGAAGATATCCGTCACAAAGAACTGAAGTAAATGGAATCATTGAAAGGGTTCACTCCACAATTGAAGAGATTTCAAGATGCTTGCAACAAGAATACAAAGATCTATCTCTGAGGGAGGTCATTGATATAGCAGTAGACAGATACAACAACAGTATACACTCTGTTACTGGACTAAAACCGGCAGATATCCTCTTCGGCAGAATACAGCGTGTGAATTATCAGAATTTAATTAATTTCCAAGGAAAAATAAATGAAAATTTAATCGAAAAAATCGAAAACAGCCAGAAAAAGAAAATAGAAAGAGAAAAATTAAAGAGAAAGGAACCAAAAGAATACCAACCTGGAAAAACCATATTCACCGAAATAAAACTGATAAAATCAAAAAATAAACCACTTTACAAAAAAGAAATAATAACTAGAAACAATAGAGTTACAGTAACCACTGAATCCGGAAGAAAGATTCACAAATCTTATATAAAAAATTCATCTAATTAAATTTACAACCTTTATCTCTTTCCAGCATATGGCTATGCGTGCCAATTGGAGCCCTTCAGATTTTCGAAAACATATCATCAATAATAACTATTAAAGAAGGCGTAGGACAAATATTGAATGGAAATATAAATTTAATCCATAAAATCGAATTGAATCATTATGAAAAAATATTAGCAGAAGCAAAAACAGTCATAGAAGTAAACCCAAGAAGTCTATTCAAACCTCAACTCAAATTCCAGTGGTAAGAAATCGAAAAATTAATCTCAGAACTAATCAAACAACAACCAAGGCCTAAACGATCAATAAACTGAATCGGAAGCGTATGGAAATGGGTCGCAGGCTATCCGGACGCCACAGATTGGGATAAAATACTCAATAGCCATAACAAATTAATCAACAATAATAACCAACAATACCGTATAAACGAAGTACTTTTCAACACCACAAAACGCATATTATAACGCAATAGAAGCAACAGAATATTTTACCATATTATAACGCAATAGAAGCAATAGAATATGCAACACCCAGTAGTAGTAAAAAATAGGACTCTCCTCTATATTATCTCTATACCAAAAACCAGCGGAATAAAGTATAACTACATCAAAATAAGAACAACAACAAGAAACAACAAGCAGTTACACCTAGACTTCAGAGACCTGCTATCCAACACAAATAAAATATTCGGCATAATCAAGAATTGCAATTGCAACACCAATAAAAATATAATCATCTCTAAAACAAATGAAGTTGAAGAACTCTCGGAAAATCACTGCATAAAACAACTTATGAAAGGATTCAATATTGAGTGCGAATACCAATACAACAACAAAGAAGAAATCGAACCCATCAACGATGCTACAATTTTACTTAATAATTTTAATGGAAGTCTTATCAGCAATAATACCAAAAAACCTACATCTAAACAATGTCAAGGAAGTAGAAGAACTCTCTTCAGATTCAATAATTAGCACAAGTCTTAATCTTAACTTTAACACTTACAATTGTGATAGTAGCAACCGTCATAAGGAAAATAGTGAAAAAACGTAATACCATGATCCTTAATACTACATTAAAATATACGGAAACCGACAACTAAAATCTTCAGCCTATGAAAATAAATTTCTGATCCACGGGACGCGAATTTTTAAACGGGGAGGAGTTAAGTTAACCTATAGTTTGCAGTAACAGCATTTTTCATATTTTTTATATAATTTAACTTTAATTAAAAATTTCTTTCCCACATAATGTAAAAGTGCTCAAATTGCAATTTAATCATTCTCACGATCCAAATATCAACACACGCAACATATTAAATTGCAAGTTCAGCACTTAGATTAGTATAAATAATGTTGAATTAATTAGTTAAGACACAGTTTAATTTTGTCATTATAATTATAATTAATAAAGTGGACTTAGTCCGAAAAATAATTTTTTTAAAAAGAATTAAATATAAATTCTTTAACTTGTATATATAATTTTAATAATTAAATCATAAATATTCTATATATGTAAATCACTTTTAAAATATAAGAAAATCAAAGGTCAGATTTATCAATTCATTTTACTGGAGTTTTAGCATTTCGACCCGCGTTGTTTTCTAAGCTATCAATTATTATTCGCCTTTTCTTCGAGATATGTTGTTCGATTCCGACTTGCCGTTCGATTTGTCAATCAATTTTGGCACTGACCAGATTTGCTTTAACATTTTTTTTATTGTTTGGATCAAGTGTGCCCACGTACCTGGTTGTCACCAGAATAATAAATCATATATCATGGATTTGCAAACTATATTGGCTCTAAATGTCGAAAACCTGAAGAAGAAATTAAGGGAGCTTGGGCTGAATGCAACGGATCGCAAACACGTGTTGAGAAATAGGTTACTCGAACATTTCGAGTTGTCGAATCCAGAGTCATCGGAGTCAGAGACTGAAACAAATATTAGTCAATCCGAATTATCAACGGCAATGAGTCGATTTACAATAAAAGATGTAGAAGAAAGCGTGACGTGCTTCTCGGGGATAGATTCAATTGACGTCAAGCAATGGACCTCCAAGCAATGGACAAGCTGTAATCGAAATACATACCGACGCTTCCATGTACGGATATGTGGCGGTACTCCTGCAAAAGAACGCGGAAGATCAACAATTGCACCCGGTTCAGTATATGAGCAGGAAAACCACCGGAGCTGAAGAAAAGTATCCGGCGTACGAACTTGAAGTACTAGCTATAATACAGGCTCTTAAAAAACGGAGAATCTACGTAATTGACACAAAATAACGGATTGCAACGCTTTCGCGATGACTATTAAGAAAAAAGACGTGCCTATGAGAGTTGCGAGATGGGCAATGTACCTACAAGACTTTAATTATACAATCGAACACAGATCAGGGTCCCGTATGAAGCACGTAGACACTCTGAGTAGAATGGAATGTCTTTTAGTTGAAGATTCTCTCATTCACAGACTAAAACAAGCTCAGGAGCTAGACAAGTGGATAGAAACGTTAAAGATTGTTTTAAGCAAGCTGCAGTACCAGGATTTCTACTTGAAAAATGATATTTTGTATAAAGATCCAATTAAGGAACTAATTGTAGTCCCATCTCAGATGGAAGACGAAATAATAAGGTTGGCCCACAATCAGGAGAATTTTTCTAACAAAAAAACGCAAGATTTTATCGAAAAAACATTTTTTATTCCAGATTTAAATACGAAGGTTGCAAAGTTATGGGGCCTACCAATAAGTCGTACAACTACATTTTGGTGATAATAGGCGCATTTTCCAAATTCGTTTCCCCACTAAGAATACAGAAACAGAGACCGTTATTGAAAAACTAGAAAAAAAGCTACCTTATTTGGTAACCCAAGGTGAATCATCTCTGATGGAGGAGCCACGTGCACGTCCGACAGCTTCAAAGAATATTGCACAAACAATAAAATAGAGCATCTTCTTATTGCTACAGGCGTACCAAGCGGCAACGGCCATTGGAACGAGTACATAAGATCATTATACTAATGTTATCAAAATTAGGCTATGAGAGTTCAGGTAGTTCGTTCACACATATCAATAGGGTTCAACAGATAATAAAGAATACACCTCCAAGGAGTACAAAAGTTTCTCCGTTTAAAATTTTAATGAAAACTATAATGGAAGATGTAATTATAGGAGAGCTCGATAAGGAGCGAGAAAATATAAGATTATAAGCCCGAGCGAATATAGTCAAAATACAAGAGGAAAATCGTAAAACCTTTAATGAAAAACGGAAAGAAGAAACTAAGAATATCGGAGATTTAGTAGCCATCAAACGTACACAATACGGCACGCCGTTAAAGCTGAGGCCGAAGTTCTTAGGACCCTATAAAGTAACAGTCAAACTTCGTAAAGCCATGGCAGGTACGAAGTGGAAAAAGTGGGCGAACAGGAGCACCACGAAATACAACAAAATCTGTTTGTACCAATTATTAAATCATTAATTATGTTCCATTAATAAAGTGTCAATTATATAGTAACAACTATTATCAGTATGTACCAATTATTAAATCAATACCCTTTTCTCCTTCAAAACAATCTATCTCGTTCTAACCGTCTGCTCATGAAAAAGTAGTTCAATAAAATGAAATAAGAGAGTTCTTGTCGAGCAGTCTTAGAACAAAGATAAAACTTAAAACTTTTTAACTATAAATTGTTAATCTAAAATAATTGTTAATAAAATTATCAGAATTTAATAAAATAAAATTAATAAAAGTATAAAGAATTTTAATAAAATACAATGGAATTTTAAAATTGTTGGAAAAAAATTGGAAAAATTGGAAAAAAAAGAAACCTACATATATAAATTCTTCAAACAACCGTTATATTTCTTATTTATTTAATTTTTTTTGTACGTCATCCTCAACAATTTCAAATTGAGTAAAAAAAAAATGCAAAAAAATCGTTAAATAAATTTCTTAGAAAAATTTAGAAAATGAAGTCACACTTTTGTCAATCTTAAGGTAACCCTATATTATTAAGAAAAGTTGTTAGTAGAACTAAAAATATAATATTGGAACTTTAATTTTTTTATATTACTTCAAAACAATTTGGAAAGGTGGAAAGTTACAAGTGTTTAAAAATAAGAAATTTTTAGTTCTTAACCTTATACAGCTCCGAAGCTGGGGGCGATACAAAAATATTTTCTAAAATGACTCATACTTATTTTCAAAGACCTAACTTCTCTCAACATTTCAAGTTTTTAACTTAAACCGTTTAGAAGATAGAAGGAGTCAAGAATTTTGCAAAATGTGAGTTTCGTATAACGGTAAATTAAGACACCGTATGGCACAAGTATATATTTATTGTACATACATTTTTAAAGCTAATAAAGGCAGTAATCGTTTGGCGTTTTCAAATTGAAGATATACCTTATATAACTTGTGTTATAACAATTTAAATATACAGCTTTTTCGAACTTTGGGAGGATGTAGCTCCGTAACGGGTGGGGCTACAGAAAAAATTTGTTAAAAATAAAAATTAATATTTTTATGATATCTATCAGCAGTTAAAATTGGCATGGCTCTATTTCAAACAAAAATGTGGGGATCTAAAAGTTAGGTGTTCAAGAGCTACCCGAAGTGTTGGTCGGATCTCAACCAAAAAAAAACAGGGAACCAACAAATTGATGGAAGAAAATTTTGTGTTAATTTCGGACGGACGGGCGGACAAAGCTTAATCGAATTTGGATTTGATTCTGCTCCTATCCATACATTTAAAGGTATATCCAGCTAGGTTATTTCGAGATGTTACAAACGGAGGAGCAATTTTAATATACCTGATCCTTATTGTACGGCTATAAAAATATTTCTCAGAATAAAATTATAAAGAATATTTTGAACTTGCCCTTGTTATATAATACAAATCGGTTGTATTATGGTAAAAACATTTTATCAATAACAGCAATTTGTGAATTTCAACAAATATTAGGGGTTTATAAAATAATAAACAATGTCGGTTATATTAATATTACCACCATATATAAGTTCACACATAGTCTTACTACAAGATATAGAAATGATGATAGAATTCTCGAAGAATTTCGATAATAGGCTCAAAATTATACAATCAACTGCCAGAAAACATGAAAAGCATAAGTGACTTCATGACTTTCAAGGATAAGTTAAAGAAATATTTACTATCAGCTTGTTACTTGAATCAGATTATTTAATAATATTTCATGTTTACTTATATATATTATATTGTTAGTTAATTTTTATATGTAGTACTTAAGAATATGTATTTAAATGATAGCTATTATAAACTAATATTAGAAATATTTAATTCATGCCAGAATTATTAGTTCCTATAATGCTAAATTGGCGAGGGAACGCTATTATTGTATATTGTAAATAACTGAATTTGAATAATAAAAAAAAAAAAAAAAACCAACAAATAAAAATTATAAATCAACCTTCCCAATTGTATGAGTTGTTAACAAATCCTTCTGTAGAAGTTTGTTCAATATTACCTATTATTACCTATAAATAAAGAAAACATAATAGTGAGCTAGCAGTATAAAGATGAAACAGCAACTTCTTTAGCAACTATCAATGTGTGTACAACAGCTTACAGAACAACACAAGCACGTTTTAAGTTGTACAGTTTTTTTTTTTTTTTTTTTCATCATTTAATTTATTTTTCATAATAATACATTAACGTGGTAACATTCTTAATATATATTAAAAACAAAAAAAAACACAAAAACAAAAAACACCAGAAAAAAACAAAATAATAATTCAAATTAAATATTGGTGTTTTATGGTATAATTCTATTCTAAAGAAAAAAAAAGAATATATTGATTTATTAATTTAATGTAAAAAATAATTGAAAAATAAAAAATTTCTGTGACCTTAGCTTTTTAGCTGTGTGGTCTTATAAATTCAGTTAGAAATATTTTGCAACAATTTTATTATAAAAGTTTATTTTGATATAGCACTATAATTATAACTAGTAATTAAAAACTTAAAAAAAAGAAATGAAAGAAAAAAAAAATAAAAATCCAATTGCAGAACCAAAAGCCAAAACATCTGTTTAATTATTAATTTAATATAATTTCTTTAATTTTTCTTTTAAAAGTACAAAAGTGGGTTATTTCCTTTATATCGTTTGGAAGCTCGTTATATAATTTTAAACTATTGTAGAGACAGTTATTTTTTTGTCTGTTTGTTCGAAAAAGTGTTAAATAAAAATTACTTTTATTTCTTGTGTTATGGTTGTGAATCTCAAACCTCCTATTCAGTATAAAATTATGCTTAATTTCATTATGAATTATTTTAAATGCTATTATATATAATTCTAATTTGCAAATGTTTGTCAGACTTAAATATTGGCTAGAGTATACAATATTAGTAGGAATTCTAACAGGATAGTTATGAATTGCTTTTATGGCTTTTTTATGAACTATATCAAGTCTGCCTAAAGGAACTTGACATGTGTTACTCCATATTGGGTTAAGATACGTAATATTTGATAGTATATATGAAGAATATATTATTTTTAGAACCGATTTATTAAAGAAATTTCTCATGCGACGTAAGACAAAAATGTACGGTGTTATCTTTTTAATGACGTGATTTATGTGCTCTTGCCATTTCAGCCGGCTATCTAGAAGCAACCCTAGATAATTAAAATGTTTTACAACTTCAATAATATTACCGTTGTAAGTAAAATTGGGGTATGTACATTGTCTATTTTCGAATAATAAAATTTTAGTTTTCTTCACATTTAGTAGTAGACGATGCTTTTTTAGCCATTCTTCAATAATGGGAAGATCATGCATGATGGAAGTTCTCAGGGATTCTTCATCGCGTTCCGCATATTTTAGCACTGCATCATCCGCATACAATTGAATAAGCCCTTTTAGTTTCAATCGAGCTATATCATCTAAATATATCTTAAATAAAAGTGGTCCTAAAATTGAACCTTGTGGCACTCCTTTTATAATGGTTCTTGATTCACTCAAACTATCACCTATCCTAACTCTCTGCTCTCGATTAGTTAAATATGAGTCAAAAAAGTGTAATTGTGATGAGTCGAAATTTAACATCGAAAGTTTAAACTGTAGTATTTCATAGTCCACACAGTCAAATGCCTTTTGTAGATCTAGAAATAGACAGCCAACGTGCAATTTTTCATCCATATTTTTTGATACAAAGTCGGTTAAGCTAAGACATACAGCAGTAGTATTCGATTTTTTTTCGAAACCATACTGTTCGTCGTGAAATATTTGATTATTTGTAAGAAAGTTATCTAATCGACTTTTTATAATAAGTTCAAAAATTTTAGAGAAAGCGCTGAGAACCGATATGGGTCTGTAGTTTGTCCTATCTTTGGCATTCCCTGTTTTGAATATTGGAGTAACAATTGCAGTTTTTAATGAGTTTGGGAAAGTACCAGAAAGGAAAGAATTATTTATAAATTTGGTAAGAAGCGGTATTAGTCGCTCCTGGAATTTCTTAATGAATTTCATGGAAATATTATCGAAACCCGTCGCTGCAGCAGTTTTCAGCTTGCTAATTGCATTCGATATCTCTTCACTACTGGTGGGTGTTAGATCAAATAAGGAGCTAGGGTTTCGTCTAAAACTATTTAGGTATTCGTGGTCTATTGGATCATTGTCAACATTTATTTCCCTGGTTACATTGATAAAAAATTCGTTCATTAATTCACAAATTTCTTCTTTTTTAGTTAATACTTTCCCATTAA
Source organism: Poecilobothrus nobilitatus (assembly GCA_947095535.1). Taxonomy (NCBI): domain Eukaryota; kingdom Metazoa; phylum Arthropoda; class Insecta; order Diptera; family Dolichopodidae; genus Poecilobothrus; species Poecilobothrus nobilitatus. Next base: position 155,092,550 of record OX352774.1, on the reverse strand, counting down.
TTTCTAGCCCTTTAATATGATTGTTCGTGCTGTCTTTTTTTTTGTTAAATATTACCCTTTTATATAAATCCCATAATTTTTTACTATTGCATGGGTCTCTTTTAATTTGTTCAGAATAAAAATTTTTTTTTGAATGTGTTATGAGCCGATTTACTTTATTTTTATATAATTTATATAATCTATTAACATGCTCATCGTTAGGATATTTTTTCCTATATTTGAAGAAAGAGTCTCGAATTTTAATCACGTTTCTAATTTCGTCTGTCATCCATTCATTTTTTTCTTTAGACCTTTTCTTTCTAACAATTCTGGTATATTTATTCACTAAAGAACTTATCTCAAATACAAAATCGTCGAAGTTCCCGATTGAAACTAACTTATTCCAAGTATTGTCTGCAGCTAATTTTTCATACTTCAGGACGGTAATAAAGTTTTCAATTTGTTCTTCTATGGGCTTAAAATTAGAACTTATGAAAAACATTTTATGGTCTGATAAAAATGTGTTTATAATATGAAAATCATATTTGTATTTGACAATATCAGTAATAAAGTGGTCAATGATTGTTTTCGATGTGTTTCCTATTCTAGTTGCAAAATCATTGGCAACTTTATTATACACAATAAAACCATTAGATAGTAATACATTTACATAATTCATAACTTCTTGATTATTTTTATTTAGTAAATTAATATTAAAGTCTCCAAAGATCATTGAATTTTTATAATTACTTGATATGTCATCCATTTTTTCAAGAAAAGAGTTAATATTTGTTTCGTGCGATCGATATATTCCTACTATGTTAATTTTTTGTTCGACAAGATTTATTACTAAGAAATTCGATTTTTCAAACTCTAAACTAAAACTTAAATTACTTGTTATGTTCTCATTTACATAAATAGCAACACCTCCATACGACATTTCGCGATTTGAAAAATATGATTTGTACCCTTCTATATTAAAAAATTGATTTTCCTGTTCATTTATCCATATTTCGGTTAATACTAGGACATGAATATTACATTCATATGTTTTTATGAATGTTTCTAAATTGTATAGTTTATTTCTCAAACTTTGTATGTTTAGATATAAAATATTGAAATTTGTTTGATATTCACCACTCTTCATATTCACCATACTACTATCTACCCCTGAAAAATAATCTACTCTTAATTCTTCATAAATGTCAGAATTGTCATCCAAGTCTAAGTCCATTTAAAAAACATAAACAAAATAATTTTAAGTAATGTGATAAAAATATGTAGTACTTTTTGAATATATAAAAATATATATTCAAAAAAAATAATATTTGTAATAGTTTAAGATTAATTTTATATGTCAAGTTGTTATTTTTTAAAAAAATAAATTTTTTTTTGAGATTCTGTTTGATAAATAAAAAAAAAAAGTTTTTGTTATTTCTAAGAAAAGGTAGTGTGTGAAATTGTAAAAAGTAATTTTTAGAATAATGTAATAGCTATATGAAATTATACTGTAGGTTTTTGTTATAATAATTCTAAGATTATAGATTATATATAACGTAGTTTTAAAAATTGTTATGTAATTGTAATATGTAATTATAGTGTTACAGTTTTTTAATATTGTAAATCTAAGATTATGAATTTTTTTTATAGTTTTGGCCTTTTGTTCAAACAATATTATATGTAAATATAAACTATTATAAAGCCTATCATTGATAACATTTTTCCATAATAGTGCTTTGTAAGGTGTTGTTTTAAAAACACCTGTTATTTTGTAAAGTGATATTATAAAATTACTTATTAAATAATAATATGTCAAGATGTAATTGATTATTAATGATAAAACAAAATAAAGTTGTACTATAAAATTAATTATTAAATAATAATATGTGAAAATGTAATTGATTATTAATGATAAAACAAAATAAAGTTGAATTAAATTTAAATTAACTAATGTTATAAGTATTTTTAATATATGAGATATCATTGAAGGAAGAAATTTTATATATTTTACTTGTGGCATTCTTACGTAGAAGAATTTGGTTATTCTTGACCCATAGAAATTGAAAATCATTTGACAACTTGATTTTTTTAGCTTCATAATACAAATTTGTTTGCAGCTTTGATAGATGTTGACGAAAGAAAATTTAGTTATTTTCAGTTATTTCAGTTATCGAAAGAAAATTTCAGTTATTTTTTATTTTTTTTATTATTTTATAAATTCAACAAAATTCGTTCCTACGCCGGCTGGACATTATAAAAACTTAGCAAATCTGACAATCCTTAAAATTAAGTTAACACTATGTATAATTATAATAACAATTAAACTATAAAACTTTAATACTTTAATAACCTTAAATTCTTATTACACAATGAAACATGCTTTCATAAATATTTTAATTTAGATTTAAATTAGTTTAAATAACTAACATAACATTAACATAACATTAATATGTGGTGATAGTAAAAATTCCTTAACTGTGTTTTTGAAACTATCTAAGTTAGGTATGTTTTTTATGTTTTGTGGTAAATGGTTGTATAGTCTCGATCGTTTAACAGAGATTTTATGAGAAGATAATAAACTCCGGCTCATTCCAATACGTAGATTACTTCTAAACCTAGTATTAAATTCATGATTAAATCTTTCAATAGTAATATTAGTATGGCTTATATTAAGATTTTATATATGCTAACGATTTGTTGGAATTGATGTATACCATTTGAGTAAAATGTTGTTCAGCGAATACAAATTATATATGTTTTATAGCAGAAATCGGTTGGGAATATTTTTTAAAATTTTATTATGCGATACTTGTAACTTTCGGATCCCCCCATTGCCCCAGATAACAGTTCTATAAGATAAAGTTTAATGAATTAAGGTATAGTACATTTTCATTTTAAAACATTCAGATATTTTGTTTTTGTACTTGTACATGATTTCATTAAAACACTTAATTTACTATTATTTCTTTCTATATGTGAAAACCAGTTTAGATTTTTACCAAACATTATACCAAAAAATTTTACCTCATCTACTTCTTCTAACACGAATATTAAACAAGTTTCTTTGACGATTTCTAAAATTAATGATTTTAATTGTTAAAGTATTCATTGCCATCTTATTTATTTTAAAGTATTCTGATAAAAGAAATAAATCATGTTGAATTTCTGATTCGACACATTTCAGATCATTTCCTGGAAAGAATAAACTGCAATCATCAGCAAACAAAAATATTTAACCAATTAGAGGTAATATTCAAAAATAATAATTTTTCTGAACTTTTTAACGTGAAACCAAATATATATACAATATTTAAATAAAATAAAATATTTTATTATTATAGTTGTTTTTAACACCAATAATGGTTTTACCAAATCAATAATAAATAAATAAATGTTACATGTAACTTAAAATACATTGGACAATCAAGAAGAGCTATATCTATAAGATTTAAAGAACATTTATCGCATATAAAATACAATAGACCCACAAAATCTGCAATATCACAACACGCATTAGAATTAGAACACTTAAATTTCAACACTAATAACTTAAAATTGGATGCATGGGACAGTTTATATATATAAACAAAAATAAAAACAATATAATAAATAATGAGTTAGGGCCGATTATTGTCACCACTTTTTAAATTATAATTTTGTATTAATTTTTTAATTTTTAATTTGTTAAAATATTTAATATTGTTTTATGTTTGTTTATTTAAAAATTAAATATTGTTTATTTAAAATTTTATAAAAAAAAAAAATTATAATAATCTAAAAATTGGACCCATTGAATTAACAACTTAATTAAGAATTTATTAAAAAGAATTTTTTCTATTAGGTATATTTTCGATTATCGATCATTACATAAAAGCTTTATAAATTTAGTTGTCATACAGCTGATGTTGATGCACCTGAGCATTGAAATGCTATTCAAACGGTATAAATAATAATAAAAAATAAATAATGTGCAAAAGGAAAATAAGAAAATAAAGAATAAAACAAAAAATTTAATATATATGGAAAATAAAAAGATTTGTGTGATTTCATTGTTTTTCGTTTTTGTTTATTTTCGTTTTGTTTCTTGAATGTTTATATTTATTTATTATTGATTTGGTAAAACCATTATTGGTCTTAAAAATAATTATAATAAAATATTTTATTTTATTTAATTTTATTACAATTGTCAAAATTTTTCCGATATACGATATTTAGCAATAAAAATTCTCTATATCTATTACGTTTGTCATTACTTATCGTTTAACGTATTTAAAAAGAAAGCTTTAGCGTTTATCAAAAAAGTTTTTAAGTTTGTATGAGTTTTTTAAAATTTACTATTACAGATGTCAAAAGGTATCGTTTTCTTTGTGTTTTTTTATCAATTAGGAATTTACTTACGATAGGTAATGATTTAAAAATTTTTTTAAAAAAATGTAAGTATTTAAAAAAAAAGTAAAGAAACGTAAAATTATTTGAAAAATAAAAAAAAAAACTCCGCAGATAGCATTTTATAATTTTTTTTAAAACAAAGCTGTCTAAAGCTTTCAAATAAATTTGAAATAAAATTAACTTTTGAAATTTCCGAATGTTTTTCATGTTATTTTATGTCGTACATAAAAAAGCTTTTTCGTTAGATTTAAGTCGATTTTTCGATATCGTATATCGTTTTGTAATACTTCGTAATACCAAGAAAAATGATTGACGATAGATTTAAACGATATATATAATTAGAGGTAACTTATGAATATCGTTAATAAATATTAAAAATAAAAGAGGTGCTAATATAGATCCCTGAGAACCACCCAATATCAATATTATAATATCAATTTATTACCAATATCAATATTTTCGATCGAGCTTGCTGTTTTCTTAAAAGTTACAAATTGTTTGCGATTTTTTAAGTAGCTATTCATTAAGGTAACTGATTTAGTAGAACACCCAAAATATTTTAATTTAATTATAAGATCATGATTAATAATTTCGAATGCTTTCCTTAGATCAATAAATACACCAGCAACCACATTAAAATGAGATAGTTTGTCATAGAATATATCAACATCTATTAAGACGTTATGGGTACCCAGCTTTAGAGCAGCTAAATAATATAGTATTATATTATGACATGGATTCTGTTATATACATAAGCAAAGTTGAAGAAAATGATCCGCCAGTGGGGGGAATACATTGGTGATATGACTGACGAATTAGAATGTTATGGTTCTAGTAGCTATATTACAGAATTTGTTAGTGGTGGACCAAAAAACTATGCATATAAAGTATATTGTACAAAAGATAAATCTGTACAAGTGGTATGCAAAGTTAAAGATATTTCCTTAAATTATAATGATTCTAAACAAGTAAAATTTGATTTTAGCTCTTGACGAAAACTCTGTTTTATGTCTTTTATCTGCTCATCGAGTTTTTTGTTAAATTGGTAATAAAATGTATTCCACTCATGATATTTTAAGGCAATTTCCTTTTTACCGATACGATGAAATATGGTTAAAGCTTCAAACGGCTCGCAGTCAAACCCAACATAAATGTTTAATTAATGATTTTTATTGAGAAAATAAGTATAACTTAGTAATAAATTAGTGTTTTGACCTGATTCTTACATTAATTTAATTTTTTTAAAAGTTGTTTATATTGTTTTTATTATTTATACGTTTTAGGAACACAAGTTTGTAATAAGTTATATTTTTCAAATACATTTTGAAAGGTGTTTCAAAATTATTGAAATTTGTCGTTTTCTAGCTGTTTTACGTTATTAAATTTTTTTAAAAAGGCGTTTATACTATAACCGCAACATCCATACATGGATTATGCTTTTTAAAGTCTGGGAATTTTTGTAAAATTTGGTTAAATCATTCCTTAATAAAAAAAAGTCTATTGCAAAATCACCTTCTCCGCGTAACTTTATTTCCACTAGAAATATAATCATGAAGTTGCCATATAAGTTGACGTTCACATTCTGTCTTTGTATATCCATCAAATGGTTGTATATTTTGTATTAGTGTTGGTAAAACAAATGATTTCCAATCACAATTAATTTGTTCAAAAGGCGTTTATACTATAACCGCAACATCCATACCAAGTATAAACACAATAATATTGACCACATCCATCTGAATAGTTGCTAGGTAACTGTTTCTCATTAAAAATTATACATTAGTTCTTTAAGTAACTCAAAATTTCTAATTTATTTGGTTTTTTACCAAACGAATCAAAATATTCAATAGAGCCAAGTTTTGGAATATAAATAGCCAACTAATGTGTCTCTGGATCTTTTGCTTTATCCGTGTTTCCAATTAAAAAAGTTCGTTTTTTAATTATTTTGCGGAGTTGATCTAACGCAAAAACTCCTTTAAAAAATTTACTCTTGTATTTGTTACATTTTAATGGGCTGCTTATTTCTAGGGTGTTCATTATTCAAATTGTCTCAAGTCACATAATTTGGTTGTTTCTTAATGTAGTTCGATAAAAACTTTTTTTTTATTTTTTTATTTCTTAAAATGTAATAGCATTACATTTTCTAGTATTTGACAGAGCTCTTTATTTACTTTATCGTTATATACAGTTCTGAAAGAGTAGTTTTCAAAATTATCACTTGCCAAATGCCTAGTTGGAAATTTATACTTGAGCTCTTTTACAATCTTTTTACAAAGTTCTTTAATACCAACTACACAAATATCTTTCGTAAACAAATTATTATTATCATCACAACAAAATGTGGACAAGACAGTGACATTTTGTCAAATATTCATATTTACTTTTATGTATGCTATCTATAGGTTTGTGAATATATTCCAATTTTTATTAATTTATAAACTTGCATCAAATTCTTCATAAACAATAGCAGTTAGTGTTGATGTAAGGCGCTTTGTTAGTCTAGCCTCTATTGTAATTGTACACTGGTTTAGTAAACCTTGGCACACTTCATTTTCAGCTGCACCTGGAGTTTATCATTATGGTAAGTTCCAGTATCTGAAAAAAGTGTACTATACGCTCTAATGTGGCAATTATTTTCTTCGGGAAAACTAATTTCAATTTCTCGATATATAAACGTTTAATATAAATTGTGAAAAGTCAAAGTGTTGAAAACTGTATGGGTTTTTTGATCTTTTTCCAGAGTAACCTGCATTTTCTGTCAAACAAAATATTATTGTGTTTGGTAACTGTCCAATGAAAACATTATCAAGTGATATTAATCAACTATTCTGGGGGATTGTAAAACTTTTTAGCTCCACACGTTCGTATTTGTACTTGGCGTTAGTTTTTTCCAATACTGCATTATGTGCTAAACATAGGGTTAATACTACATGTTAGCACACTAGTGTTAAAAGTTGCATGTCTCATAAATAAAGTAGCTTCTAAAATTTTCAGTTGAGATTCGGCAGAATCATCTTCAAAGAGGTAAAATTCTGGCTTTTCTAGTGTTAGGAGAAGTCGAACATCAACATTGTTTATGAGAAGTCTAGGTTGGTTAAACATATCTAGATATAGTTTACCCAAAGTTCTACTACTACATTGCTATTTTGATATAATTTTTGACGTTCTTTTGAACCACTATAATCTGATTTTACTATATTCGGTTTATCTAACGCCCATCCAGCGTATTTTGAATGGGCTATAGCGGCATCTGTACCGTAATTTAATAATGATTCAATATAAGCTCTGTAATGGTAATTGCCATTTGATGGAGATATATTTTTTCCATTTAGTTGAATGTTGCATTGTTTTATTAATGATTGTAACATATTATTAACTTGGTTGTTGTATAGCACTTTGATTTTTTTGTCTTTATCTTTATTCTATTGAGTTCCATCTTTTTTTAAAATTTGTACTTTTAATTTTAGATATGTAGAAGATAAGTCTCTTTATGTATCTATTTATTTTACCACGACCTAATGAAACAAATTCTATGACTGATAGATTATCTAGAGAAGCAACGGGGTTATATGAAATTTCTTTAGAACGCAATATACTTGACTGAATGGATTGTATTTTAAATATATTCAACTCAGATTTCATACACCCAATCATAATTATTCAAATATCTTTTTGTTTCCTTTTGCACTTTGCTTCGCTTTGACGTATAGTAATTAAAATTGTTAATGATGTCTTTTTATAGGTTTTCTTCTTTTTTTTTACCTTGCTTATATATTTAATTGAGTTTTCGGACTGCGCCTCATCTTATATATTTCATTATCTCTTTACTTCGATCTTGTACAACTTCTTTTACATTTGCACCTGTTGTAATATCAGACAAAGCATTAATACCTGAGTTAAGAACCTCTGTTTTTAATATATTAGCTCCAGACGTAAATATTGATTTTCAAAAAAAACTCCCTAACCCTCGACCCCTTTGGTAAGGTAAAATAGAATGTAACAGTGGGCCTATATCCTCAAAAGCTTTTCCTGATTGAACTAAAAAATATTTATAGTATGATCTTTCCATAATGTTGAAATAAAATACATAATAAACATTGTTACAAAATTTCGTTTATTTATACTTTTTTAAAATGCAATACAACTTTTGTTGGAATACTACTAATAGAGAAACTCATTGAACTACCATACTTATTACATAATAAAATAGAAATATTGTTAAAACTTTTCTTTTCAACAGGAAAATATTGAACATTTTTAAATTCCATTGACTTATTTTCATATACATTTACAATCGTTATTGCTCTTAAACATCTTATAGTATTATATCCAACGATATGTGGTTCAATAATATCAGTCTATACAAATATAATATCAGACTTAATAACTGGTGTCAAGTATAATGTTTCTAAATAGGATTTATATAGTTCTACAATTCTGTTTTTATGCTTTTTAAAGTCTGGGAATTTTTGTAAAATTTGGTTAAATCATTCCTTAATAAAAAAAAGTCTATTGTAAAATCACCTTCTCCGCGTAACTTTATTTCCACTTTTGGATTATTAACACAAATTTTAATTAACTCTCCAACATAAGATGCTGATTCTTTAAATTTTATATAATTAGAATCTTTAGAAATATAATCATGAAGTTGCCATATAAGTTGACGTTCACATTCTGTCTTTGTATATCCATCAAATGGTTGTATATTTTGTATTAGTGTTGGTAAAACAAATGATTTCCAATCACAATTAATTTGTTCAGATCTGTATGGAATGTATGTTGTACCAATACTATTATATTTAACTTCCGTACACCTCCTACATGAATTGTAATTATTTAAGTTGTTTACAAAAGCTAATAATGTATTTTCGGATATAATTCAAAGATAAATCGCTTAGTAAAGTAATGTCAAATTCATCGTTTATTTGTGCTGTACATGAGCTGGTTGATTTATTCTTACAAATGGGGAAATTAAGTTCTGTTTGAGTATTACATGTAATAGCAGACCGTAAAACACGTCCTGATGTATTGCTTAACTCTTTGCCATTTATAGTTTTTTCTTTTTTCGTTGGTGGGCTGGAGCTGTATAAAGGAACTGTTACCTGCATCAGTTTCAAAAATTTGTACATTTTTATTTCTAAAAGGTTTTCATTTTTTAAGAAGTTCTCTAGCTGAAGCGGCTGACAATGCTTTTGTAAAAATTTCTTCTTCTATTTCATCATCGAATACTTCAACAGCTTCTTTTTCGTATACTTCTTCTTCGGGAACAAATTGTATTGCAGCATCTTTATATTCAGGTACGTTTGTTTGAGGTTCTGCATCAATATACAGTGGTTTTGCACGAGTTTGAGTACCTTTTGTTTCTGTAACTTTTAATTGCTCTTCTTTATTACGAGGAAGAACTCTAATTTTATTTCTTAAATAAATTTTAAAGGTATAAATACCATTTTTGAGAGTCTGTCACTTGTTATTCATTTTATAAAATTTCCGATTATTCCTGACAGTACTGCACCAAGAAGTAAAAATCTACCACGTTGAATAATTATTTTTATTTTGCTATTTATAGACTTTTGACGGCGAATGAGGGATCTCATTCCTTTTTATACTTTCGTAATTCGGTGGTTGATTCTTTACTTAGATTAAAATATTTAAAGCAATTTCACAAAACGTTTTGATTACTTCAGAGTCACAGTGCTTTATAATTACTTTCTAAAATTTTCGTTTAAAGCTTTTTAATAGGTGCAATATATAAGAGTTGGCCTTCAATAGTTTCATATTCTTTCCCAAATTGTTCTAATTGATTTCTTGTACAAAAACACCAATTTTTTCCAAATATATCATTTGTTATTCGAAATAAATCATTAACGTCTTGAGTAAGATACTAATCATCAGAATTTAGCGTCATATCATCGATAATAATCAACAAAGGTTCTTGACTATCATTAAAATCTGATATTGTATTACAATATTCAACATCTTTCATGTATAGTGGGACCGCATTTTTGTCTGAATTACACAAAATAATTCTATTAATGTGTGGTAGTATATTTTCTTTATATTTTATTAAATTATGAATAAAAGTCGTTTTACCACAGCAGGATGGCCTAGACATCATCATTGTAAATGGATGAAACAGCATAATTGTATTAGTTAAAAACTAACATAGCTAACCTATATCATCATCATCATCATTATATAAATACGCCAGCATTGTTTTTTGGGTCCCTTTTCAGAGAAAACTACTGGACCGATTTACATCATTTTACATACATTGGTTTATGCATCATTCGAAAGAATGGGGGGAGGAAAAACAAAATATGTTTTTATCTTTTTGATCGGGGTGGTAGTTTACGAAATACAGCTTATTAAAATTTCTTGCCACATATGAATTTTTTTACACGACTTTCTATGTATTTACATATTAATTCTTTCTTTCTTTTTAGTACTTGCTTTTTATTAGTTCGTAAATCGTAGTAGAATTTTTTAGGTACTTATTTATGCTTCAGAATGTAAATATGTATTTGTGTTTGTCTCTCGAACATATTATCTATAATTATAATTTAGTAGTTTTCAGCCACACACTACGTATTATGAATTCCGTTTCAAGCTTTGAGCATCAGTAACTACATTTAAAAATGTATAGAAATCATCATTTATCACAATATGTATTGAAATTTTAAATAATGATGAATGATATTGATCTGATATTAATAATCAATATGTATCTAAGTATGTACTTAAGTATGACCAGCGGGAAGAGTTTCTTTAAAATTCAAATATATAATTGTTTTGGTTTTGTACTTTTCTATTAAATTGTTGCATTTATGTGTGAATGTTTGTATATTATTTGAAGCGATTATAGAAAACTTTTCTAATTGTATTCTTTTTTGAATTCAATTTCTTCTCATATAAGTACTTAAATTTTAGTATACAGCAGTTCTTACAACCAAAATTATATTTGAATCATCTTTTATTTTTAAATATTTTTCTATGTCAATTTTATGCAGGTTTACCGTTTGTACAATTGTGGTAATATTTGTACGGTCTTCTCGCTCTCTGTACCATGTACAATCTTAATCAAGGATTGTACGCCAAATATACGGTCTTTTCAGATTTTAAATTTCTTACATTAGGGCAAGGTAAAACGAACAACAGCAATGTTGTTACAGACAACCTGGTCTATTAAAAAAAATTAACTCAATTTTGCTTCAAACTTTGTTTGTGCATTTTACGAATGTTTTACTGATACCTATTCTGTTTTCCCCACGTACCTTTGAAACATTTATTTCGAACTCGATAAATAAATAGATATAATAGTCCTCACTCACAATACAAAATATTCGAAATATACGTACACCAACTACAGGCTCTTTTTATACAATTTAATTCTGTTTTGGCGTTATTTTAAAAATAATTTCAGTTAGTGTTTTGACGAATTTGGTTTTGCTTTCTGAATTTTTACGGATTGTACTTTTTACATAAATTCTATTTTTCTAAACTACAACTGTCTATTATATGAATTGGGATTCAACATAGAATTTGACTACATATTACATATACATGACTACAACAGGGGCCCCTAGTAATTATATATTTACACTGAGTATAGAATATGAATATGATATAAGGGTGTAAAAATTTTCAAATTGGATTGGATTGGTGGATTTTATTAATATATTTTAATTTTTTAAAAATTTTGTTTGGAAGTTTTGGATGAAATGAGTAGCAGTTTTTTTTAGTACAATGATAAAAAAATTTTAAGTTAGAAATTATATTGTTATTATAATAATCTAAATTAATAATAGTTAAAATAAAATTATAATAGATAGTTAAAAAAAAATTATAATTAATTGTCAGACATAATGTATATAAGTAGTATATAAAGTATTAGGTACCTATATTCAATTTGCAATAAATACCAATTTTTGTTTTTTTGTATTGGAATTTTATGTTTTGTTTTTGATAATTACGTAAGTGAAAAGTTTCAGAAGTTCTTTATATAATACATACATATGTATATGTTGGTATGTTTTATATTTTGCAAAATTTGGTCGCATAAAATTTTTGCGAAGTGTTTTAAATTAAAGTGTTTAATTTTTTGTACCTAGAGAAATAAACAGTGTCTATTTTTTTTTAACCACCAAATGTTTACATGTATAAAAGTCACACCATACATTGCGGCATTATATAGATTATGAAAAAACTACCGAAACAAACATTATGCAATATTTACTTTGCCCACATTCACTCACGATTAACTTATTTAAACTTCGTTTGGTCTTCTGCTGCTGCCTATAGAATACAGAAAATATAGAATATAGAATACAGAATACTTCAAAATAAAGCCTTGCAATTTATTAATAATTTACCAATGTTAACTCCTTCAAATTTGCTTTATAGCAAAAAATTTCTTCTCTAGAAAAATTAAAAATTTTTGTTGATACATAAAAAATTAAAATCTGGCATAATTCTATCCAAAATATCTGAAACTCATTTGTATAATACAAGAAATCGAAATAATTTATCAGCTCAAAGTATTCCAATTCATACACTCGTATCTACTATGATTTTCATTTCAATAACATACCACTTCAAATAAAAAATTTGAATTCTATCTTGAATTTTTAACATCATCTCAAAGAGTATCTTATGACTAACTAATCCACATTTCGTATTTAATTGTTTTCTTTGCTTTTTTCTTTTTTTTGATATGTTACCTAGAAATTGTATATTATATACTTTAAGCTGTTCTACAATCATAATATTTAAATAACTATAATTTTATATAAAATGTAATTTTGATTTGTTGATTAATTTTAATAACAGACTGTAAATATTTTAAATGTGAAATCCCACAGAAGTGCATTGCACTTTTTTTAAATTTACTAATAAAAAAAAAAAAAAAAAATGCGTATATGTATTATTTATTTATTATTACGAGGCATAGATATATTATTAATAGATAGGCAGTGAAGAAAATATTTGTAGCCAATTTTGAGAAACAGCTGAGTGAACCGTCCGTATGTATTGCTTTAGTTTCCTCAGAAATAGGTTCCTAAAAGGTGAAATTAATTAATTTCTAATTTTTTTAAGGATTTTATCACTTATTTTGTTACTTTACAAGTAGTTAAAATTTTGAATAACCTTAATTAAATTTAATTTTAATTTTAAAAACAAAATATATAAATGATTAAGTAATATAAAAACTTAAAATCTCTGAATGAAACTGGTTATAAAAAACTGCTTTACATTATTTTAATAAATATAAACAGCTGAGTGAAGGAAATATATACATATTATAAAATGCATATGTATTTTTTTGACTGAATATCTTAAGATAGGAAAACACATAAGAAGAAAAGAAACGACTATATCTAACTTCCCATCTATTAGTTAATATATCTATGTTACGAGGTTAAATCAAGCAAGTTACAGTAAAAATACTTAATCTACTTTAAAGCTAAAATTAAACAAAAAATCAAATAACAACTAATTAATAATAATTAAATGAGAAAACAAAAATAGAAATTACAATTTATAATTAATTAAAATAAAAATCTAACTATAAATTACAACAAAATAAATTCAATTAAGAATCCACAGGTCAAGGGTTATTCAATAACTTCATTCACACAAATATAGATTTATTTTAAGTGATTGCTTTGTTAGTAAGAGGTTAATATGAGGTTTATATATGTTACAAAGAGGCATCATCCTATTAATAGGTTCAAGTTAAACATATTTACAGATCTTAATCTAGAATATGAAGAAAAATTGAGTTTAGCAAATAATTGAGAAGAAATAATATTAACTTTAATTAATTCGGTTAAAAACACTATATCTGCTACTTTACGACGTTTCTCAAGGGTATGAAGATGTAATAAATTCAATCTATGTTCGTATGGCGGTAGTCTTAAAGGATCTTCCCATGGAAGAAAGCGTAAAGCAAATCTTACAAATTTTTTTTGAACTGATTCTATTCTATTTATATGAATATTATAAAATGGGCTTCATACTTGGAAAGCATATTCCAAGTTAGGTCTAACCAAACAATTAAAAAGAGATTTTAATACATAAGGATCATCAAATTCTCTTGCCCAACGTTTAATGAAACCTAGCATAGAGTTGGCTTTATTTAGTATATCAGTATAATGAAGGTGAAAAGAAAGCTTACTATCAAAGAGTACCCCTAGATCTTTTATAGAGACAACTTTAGGAATAGTCTGGTTATTGAAAGAATAAGAATACAAGATTGGACATGAACGACGTGTAAAAGTAATTAATGCACATTTATTAACGTTAAGTTGAAGATTATTAGTGCAACACCAATCATAAAATCGATTAAGATCAGCTTGCAAAGCTAAAGTATCTTCTAAATTTTTTATTTTTAGGAAGATTTTCATATTGTCGGCGTAAATTTTAATATGGCAATTAAATATTAACGAAGTAACATCATTAATGGAAATAATGAACAGTAGAGGTCCAAGTAGTCAATATGAATATTAGTAAGCGTTGTTTTAGGAAAGTTAACTAGGTGACTGAAATAATCTTTATTTAAAGAAAACGCCGGCAGAGCGTAACTGACTGAAAAAAAATCACGGAAAAATTCAGAAATCACTTTAGAATCGCTACTGTTAGAGTTCTTATAATTCATATAAGTGGGATATTGATCAGATTTTCTTTTAGAATTGACAAATTTCCAAAAGAGTTTTGGATTAGTTTTAATTTCCGAAGACATATTCCGTATATAGTTAAAGTAAAGATTATTAGATATTGACTTGAAATCATTAAATAAAATAATAAAATCATTAAAATCATGATTATTATTGCTTTTAATGAATTTACGCCAGGCTTTATCTTTTTTATTTCTTAAGATTTCTGGTAAACCAAGGCGGACAAGTTTCGTTAATTTTATCAATAACTAAAGGCACATGTTGTGAAATAATGGAATGAAGGATTTTATAGAAATTAATTGTAACCTCTAAATTGGTAAAGGATAAAAATGAAAAGTCGTAATCGCATAAATAGTTATTAATTGCTTCAAAATTAGGTTTAGAAAAATTGTAACGATAAGAAAGTGCTGAATTAACATTAGGAGACATAAGAGAAGAAAAGGAAAAACATATTGGAGGGTGATATTCCTCAATATCGACGAGTTCAAATGGACAGGTAATAGTAACTAAATTATTCCAATTTGAAGTAAATAGTAAGTCTAACTGCCTCCCACGATTATTGTAAACCGAGGATACCTGCTGAAAATTAAAAGAATTAAAAGAATCGATTACAAAACACTCAATATTACTAACTAATTCATATGGTACAAAATAAGCTTCCTCTTCATGTGCAATCCATTTAATATTAGGTAGATTAAAATCACCACATAGTATAATATCTTCATTTGTGTTGAGATTACTAATTAGTAATTCAATTTCTGATATATACTTAGTATATAATTCAATACTGGATCCTGGAGGAATATAACAGTTAATGATAACAACATTTATCAACTGCAATTCAATTTTAATGGCAATAATTTCTATAATTTCAGACGAATCGCACTGAGTAACTAACAATTGCGAGGATGAGAATGTATTTTTTACAGCTATTAATACAGCACCACCTCTTGGAATGTTATGAGAAAAAAGACAATCATATCTGTCATTCCTATAGACAGTAAAAGACGAAGGGAAAATTTCAAGATTATTAATTGATGAAGTAAGCCAAGTTTCCGTTAAAACAAAAACATCAAAATCTAAAAGTGTAGAATTTAAAAAAATCTTTTTAGTTTTTGTTCGTAAACCTCTTACATTTTGATAATAAATAGTTAATTTAAAAGCATGCTTTGTGTGTGATTCAGAAACAGGTGGCAAAAGACTGATGTTAACTAGATTTCTTTTGACTAGAAAGGGGACGAAAGTACTTACCATTATTTTCTCTCGTCCTTTGAAGATAGTTAATCCTGTTTGATGAAATATGTGAAGCATATGATTGCAAATCAGTTAGAGCACTATCAGCGGATATGTTAAATGTTTCATGATATCCCAAAAAAATATTACGTAAATCGTTAATATCGGTGGGCAAACCTTCTTATTGAATCGCTATTTTTAGCGATGTATTAGTTTTGCCACCAATGCAAACGTCGTTAGATTTACCATGAAGATATGCAAGATATAGTCTAACATTTTCAAATATTTTACTGTCCCTTAACCTAGCCAAAACATATCTGCTGTTATTATTATTATCATGCAGAGCCTTCTGGGTAAGTTTAACAACCGGTGGTAAAAGAGGATCTAAAATAGGTAGAGTAACGTTACGGTTTAGTAATAAAGAATCATTAAAATTATCAACAGAGAAGTTAGCCTCTATTTCAGCTCGCACAGAAGAAGAGGTGCCAGAAGTAATTTTTGTTAAAGTTTTGTTAGAAGTTTCAATTGTGTTTAAGTTAGAGCCCTTACTATGAGGCATGATAGTTTCGCCTTGAACAAAGTTATGATACTTATTAAGCTTGTTGGAAACCGATTTTTTAAATTTAGAAAGTTTGTTTTTTAAATAACAATCACTAACAAGTTTATTAGATGATTTAGAAAAGTTATTAGAATTAGAAAAAGTGGCTTTAATAGAATGGTGACTAATAGAAGAATTTGTTACGTTGTTATTATTAGAAAGAGGAGTTTTTATAGAACTGGTATGAGAATTACCGTTAGGATTAGAGATAGTATTAGGTTTAGTAAGAGTTTTTATACTTTGTTTATTATTAGTAGTTCATTAAAATTAGTATGATTTCTTATAGTGTGATTATTAATAGAAAATCTAGAAAGATTTATAGAATTAGAAGTTAAATTATTGTTAGAGTTAATGGGGTTAATATTATTATTTGGATTAGTATTAGAATGAGGAGATTTAGAAGAAGGCATGGGAAAAGACAAATCAAGTAAACTTTTTAGATTAAAATTAGTATTTATAGGAGGTTTATCAGTTATTTTAATATTTTTTTAATGAATAATCTACATCTGTATTGAATGAAGGTATTTTTAAATCATTTTTTGGTTTACCTTTGACCTCTGGTTTCCGATTTTCAATTACAGCACCAATTTTGTTCCAAATTTTAACATTACTTGGATGTTGAAGAATCCTCAAATTGTAAACAGATCCAAAGATGAGAAAACAATGATATTTAATTATATTCCTTTTTATCCTCTTCGGTGTTAAATTAGTACAGATTACCGAACAATTGAATTCCCACTTCAGAAACTCAGATAATTTAATTTCACTAAAGGAACTCGGAACTCCCTTTACAAAGATGGACGAGAGATAACTATCACTTATAGGAGAAGAATTATTGCAATGAATAAGCTTCGTAATCCTTCCACTCCACTCTTCTTCCGTCCATTGTGTTCCAAATTTATGTAAAATGGTTGACTCAGTCTGTACATTTTATCACATATAACAGGTGTGATAGAATCAGTTTGAAAAATTTTATCGGAAGTATCTAGTACAATTCCAGTTTTATCAGATGTTAGCACTTCACCCAGTAATTGCGTATTATGCAATTCAGAGCAAATATTATGCTATAAAAATTATATTGTCAAATTTATGAATGTGTTCTTTATATAATTGATATGGGTTGCCCATTTTAAATTTTTATCAATGTAGAGTCCGAGATATTTCAACGAATTTACATTTTCAATAGTTGTATTATTTATTGCTAGTTGGTTTGGTATATATTAGAAATATTTTTTTTAAATATTATATATTTTATTTTCAAAATATTTATTTTAAGTTTAATAATATTTGAGTAAGTTCAATCAAAGTTCACCAAAATAATCATTGAGTAAGTTCAAATCAAAATGCATGTTTTCAAAAAATTTTTCAACTGAAATATCACTATAAACGAAAACAGCATCATCCGCATACATAGTTAAAGTACAATTTAAGGGAAGATCAAGGACATCATTAATATAAATAATAAATAGAAGTGGACCAAGAATTGATCCTTGGAGAACACCATTCTTTATTTCGTGCTTGTTGCTTTTATAATTTCCGATTTGAACTTATTGTTGACGGTTAGATAAATAACTATTAATCATCTTTATCGCTTCATTTCAAAAGTGCGATTTTTTAAGTTTTCTTAATAAAACTTCATGATCTATTGAGTCAAATGCTTTTTGTAAATCAATACTAATTAAACCTGTTACATTATTTTTGGATAACGATGATTGAATCATATTCACAACTTCAACACAAGCAGAAGTTGTACTTGAATTTGGAACAAACCCAAATTGATTTTTATTAATTATGCTAAAATTAGTAAGATGGCTCCATATTTGACTAAAAATAATTTTTTCAAGAAGTTTAGAAATAAGTGGAAGAACTGATATACTTCGATAATTATTATTATTAATTATTACAAATTAATTGATTGACGATTATTATTAATTGATACAAAATATTTATTAAAGCATTCAGCAATTTCATTTGGTTCATGTATCATGTGCCCATTATAATTTATATTTTTAGGTAAATAATTATTATTTTTTATGGACCTGTTATATAAAGAATAATTTATAATTTTGTGTACACTGATCATTTATAAATTGCTTCTTTTTTATTTTCTTTTTATTTTCAAACCCGTTCCTTATCTTTTTAAACTCATTTCTTATTATCAGGGTATTGTTTTGTTAATTTATATAATCTTTCCTTTTCTCTCGATAGATTTAATAATTCACTTGTCATAAATGGTTTTAAGAATTTTAGTTTTCGTGTTTTAGTGTATTGCCGTGAATTCGAATCAATAGTTTTAATCCATTCACAAATAAATTCATCGTACTTTACATGGACATAAAATTAAGTTTTTATTAAAATAGTATTCTATATTAAATGTTTCAAGCATAGTGGAAAAAAAAATAAAAATAAAATAACGAAATTAAATGAATTAAAGTATAACAAAAAATTAAATTCAAAGTGAAAAGAAAAAATTGAAAAGAAAAAATTCTTTTTCTTTTACTTGAACTGAACGGTTGTGTTTATATCGACGAGAATAAATTAAAATATATTATTTAATATTGTAATCGTAATTGTGTAATTATATTAACGGTATATAATTGTGACGGTCTACTATAAGCTAGGATGTCGAGCTGTGAATCGTGTAAAACGAAAATAAACGGTGAGAACGGTATTAGATGTGCGGGCGTTTGTGGTACAATTTACCACACAACGGTAAAATGTGCCGGACTGGATAAATACGCGAGTAGTATATTGGATACTAACAAAAACGTAAGATATATGTGTGATGATTGTATTTTATACATTCATAATGTAGATTCGGTTTTACAAAAAATGGACTGTGCAGTGGTAAAAAATACGGAACATTTGGTAGAATATAAAAAGGAGTTGGAAAATGCATTAAAAAAAAATGAAAATGAAATTATACAATTACTAAAAGCAATTGAAGACAGGTACATGGAAAGATTAAATGAAATTAAAAGTGAGCAAAAAAAAGAAATTGACAAAATGTATAAAATAACCGAATTGTTCAAAACGGAAAGTGAAAAATTGAATGTGTCTCTAAATAAACAAACAGAAAAGTTGAATGAATCGCTTGTAAACTCAATGAAAAACAAGGTAGAATGTAAATCAGCGGTTTTTAAAAGCGCACATTTCGAAACTCAATACAAACTGTTTAGAAGTGTGACTGACTTGCACAAAAATTTTTAAATTTCATGTAATAAGAAAAAACGTGAAAATAGGACATTTTTGAAATTTTGAGGGGCCGTAAGTCCGGAATCCTATATAACTAAGAAAAGCCGTTAACACGCGTAAAAATATATTATTGAACCTTTAATTTTCATGCCTCGCCGAAGAAAAATTTTTACAGGTGCCTAAGTTACAGGTGTCTAAAAATAGCAAATTTGCAATTTTTGAGGCGTAATAACTCTTAAAGAGGGGGTGCTACCAAAAAATTTCTGAGGAAACTTATACTAATTCTAAAAGTTCTTTCTTGTCTCAAAATTTCAGGTTTCTATCTAAAGGCGTGCCGGAGTTATGAAAAAAGAAATTTCATGCAAAATATGGTTTTCACATAACGGTAAATTTAAATAGTAAATTAGAAAATATTGCATAATTTTGATATTGTTTTATATAGATAATAAAATTTTCGATCTTCTGACGGTTTTAGATTGCAAAACTATTACGCAGGGCCTGAGATATATACATCGGAAAATGGAACTTTTTCGCAATTTTGAAGAGCTGCAACTTTGGAACCCTTTACAACTAAAACAAACCTTTAACACACATTAAAATATATTACTCTAGCTTTAAATTTTATATCTTGCAGAAGTAAAATGTGTACAGGTTCCTAAGTTACAGGTGTTTAAAAATAGCAAATTTTCAATTTTTGGTGGTCCAAAAAAATTTTCTGAGCAAACTTATACTAATTCTAAAAGTTTTTTCTTGTCTCAAAATTTCAAGCCTCTATCTAAAAGCGTGCCGTAGTTATGAAAGTAGAAAAATCATGCAAAATTTGGTTTTCACATAACGGTAAATTTAAATACTAAATTTAAAAAAATTGTATAATTTTGATATTAATTTACAAAGATAAAAGAAATACCTGTCGAATGACGTTTTCAGATTGAAAAAATCTTAAGCAGAACATAAGATATATGCATTTAAAAATAGGGCTTTTTCAAAGTTTGAGGGGGTGTAGCTCCGTAATGGGAGGGGCTACATGAAAAAGTTGTTCCACAAAATTATTTTTTTTATGAGACATACTCATGGTTAAAATTTTTTTTCTCTATCTTTAACGGTGTAGAAGTTTTGTAAACAGACGGACGGACGGACGGACAGAGTGAAACTAATAAGCACATTTTTTCAAAATTTTTTTGGAAATGTGCTAAAAATGATGAAGTGTGCAATAATATAACAAATATCGTAAATGAAAATAAAGGAAATATAGGTCAAACAGTGTCATTTGTCGATATTTTAAAAACAAAAAAAGATAGTGTAAATGTATTCCCAATAATTAAAAAAGATTTGCCCTTGTTAATAAAACATAAAATCAAGCAAAAAACAAAAAAAGACTTAAATACAAAGGTTGATCCAAAAAATTGATATGGAATTATTTTAATTGAAACAGATTCGAAAGAAAATCGTGAAAAGATTAAAAGTGAACTTGAAAATAAAATGAAAGAAAGCTATGAGATAAAAATTCCGGTTGAAATTAAAACTAAATTTGAAATTGTTCACATGAATAATAAATTTACTGGTGATGAACTAATAGAAAGGCTTAAGAAACAAAACAGTTTTATGGAGATGAGTGAATTAAAGGTAGTAAAATTGAAAATGGTAAATAAATATAACAAAGAAATGCAGAACGCAATTATTGAAGTGGATAAGGCATCTTTTCCTAAAATATTAAATGCTGGTAAAGTCTGTATAGGATGGGAAAGATGCAAAGTTTTTGATGCAATCAATGTAAGGAGGTGTTACAAATGCAAAGGTTTCAATCATAAATCGGCGGACTGTACAAGCGAAGAAACGTTTCTAAAATGTCACAAAAACCATAAAACAAGTGATTGCGATCAACAAGAGGAAATTATGGAATGCATAAATTGTTAAAAGTCCAATGAAAAATTCAAACTGGGGTTAGACGTGAAACATAAAACATTCAGCAAATTGTGCCCAGTGTTTGAGCAAAAATTAAAAAAAAGAAAACAAAAAATTGGCTACTAGCAACTAAAGAATTTGGAAAGGCGTGAAAAAATATCTAATGATTGTGTTGAAAATGTCCCAGAATCTATTGCTGACATCTTGGATAATAATCATATTGAAAGCATTAGTAATGGTATAGAAATAGTAAACAAAATTGATACGGTAGCTACTGAAAATAATAATATTAAAAATCATAATAATAATAATATTAAAAATAATAAGCACGATAGTAATAAGCAGATTTTAAACTATGTTAAGAACCATAATATAAATTATAATAATGCAGATAATACTGAAATAAACAATATAAAAAAAAAAAAGACTTTAATATTGAAAGAAAATCATAGTAAAGAGCCAACAACCGATAAAAAACAAAATTTACTCCTCAAATTATTGTCGTTTAGTAAAAATAAAAATAACAAAACTACTAAATCCAATAATAATGTCGTTAATAATGGAAATAAAAACTCACATATTACGGAGAGCTCAAGTTCAGTGATTACCGAACAAATCAGCAGATCAAAGAAGGAGTTCCCAAGTAGTGATTACAGAAACTGGGTTAAAGGTGAAACTCTTAATCCACAAATCAATTCTAAAGTTATTGAAAGAAGTGATAAAGCTGAGCTTAATTTAAGTAAACAAGATAAAAGTACTAGTTTTATTGATCCTTTGATGCCACCAATTGTTAGATTGACAAGAAAAGCTGTTGAGGCTGGTGAAAATGCATATGCTTTATCTAGATTAAGAGATCATAGAATTTATAACAATGTCATACTTTCATGACCAAAATGATATTTGTTACGAAGGTTTTACTCAGACCAACTTGAAAGTACTTATTCATCAAGAAGGGTTACCAAATAACTACGCAGATCTTAGTAATCTATATTTTACTTATCATGAATGTACAGGAGTATCAAACAAAGAAATACTTCAAGATTTAGCTTGTTATAGGAGGCATATTGACAATAAACACAGAGAACACATGCAAAAAATTCGAGAAAGTTGGCAAAATTATATGATTGGTATCCCATGATGTATAACATACTCATAAATTAAATATGGTGCATTTTAATGCCAGAAGTTTAAGGAAAAACATGGATGAAATTGAACTATTTGTGAAAGACAGAAAAAGCGTTGATGTCATTATGATAGGTGAAACTTGGTTATATTCAGATGAGGAGGGATTTTTTAAAATTCCTGGGTACTCAGCATGTTTCAATTCCAATAATTCATCTAGAGGAGGTGGAACTGCAATTTATATTAAACAGAATTTGGAATATAGAGTCTTGGAAATGTTTGAACAATTCAATACAATAATTATTTCGTTAAGTAACACTATTCCGGTTTTAAAAATTGCTGTATGCTACCAAAAACCACATGATAATAATAGAGAATTTATAGTACACCTGGACTTAATTTGTGATAGATATAAAAATATAGTTGTGATGGGTGATACTAATATTGACTTATTAGCGAATTCGGAGCTCTCTAGTTCCTATAAAGCAATGTTGGAATCTAATGGAGTTAGCATAATAAACAAGCTAAGTAAGTAAGGAATATGCAACTAGAATAACTGAAAACTTCTACGATCATTGATCACGTTCTTTCAGACCTAGAAAAGTATGAAATTGATATCAAGTTGCATGATATAGTAAATTTAGATCACAAAGCTATATGCGTCAAAATAAATAAAGTTGTGAAAAAAATGGAACCTATTTTTAAAAGGGAAATTTATACCATAAATTATCATAAGTACAAAGTTAAGGTTAGAAATTTACTTGTAACAAATAATACGGAGTGTGTTGATGATCTTATTAAAATATTACAAAGAGCAAAAGAAGACTCGAAGATAAAAAGGCATATAAGAGTCAGAAATGATAATCCTTGGATGACAAATGAATTATTAAACTTGATCAAAAAGAGAAACTGTTTAAAAAATTAAAAAAAAAACCTAACAGTTTAGAAATTCAAGTAAGATTTAAGAATGAAAAAAACAAGGTTACATATGAAATAACTAAAGCAAAACAGAATTATTTTAATAATAGAATACAATCGGCTGGGTCTGACAAAAGGAAAATTTGGAAAGTTCTTAACAATTGCATCTTAAAGAAGTCAACTGAATTTAATAAAGTCTTCAAAAATATAAATAATAATGGAACTAGAACATGTGATAGCTTTGAAATTGCAAATGCTTTCAATACTCACTTCAGTGAAATTGGAAACAAATTAGCAGATAAAATTAGTGATGCTGAAAAGTTCACAATAAAAAACAGATTGACTGAGCAAAATATTTTTCTTCATCCAACAGACGAAAAAGAAATATATAAAATTATAATGCAGCTAAAAACTAGTTCACCTGGGGGTGATTATGTATCTGCAGCGGATCTAAAACATGTGGTATCATTAATATCACCTGTAATTGCTTCTATGATTAATAGATGTCTTTCTACCGGAATTTATCCTGATTGTCTAAAATCAAGTATTGTTATACCTATACATAAATCTGGGTCAATAATGGAAGTATCAAATTATAGACCGATCACTCTCACAAATTGCATAGGAAAAATATTTGAAAAGATAATAAATGTCAAAATACAAGATTTCATACAGAATGTCGTAGGCTTTGATATGAACCAATTTGGGTTTCAAAAACAAATAGGTACAGACTATGCAGTTTTGGAATCCACTAACTCGATTATAAACAAATTGGATGCAGGAAGCTATGTATGTTCGGTATTTGTTGATTTAAAAAAGGCTTTTGATACAGTGAATCATAAAATCTTACTGGATAGCTTACATGAAATTGGTATACGGGGTACAGCCCATGATCTACTCAACTCGTACCTTAAAAATAGAAAAACTATGACTAAAATTAATGGGGTGTTAAGTAATCAGAGTACAATAAATATTGGTGTTCCTCAAGGATCAGTGCTAGGACCTACTTTATACCTATTGTATATACATAATATACAGTATGCGGATATACTAGCTGATTATAAAATATTTGCGGATGATACTCTACTAATTTACAATGCTAAAACTAGTCATGAATTGGAGCGTATAATTAATGCTGATTTGTGCAGATACAATAATTGGCTTAAAGGCAATAAATTGACTATAAACGCTGAAAAAACTAAATATATAGTATATAAAATAAGAAATAAAGTTGACATAAACCCGAAATTGTTTGTAAAAAGGTTTTAAATTGATAGAGTTACTTCATATACTTGGTGTTGTAATTGATGAAAAGTTGAAATGGGAAGATCATATTAATAGTGTAATTATATATGTATATATATACTCTTTAGAATTATGTACATTTATTTTCTTTTTAAAAAATTGGAATTTAACTGTGATGTTTTATACCAAAACATTATGTTTTGCTTATATCGCGGTTAATAAAAAAAAAAAAATAATAAAAAAATAAAACAAAAATGCAGAGTAAAAAAAAAAAAAACAATGTAATATATAAGTTTATACTAAATAATGGAAATTTTACCTATAGAATTAAAATATAAAATTAAAAAAAAAAAAAAAAGAAAAAAAAAAAAAAATTTATGTAAAAAAGATGAAAATAAATGAAAAAACTAAATAAAAATAAAAAATAAATTATTATACATTATTATGTGTTTTATTTTGATTAGTTTTATTTTGGTTTAATACTTCAGTGTTAGAGTAATAGATCTTTCTGTCGTCCATTAGCCAATAAAGTATCAACAGTAGCCTCATTTTGTATTAAAACAGGCTTAGATGAATTATTTATTTTAACAAAAACTTTACCAAGCAAAACATAAACAGCTGCATAACCAATTGTTTTCAATTGTTTTGAATAGTTGAAGAGTTTGTTTGTTTCACTTGTCAATACATCAAAAAAATTAAAATATTTGTAGCTAGGAAAGTCTTTAAGAATTTTTTTTTTTTCCATAAAATTTGTTTTTGTTATAGAAGTGGAGAATTCAATCTTCGCTAGCATTTTTTCGTGTTCATTCCCATTTTTTGATTTTACTTTATATTTTCTAAGAATATTGATATTGGCGATATCTTGTGCTGAGATGTTTTGCCGGCAATGTCATCCACATTTTTCATAGGATTTTCCACATCCACATCATAGGATTTTTATGAAAACCTGGGGAGCATTTGTGGCAGTGAAAAGGTGCATTCTCATTGCTGTTTAAGGCATCGAATTATTTCCTACTAATTTTCGAACACTTTAAATGTATCCACTGATTACACATATCACACGTAAAAAACACATATCCACATTACACGTATTTTGCAAAAACAATCATGTTTATTACAAATGTCAAATATCGTATATCAAATATCGTTTAAATCTATCGTCTATCATTTTTCTTGGTATTATAAGTATTACAAAACGATATACGATAAACTTAAATCTAACGAAAAAGCTTTTTTAAGTATGACATAAAATAACATGAAAAACATTCGGAAATTTCAAAAGTAAATTCTATTTCAAATTTATTTGAAAGGTTTAGACAGTTTTGTTTTTAAAAAAAAATTATAAAATGCTATCTGCTGTTTTTTTTTATTTTTCAAATAATTTTACCTTTCTTTACTTTTTTTTTAAATACTTACATTTAATTCTCCAGGTATGCATATATTAATGTGACTCTTATTAATATATGTATACCTGTCATAATATGTAGTCCAATTTTAAGGGTTTGTTTTTAATAATTTAAAAGTTCTTTACATTACTTTACTTTTTTTATAATTTTCTTTAAGGTAATTAAGATAAACAACTATTGACCCTACAATTTTTACGAGAAAATGAAAAGTACACCCTCTTTCTCTAAGTTGCTCGAGCGAAGTGAGTAAGAACGATATGGCGTCATGTCTATAAGTTTATGTACTTTCTGTAAAACGCGCGATGAAACAGTTTGTTATGTTGGTAGTACTTATTTAAAAAAAAAATTAATTTGATTGAAATATGTATGATGTATGAAATAAAGAAAATAAAGAAAATTTATGTTTACTTTATAAAGTTAATTAATATTTTTTCCAAGTAATTTAATTATTACTAAGTATTACTTACGTTAAAATTTTTCATTCATATCATTTGAATATTGGGGTTATAGTTTTTTTTCGTTTTAACAAATTTAACAATTTTTTAGTCTAAAAAAGTAACTAAAAGAAAGCAAATTGAGCTTTTGGTGACGTTAATGGAGGATAATCCCAACCCGGCAAGGTGTTTTAGTGGATTTGGCTACTACTACTAACTTGGAATACGGACGAAAATTGAAAGAACTTAGAGTGACTCTTAATAATTTAGGACCACCAATGCTGTCTCGTATATTTTTCCTCATTACATTTACATTTCTTTGTCCTCAGAAGAATCAGAATCTTGTAATAAAAAGGAGCTCATCCTTTATTTTTTTTTATTTTACTTTTAGCATTAAAGAAAAAGACTTATTACAATAAATTTCTCCAAAAATATTTATTTCATAATAATAAAAATAAAAAATCTATATTGATCGTACGAAAATTTTGAAGTGACTGAATAATGGCTATCGCGTCGCAGGTAAAGTCTTATAGATATACCATACCCGATAAATTTGACATTTCATTCGTCTCAATTTGAAAAGATCGATGATTATATTATAAGATTTGATTATTACAAAATATTAAATACAAACATATAGCATAACAAAATTTAATGTAAACATTATTTTCTACTTACTTTGGACTTTTGAGATCTCTGTGAATTATTTTATGCTGATGCAAATACTGCATTCCCCGTGCTATCTGTTTTGCCCACAAAAGCAATCGCGATGGCAATAATGAAGTTTCGTTCTTAATTATATTTTGCAGAGGACCATTTGGACAATACTCCATCACAATACAATATACGGGAGACTGTGTGCAGACACCCCTTTAAAATAATTTAATTGTAAATATGTATAACATTTATTTCCTTGGTTAACAAACTACTCAAATGAAAAACAAAACAAACTATATTTACTCTTACTTGAATTTAATTATATTTTGATGATCTAATTTTCGCAAGTGTTTAATGTCGGTTTCTTTTATATCACGCACTTTTTTAACAGCAACACATTCACTTTTATATTTTCCACGAAAAACAGCACCTTGCGCTCCGCTGCCGAGCCATTCCAATTCACTGATAGCTTCAAACGGTATTTCCCAATCCTCTGTATAATTTCCCTTGATTTCGATTACACCAGACTTTCCAATGAAAGATAATATAGGTTTCATACAACCAAACAATCCATACATCCAGCCTACAGATTTTTCTGAGTTTCCAAATGTTCCACCTTTCATTGTGTCTGGGTGAAGTATTTCCGATCTTGATTTACTTTGATTTGTTTGTAAGATATTGGACAACTCTTTTGCATCAATGGACTTGTTATTAGAATTTGAATGTGTTGTCATTAAACGCATATTTTTCACTTCTTCGCTTAAGCATTTTAATCTAAAAAATATTCAAGTTCAGCCAGGAAAAAAAATTAATTTTAGTTTATTAAATAGTATTCTACATATTTTGTACATCATTTAAAAAAATTGCTCCAAATTTTACATTTCTTTATTTTATCCCCTCGAAAGTTAAGATTTTGGCTCCTAAGAAATCTTAATGATACATAACATCCATACATATGTATGTATGTATGTAACTACATTGTTATACTTTCAAGTAACTTAATAAAAACCGAAAAATTTAGGAATTCATACATATGTACTTAGATGTTACATATTATATGCAATATGCATATAATTTAATGGTTATTTTATATTAATAAGTCAAAAAAACTGAAGATGTTTTCTTGTTAACTATGATAAATTTCAAAATTTGAAGTTTGAACTGAAGATTTTTGCATTTTTTTTTACAATTTAGATACATATCCATATATGTATAATGTATATCCATCATACATATATACTTTGATATCAGAAAACTGTAGTATTTGAACTGTTGAACAAAATCTCCATAAAAATTTTATTTTAGGTTTTCATTTTACATGGGTATAATATATATACATACACACATACATATGTTTAAAATAAGTATAAGTATGTTATATAATATATGTATGCGTACTCCTTTACAAGTTAAAAATTTTTAATACATATCCATAAGTAAATTGTAAATATATCTCGTAACAATTAACAGAACTTAACCAATATTCTACTTCTATTTTAATTTTTTTCAAGTACCTTAGAATTAATAATTTATAAATACATTAAAAATTTCAATATTAGATATTTAGATATTTGCAATAGTAGTAATTGATACTTATGCCTTTTATATTAATAAACATTAAACATCACCTTTGCTGATTATCAGACATTGCTCCGATGTTTGTTCATAAATGTATGGTATATTAATGAACAGGTATTGTATTACTTATGTATGTATATATGTTATATGAACAAATATTTACTAAGCCTGAATTCTTTAAATATTTACTAGCGTCATTACTTTTTTATAAAACGTGTTCTAGTTCTAAATAATTAAAATTATATTTTTTATTTTTAAATTTGGATTTCTAAATAAGCATCTTTTTTATATTGATATTCGAAATAAAATATAACAATTTATTTTAAAGCTATGATGTATATGTTTAACTTTTTTACTACCTAGTAGATTTTTATGTACAAAATCCAAATTTAGGTACAACTTCTGCATACATGTCCAAATATATTTTCTTAAGGATGTGTGTACATCCATATATTTTATCCATTTTACATGTATATATACATATATATATATATATATTATGTTCAACTAACTATAGTAAAAGTAACTACTTCAAGAAACTGCAATGCGTGCGCATATTCTACAAATGCAAATGTAAATATGAACTACATACTCTTCATTTGCGTACCTATAATAACTTACCTACTCTACTACTATTTAGTATTTACTATAGGTGTAGTGGTGTGGTATTCTATTTTTATAAACAAACAAAACCAACAACGATAATTTATAATTTTTAGTACTTTTGTAAAGTAGTTAACTTATTGGGCCTTTCCACACGAGTAGTGTACTCTTTCGTCATTTTTTACTTTTACCTTCGTTTCATCCCCTCTTGCCGATAAACTAAATTTGAGGTGGGGATTTTTAGAAGTAATTTTTTAAACCAAAATTTTAGAGTTTAAAAATTTAGTCCACTAACTCAAATAAAAATTTTTATGAGGGTCAAAAAAATTTTATGTGTACATACGTTTCATTCTCGTTTGGAAAATTAAAGAAAAAAGTTTTTGAAACGGTCGCAGCAAATTTTTAAAAAAGTAAAGTGATTTTTGATCTTTCACTTGATGAAATTATTAAAATATATTCTATTGACAAAAAGAAATTATGTGCACAGTACAGAGTTTATTCTATTTCTAGGTACATACATATATAATATATATTATTTAAAAATTACAGGCAAAAAAAACCTTTTGTTTTGTTTTGTGCTTTTTTTTTATATTTATTCTCGCAACAAATTTTGTTTTAAAATGAAATATTTACACACACATATAAAAGTAACGAATATCCGAGAGGAACAGTGTGGAAATAAAAAAAAGAGGAAAGTAGTCACGAAACGAAAGAGGACACTACTCGTGTAGAACGGCCCATTAAGCGTAAATTTAAAAAATCATTGTTGCCATTTTTATAAAATTATTTATTTTTGAAATACACGTCATGTAACGACTATTTCTTTTTCTTAAACATTAACTAAATAAACGTGTACATGTACAAATTTCTAGATAAACTATAATGTTATATTTTCATAAATATAAATAATTAATAAAATAACAATAAAATTTTTTATTCCATTTTATTCCATTAAGTCTTCCAAACCAAACGCCAAGTTTTTAATGTTTTCTACAAGTTAAAAAATATATATGTGGGTATGTATTACACACACACATGATACATATGTACGTTTACGTTTGATCTTTTCTTCATCTTTATCTTGTTAAATAATGAAAATCAAAGACCAAGTTATATCTATCTATTATAATAAGTAGTTGCAGTATTTTTTACTAATGCTATGCACTTTTTACAATACTGCTAGTGTTATGCATGCATTTTTTTACAAAAATTATAATTCCAAAAGTAGGTACAAATGTACAATTTATTTTTCTTTATTTAACAGCCACTGTTTATGACAAAGGTCAAGCGAAAAAAACACTATATTTTTTTAAAATGTACATTTAATGGTCACTGAAAATGTTATATATGGATATGTATTTGATGTTTTGAAATATATCCGAATGAATATTCAGTTTACTTCATAGACATTAACTAATAGATAGGCAGTGAAGAAAATATTTTCAGCCAATTTTGAGAAGCAGCTGAGTGAACCGTGCGTATTTATTGCTTTAGTTTTCTCAAAAATAGTTAAAAAGTAAAGTCTTAAAAGCTGAAATAATTTCATTTATAATTTTTTTAAGACTTATTTTATCATTTATTTTGTTACTTTACAAGTAGTTAAAATTTTGAAGCTTAATTAAATTACCTTTTAATTTTAAAAACAAAATATCAATTATTAAGTAATATAAAAACTAAATCTCTGAATGAAACTAGTTATGAAAAACTTTTTTCATTTTTTTAATAAATATAAACCGCTGAACGAAATGTATATATATTAGAGGTCTTCACGTAAAAGTGCATCGAAGGAAATATTTCGTACTTTACGTGAACAACCCGATGCAAAATTTAAATCCCAACTAAAAAATTACAGATGACAGATATGTTGATTGGTTTAGAGAAACGTTTGTTGGTATCCTTCAAGAAATCTTGATTCGTATTTTTAAAAAATCTTAGTTATAGTTGGTATCTATCTGTTAAATTATATTATTATTTGTATAAATATCTATTTTTCATTTAGAAACACTAAAATATAATTTTTGAGTTTTGATTTGGAAAATCAAAAAATTTTTAAAACATTTTTACAAATTATTTAGTTGAATGTGTTACTTTTATTTGATGCACTCAAATAAATTCCAAAACCGAAACCAAATAAATTCTAAAAACAAAATGTTAAATTAACTTCAAAAAAAATATCCTCGATTAACGTTAAAAAAATTTCCTCGAACAAATAAAATATGCAATAGGGTTAAGGTAGGGGATATGCTAGTCGAGGATCGGAGAATCAGTGAAAATTTTTAATACATGAAACAACAACAATTTCTGTCAAAAATTTCCTCAAATCCTCCGACGATCCTCCGATGCAAGACTAGTTTGCACTTTTACGTGTAGAGGAGCCCTATTATAAAATGCAATGCATAGATAAGATATACCATTAATAGATGGCCAACTTACGTTATTTTATCGGTGGCTCCTCTACCCATCGAAACTGGAATCGGAGCTAGTGTGTTTTACTTTAAGACCACTAGATATCACTTAATATTGTTTTTGCTTTTTTTTGTTTTATTCTTATATTTTTAAAGTAAATAGCAAAACTAGTAAAATTGTTGTAGTCTTTATTTTTTTTCAAAGAAATAAAAGCATAAAATATAGTCCGGCCCTGTACTAAATTTAATTTCGAAATTAAATTATAGACTTACATAAATGTAAAATGCTCAAATTATCATATGATTTTTATACATTATACATTATATAAGAACACATTGCTTTTTTTAGTCAGTAGTTAACCGACGCTCAAGGTTGTAAGAAAAGAAAAGATTTACACATTTAAATAATTAATAGGAAAAGATTAAAGGAAAAATAAGAAAAATATAAGTGTTTTATTTAAAATAAAAAAAAAGAAAACCTACAACTTCAAGTGTGGGGTATATAAAACAAAACAAATTAGTAGGTAGAAAAATGGAGAACATAAAAAAAAATTTTTGGATACGGCCAATTTAGTGAATTTGAAGAAAGTACTGTGTGAACTTGGTTTGCCAATTAGTGGACAAAAATCCGCTCTTAAATTAAGGTTACAAGAAGCTTTTTTGTTTGAGGAAACATTGCCAAATGAGGTACAGCTAATTATGTCGATGGTAATGATATCAAAGATGACACAAATGATGATTCATCATCATTACAAAATGAAAATATCGACGCCGAGTTACAAAATCTACGTGAATTACGAAAAAAACGGGAAATAGCTGAATTGAAAAAACAATTGTCTCTATTAAATGTTGGTGAAAATGTTCGTTCCAATTTAAAGATGTCGAAGATTCTTTGTCATCATTCAGCGGTGATAATAACTATCGCATTAGTAAATGGATACAAAATTTCGCAGATACTGCTAACGTAGTTGGTTGGGACGATAAAATAAAATTTGTTTATCGGAAAAAAATGATGAGTGGTACAGCAAAATTATTTTTAAGAAGCATTTCTGTGTCGTCATGGCAACAATTACAAACTGCTTTGTTGGAAGAATTTAATATAACGGTCTCTACTGCCGATATTCACACACAGTTACGTAATCGAAGAAAGAGACAAGACGCCTTCAACAATACGTTTTCAAAAAGGTTGAAATTGCCACGTTTTCAGATATCGATAAAATGTCAGATACAATCCAATATATTATAAATTGTATTCCAGATAAAGGTATAAATAAAGTTTTATTATATAGTGCTAATAATTTATCAGAACTCAAGTTAGCATTACGAAAATACGCCAAAATGAAGTTACACAGCCAACACGCCCCACCAGGTGATTATCGTCTAAAAGAAAACATACCCAAAAGGGCTGAATCTTCAGGTAACCCTGACCAACTACAACAAACTAATCGCTCAACAAAATTGGAATGCATCAACTGTAATGAGTTCGCGCACATAAGCAGTTTTTGCTCAAAACCAAAACCGCAATTGGGCACTTGTTTTCGTTGCGGTAAACCTGGTCATAGAGTAGCTATTTGCAACGTGAATAGAACATTTCAAAATATTGAAGAGGATAATAACTTCCATCAAATTTTTTATTAAAATTAAATAATCAAAATTATTAACCCTGTCCAGACAAATAAAAATGAATTCGAACATCAAATCGACTATGAATTTGTAAGTAAAAATAGCCAAAAATATACCTGCAATTTGTTACACCTTTAGACTCAGGCAGTCCAATAAGTTTCATCAAAGAAAGTTATATTTCAGCATCCGTGGTAGAACCTGCAGTGAACAATAAACAATTTAGCGGATTAAATGACAGCCCTTTAAAAATAATATGGGTAACAAATTGTAATGTATTTTTTAAAAATAATTCCGTTTTTTTAAATTTATTTGTTGTAAATGATAGTAGTATGAAATATCCTATTAGGAAGAGATTTTTTAAAAAGAAACAACTTAATTTTGACAAAAAATGAAAAATGTTTTAATCATCCAATAACAAATAACATTCCGAGTGAGTACGAATTTTATGTTACCCAAATAATGAATATAAATATTGTGAATGATAAGGCTTCATATTTGTGTTTAAATAGAAATAACAGTGTTTCTAATGATATTAGATTTAAGATAACTCGATTCCAATATTAATTTAAACGGGAAAAATAGAAATATAGAATTAGATATAAAATTAGTTAAAGACGAAACATTTTCCATACTCACATCAAATTGAATTGAGGAAAGGTATGTGTAGATTATCGCGTATTAAATAAACTAACTGCTCGTGATAATTATCCTCTTCCTCTTATCGAGGATTTGCTAGACAGATTGCGTGGTAAAAGGTTTTTTACGATACTCAATTTAAAAGCAGCTTTTCATCCCGTAAATGTAGCCGAAGGTTTAATAAAATATACATCCTTCGTTACTCCTCTGGGACAATTTGAGTGGCTAAAAATGCCTTTTGGGACGAAAAATCCTCCTTCCGTTTTTATGAGATATATTAACTATATTTTTAAAAAGTTAGTTACAGAAAATAAATTACTTATCTACTTAGATGACTTATTAATAGCAACAGAAAACCTCTACGACCATTTGGAAATCCTAAACGAGGTTCTTCAAACTGTAGTTGAGAACATATTAGAGTTAAGGTATGATAAGTGCAAATTTGTGTACGAGGAAATTGTCTACCTTGGTTACACCGTCAACTCAAATGGTGTACGACCGAATCAAGAAAATTTACGAGCGATCAGTAAATTTCCTGTAACAAAAAGCTCTAAAGAGGTTCATAGTTTTGTGGCCTTTGTTCCTATTTCCGTAAATTTATCCCTAACTTCACAATAATCGCAAAAGCGATGTATGACTTCATTAGAAAAGATGCAATTTTCAAATTTGGTCCTGTTGAAATGAAAACTTTTGAAGGACTAAAACACAAATTACTAGAATCACCAATATGGGCAATTTATAACCCTGTTGCAGAAACTGAACTTCATTGCGATGCTAGTAGCATCGGATTCGGTTCAATACTATTACAACGTCAGGACGATGGGAAATTTCACCCAATTTTTTATTTTTCGAAAAGAACGACAGATTGTGAATCGCGATAGCATAGCTACGAATTGGAAACCTTATCTATAATTTATGCATTGCGTAGGTTTCGTATATATCTGATAGGATTAAAATTCAAAATTATTACTGATTGCCAATCTCTTACTTTAACCTTAAACAAAAAATTAATTAATTCAAGAATTTATAGATGGGCGCTAGAGCTTCAAATATATGACTATACAATTGAACACAGGGCGTCTATTTAAATG
This sequence comes from Poecilobothrus nobilitatus, assembly GCA_947095535.1. Lineage (NCBI taxonomy): Eukaryota > Metazoa > Arthropoda > Insecta > Diptera > Dolichopodidae > Poecilobothrus > Poecilobothrus nobilitatus. Next base: position 155,056,863 of record OX352774.1, on the reverse strand, counting down.
TCACATGTCGACGCGTTGAGTCGCTGCAGTAATATTCTTGTCGTGGAAAATGAAACATTTGAATTTGCTTTGGCAGCGGCACAACATCGTGATCCGATTATTTCCAAAATTGCGTGGGAGGCGGAAAAACAAGATAGCTCCATGTACATGCTTGTAAATGGCCTAGTTTACAGAAAATTTATAAATAGTACTCAATTTTACGTTCCAAAAGATATGGAAGAAAACGTCATACGAACTCATCACGAATCACTTTGTCATTTGGGAGTGGAAAAATGTTTCGAATATATCAAGAATGTTTATTGGTTCCCGAATATGAAGGAGAAGATAAGGCTTTACATAGGTAAATGTCTTAAGTGCGTCTATTTTTCACAAATATCGGGTAAAACAAAAGGCAGCTTACATAATATTCCAAAAGGAAAAGAACCATTTAATGTACTTCATGTGGATCACTATGATCCTTTAGCCGGTAATCGATTTAAACACGTATTTCTTGTAGTAGATGGATTCACAAAATTTGTAAAATTATATGGTGTAAAGACCAGTCAAACCGCCGAAGCAATTGTCTGTTTAGAAAATTATTTTGCTGTTTATAGTAGGCCTCAAAAAGTCGTTTCTGATCGTGGTACATGTTTTACATCCCAAGATTTTTGTACTTTCCTTTTGCAAAACAACGTCCTACATATTAAAATAGCAATTCTATCACCGCAAAGTAACGGTCAAGTAGAGCGCATTAATCATTTGTCAACTTCAATGTTGTCTAAGGAGGTTAATGTTGACTCAACCCAAAATTGGCACAAATGTTTACCGAAGATTGAATTCGCTTAAACAACACACTAAACCGATCAACTGGATTTTCTCCTAGTATGTTGTTATTTGGTATAAACCAAAGAAGTGAAGTTTGTGATAAAATTCTGGATTATTTAAAGGAAACCCGAAGAGAGAATGAAACTCGCGATTTGAACCTTATACGAGAAAAAGCTTCAGAAAATATAACTCGAAATCAAAATTATAACAAGGAATACTATGACAAGAGACAAAAAAACCCAACAATTTATAAAGTAGGTGACTTTGTTATGATTAAAAATGTGATAACGACCGCTGGTATCAAAAAAAATTATTACCAAAATATCGCGGTCCTTATAAAGTAATCAACATCTTAGGAACTGATAGATATTTAATAAACGAAAATATATATATATTTTTTTACTTATATGTAAATTATTTATTTGTTTTATTTATTTAATATTATTGCATATTATAAATAAATATACATTAATTTTTTTGGCCGGTTGCCTTAAAGGCATGTGGGCCATCTTATATACTATATTCTATACTAAATATTAAAATTATTATACACTATATATTATAAATTTACTTAACTGTCTAATTAGACCACTGTCTAATATGATTGTATATTATCATCGTGTAAATCATTCAAAGGAATTTGAACTCTGTTTTTCCAATTTCAGCAAAACCTTTTTTTGATTCCTTGATTTGATTAATTTTATGTATAATAATAGAAATAAAAATTCAGCAAAACCTTGATTTGATTAATTTTATGTATAATAATAGAAATAAAAATTGTTTTGTTTGTTGATAAACTGTTTATTTTGTTCTGTCTAATTATTATAAATTTACATCTTTATATATAAAGTAAATACTAAAACCATCATTAATTACACCTTGAATATCGTTACAAATTTAGTACAATTATTTTCCATATTATAAATCGTATAACCTCCTAACTTTGAACAGTCTCCTAACTTTAAACAAAAACGACAAAACTTTTATTTTAAGTATTTCGCACATTATTTGTGGGAAAAAATTAAAACAAAAGACAAAATATTTTTGTTTAATGTTAATAGATGTCAGGGAAATCTTTTAGAATATTTAATTAAGAACATAATTTGAAATAACGAATAAAAGTGCTTGATAGAAAAGAGACCTAAAATATAGGTGCTTTAAAATTACTATTTTCTGTGTGTTTTCCATAAATAAAATTAATAAAAATACAAAAGTAAGTAAAATGTAAACTTTTTATTTAAAATTATACAAAATTTCAAAATTTTTAATGAAATTTTGTTAAAATAATAAGAAGTTTCTAAAATGATTTCATGAAATTACTAAAAACCCTAACTTTGAACGGGTGGTTCCAAACTTTGAACAGTGTTCAAAGTTAGGACTTTAATGTTTAGCAAAATAATTTTCGCAAAAGTATTAATGCAAAAGTATTGAAATCTGAAAAACTACTTATAAAATATACTTGTACCTACTTGACTACCTATTCTTTTAGGTTCAAATATGTCAGCAAAAAAGGTTCGGAAATACAAAAGCTATACTGAAAATCTCGAATTAGCATTTGAAAAAATGAAATCGGGTAAATTTAGTTTAAATAAAGCTGCAAAAACTTTTGGGATATCTAAAGGAATGCTTTTTAACAAGATCCATAACCGGCACAATAAAAATGTAGGCGCTCCTACCGTTTTCAGTCAAACTGAAGAAAAATGATTAGTCTCAGCTCTTATAAAAGTAAGTGAGTGGGGTTTCCCATTTAATGGGTACAATTTAAAAAAATTAGCCAAAAACTATTTGGATTGCCGGGGAAGAAAAATTTCTGAATTCGGACCTACTAATACTCCTGGGAAAAAATGGATTTCGGGTTTTTTACACAGGAATAAAGATCTCTTAACTTTTAGAAAATGTCAAAACATTAAAAGTGCGAAAGTAGATAGGTAGGCACTTGGGCCAGACAGTTCAGTAGGTCAAGGTCACCCGTAAGTAGGTCAAGGCCACCCGGAAGTAGGTCAAACTGTAATTAGGTCACACAGGAGTAGGTTAACGACATAAAAGTAGGTCAGACAGGCGGCGGCGACCGTCAGACAACTTTTGTTGTTTATAAGGATTGTATATTTGTTTTAAGTAATAGGTAAACATGGAAATAGTAAGAAAAAATGTTTTTTTATGCTTGCAAATTTTAAAATGTTGTTGTTTGTTGTTTTTTTCTTTCGTTTTTTTATGAAGTATTTAAAGAAGAGGAAAGAAAAACCATTAATTAATTGTTATGTAAGAATGTTGAAAAAAAACAAGAAATCAAAAATATCTAACGTGGTACAGGTCTACTTCTTATTGATGTATATTTGGCTTAAGTAATAGGCGCATATGAAAAGTAGAAACAAAAAAATGGTTAATGAATGTAAAAGGAAAAAAACAAAAAAAGTGTAAACGTACAAGATAGAACAATTTTAAAAGGTACAATGCATCTTTAAAATTCATAAAGAAAAAGTACAAACGTGTTTTTCTGTCTACATAATGATCAAACCATTGAAAAAAAATTATGCGTTTTTAGATGTACCTAACTATTTGTGTTGTTTTTTTTTTTTTCTACTTTAACTATTTAAAGAAGATAAAAGAAAAAAACTAATGATTATTGTTGGTGTGTCGTGTAAGATATTTTTTGTTTGTAAGAATGTTCAAGAAAAATATGAATGAAAAGAAGACAACCGGGAAATTAAAGCTGTGGAAGTACTTAACGACTAACATGTTGCTTAAGTGCATTGTATGTTGCATAATCTGTGAAGAATAAAAAAAGAAAAAAATTCAAGTCAGGTTAATTGCATTTGTCACCTATTTTGAAAACAAGAATATAAAAATAAAACAGATTTATTCTGTGTTCAAGAAAAAAATATGAATAAAAGGAAAATAACAAGAAATCAAAAATATCTAACGTGGTACAGGTATACTTCTTGTTGATGTATACTTAGCTTAAGTAATAGGCATATATGAAAAGAATAAGAAAAAATACTTTATAAAATTTAAAGAGAAAAATGAAAACAGAACAAAAAGATGTGTAACTACGTTTCTTTAAAATTTTAAAACTAATTCAAAAAAAATTAAAAGAAAAACTGCAAACTGGTTTTTAAATGTTACATAAAGATTCAACCTTGACAAAATTGATGCAATTTTGAGATGCTTTTATTTCTTCTTGTTATCTTTTTTCTATGAAGTATTTAAAGAAGATGAAAGAAAAAAATTCTTAGTATCACCGTATAAGATTTTATTGTTATGTAAGAATGTTGAAAAAAAACAAAGGAATAAAAGCGATTCAAAATACGTTACGAGTAATTGCTTTTTTTAAAGTAACAAGCAAGACATTATGTATAAATTGTGTAAAAAGTTAAAAAATTGTTAATAGAGTGAAAATTCTAGGATTAGAAACGTTCGCGATCGGTTGTCTTAATAAAATAAAAATCGGAAATTAAAAAAAAGAAGTTAAAATGAATACAGAAAAATTCACAATAAAATCAATAAAATCAGTGAATGTAAAACGATTCAACATTTTTGGAAAAAAATTGGAGTTTATAATAAATGCAGTACCAGACAACAAAGATCCAATAGATTGGATTAAAACCGGTATTGAAGAATTATTCAGCAATTTACTTGAAAATGTTGATCATACTGACAAAATTGGTGTCACTTTTGGATGCCAAAGTTTTCATGAACGTGGTCCAGCCTGGATCAAATTTAAAGGAGCAAAAGATCTTGACATTTCGGAAATTTGGGAAGTTATTTCAAAAATTTTTCAAAGCAACTCCGAAGGATTATCTACAGATACGTTCTGTATAAATGTTACATATATACGACTTCCAGTAGGAAGTGGAAGAGGAAAAAGATACAACAATTTTGAAGAAGAATGTAATAAAAGAAGAGGCATAATTTCAATCAAAAACAAAGATAATTTATGCTTATCACGTGCGTTAGTTGTTGCTATCTCATTCATAGAAAAATCAGTTGACTACTGTAAAATGCGAAAAGACACAGGTCAACTTCAGTTGAAAGCAGCATTACAACTAATAAGAAATTCAAATGTAAGCATCCCAGAAAAAGGAGCTAGTATCAATGAGCTCAAAAAATTTCAACTGTACCTCTCTAAATACCAAATTGTAGTTTTCGATTTCAGAGGAAAAGGAAAATCAATTATTTTTCAAGGTGAAGAAGATAAGGAAAAAAGATTGAATTTGATATACGATGAAGGTCACTTCAATGTAATTACATCATTAACAGCAGCATTTAGTTGTGATTACTTTTGCCAAACATGTAATGTTCCGTATAACAATAGATTGTCTGACAACAGATGTAAACAGTCGTGTTTCTTTTGTAAATCATCTCCAGCATGTGACGTAAATTTTCAAAATATTAAATGTGATGTATGCAATCGAAGTTTTAAAGGTCAAACTTGTTTTGATAATCATAAAGCAACATCATCTACAAATAAAAAATCTATTTGTACTCTTATAAATTCCTGTACAAAATGCTTTAAAGTATACAGAACCGATGTAAATCATATATGCTATGGACATTTGTGTAAAAACTGTAATATAAATGTAGCTTCAGACCACCAATGCTTTATTACACCGTGTAAAGAATTAGCTGAACTTAAAAATATATTATATATTTTCTACGATCTCGAAACAACTCAAGATGATATCATCGGAGAGAAACTTCATGAAGGTGTTGCAATAGGGGATATAATTAAACAACAGCCTGATTTATGTATTTTTGAACAACGTTGCAAGCATTGTATATTGTCTAATGTTGAAAGATGCAATTTTTGTGGACTTCGAGAACATGTGTTGAAACAAAATCCAATACAAATGTTCTTAGAATATATACTCAACCAAAGAAAGATATTTCATAAAGTTGTAGTTATTGCACATAACGGACAAGCATTTGATAATCAGTTTTTATTAAACTATATCTTAGAGAAAACCATCATCAAACCAAAACTAATTATGAGGAGAACAAAGATAATTTTAATGCTGTTAGATAACGTTTTATTGATTCAAATTTATTGATTCACTAAACTATTTTCCAATGCCGTAATCTAGTTTATTAGATTTAGATATAAATTTAAAAAAAGGATATTTTCCTCATATGTTTAATCGTAAAAATAATATAATATATAATGGAAAGTTACTCGATCGGAAATATTACTGTTATAATTCAATGAGTGCATCAGAAAGAAAACAATTTCTTGAATGGTATGACGAAAATATAAACAAGTCTTTTAACCTCCAAAAGGAACTTGTAGAATATTGTATGAATGACGTAAAAATTTTGACAGCAGCCTGTATTAAATTCAGACAGCTATTTTTGGAAGAATGTAAGGTTGAGCCATTTTTATAGGCCACTACAATTGCTTCAGCGTGTAATTTGGTTTTTAGAAGAAATTTTTTAAAACCGTATACAATTGGACTTATACCTAAACAAGGATGTAGCTTATCAGAAAACCAGTCAATCATTGCCATAAAATGGTTAATGTGGGAAGAAAAACAAAGAAAAATAAAAATTCAGCATAGTGGTAAAGGAAAAGAAAAAGTAATTTTTGGTCTTCGTGTTGACGAATATTGCACAGACACAAAACAAATATTTGAGTTTTATGGCTGTTATTACCATGGCCATCCAAAATGTTTCAAAAATAATAATGATAAAAAATATGAAACACGTTATGAGACTACATTATCCAAAGCCAATAAATTATCCTCTATAGGTTATCAAGTAATTGAAAAGTGGGAGTGTGAGTTTCGAAACGAAATGAGATCAAAAGAATACATAGAATTTTTCGCGGAGAACGAAAGTTTGATACCACTAAAACCACGTGATGCGTTTTATGGCGGTAGAACAGGAAACATTTTGGTGTCATTATAAATGTGCGCCTGGTGAAAAAATAATGTATATAGATATATGCTCACTATATCCTTGGGTGTGTAAATATGGAAAATTGCCAGTGGGTCATCCAAAAGTTCATGTTGGAAAAATTGAATGCAATAAATTAAATTTAAATGACACTGAAGGATTAATAAAGACATTGATGCTTCCCCCAAAAAAACTCTATCGCCCGGTTTTGCCTATAAATCAAAATAATAAGCTAATGTTTTCCTGCTGCCAAACATGCAGTTTGGAAATGAATAATGAGTCAATTTTAGGAACGTGGGTTATAGATGAAGTAAGAGAAGCTGTTAAACAGGGATACAAAATTGTGGAAATATACGAGGTATGGGAGTATACTGTTAAACAATTTAATCCCCTTACATCACAATAAGGAATTTTTACAGAAATGATGAACAAGTTCCTTAAAATTAAACAAGAAGCTTCTGGCTGGCCTAGCTTTTGTCGAACACCAAAGGAAAAGTGCAAATATTTAGAAAAATTTTCCAAAGTAGAAGGCATAAATTTACAGTTTAACGATGTAGAAAAAAATCCTGGACTTAGATCATTAGCTAAGTTAATGTTAAACTCTTTCTGGGGTAAATTTGGACAGAGAGAAAATCAATCAAAAATTGAAATAATAAATGAGCCTTATGAATTATTTACTCTTCTTACTGATCCTTCGAAGAATGTAAATCAAATAACTCCAATAAACGAAAAATCAGTTTTAGTAAATTAGGAATACAAAGAAGAAACAGCTGAATCATTATCAACAGTTAACGTTTGCATAGCTGCTTACACTACAACACAAGCTCGTTTAAAATTGTATTCTTACTTAGACAATTTAAAAGAACGAGTTTTGTATTACGATACAGATTCAATAATATATGTAGCACGTGAAGGAGAATATAACCCTCCAACTGGAGTTTTCATAGGAGATATGACAGATGAGCTTGAAGAATATGGAATTGGAATCTATATTACAGAATTTGTTAGTGGTGGTGCAAAGAACTATGCATACAAAATATATAGTACCAACTCCAAATGTATAGTACCAATCACAGAGTCATCACTGTTCCTGAAATAAAGTCATATCGAATAAATTCCAGAAAACGAGTTTTTGTAGATGATTATATTTCAGTTCCTTATGGCTTCAAAAAGAAAAAGTTTAAAAAATTATTGTTAATTTGTATGTTGTAAAAATTTTGTATTAAACTATTAAATTACAGCATTAAAAAAAATCTTTTAATTTTACCGTTTTTTATTTTCAGAATATAGTCAAAAAATTATTTACATATATATATCAGTATATATATACAATAGTATAGAACAGTATATATATATATATATATATATATATATATATATATATTTACTGATTTTATTCAAATTCACATTTGCAGTTTAACTCTTCAATAAGAATGTCAAAAGCACAAATAGTATCTGAAATTCATCGTCCAGTTAGACGTAGATTTCGGAGACGAAAAATATCTCAAAGAGGGTTAAATGATACATGGGAAATTGATCTTGTAGATATGTCGGCCTATCAAAAAGTAAATAATGGATGCAAGTTTCTCTTAACTGTTATCGATATATTTTCAAAATATGCATATGCCGAAAAAGTTAAATCAAAGGCAGCAGATGACGTAGTTAAAAGTATGGAAAAGATTTTTAAAAGGGAGGGGAAGTCTCCAAAAAATATTCATTCTGACCAGGGAAAAGAATTTTTCAACAAAAATTCCAAAATTTAATGAAAAGCTATAAAATAAATCACTATCATACTTATTCAGAAATGAAGGCTAGTGTTTGTGAAAAGTTTAACAGAACATTAAAATCAATTATGTGAAAACAGTTTAGTTTACAAGGAAATTTTAAATGGATAGAATTTTTACCAAAACTAATTGAAAAATATAATAACACAAAACATAGTACAATTAAGTTAAAACCAAACCAAGTTACATCACAAAATGAAAAACAAATTCTTCGTTCAATTTATAATTACCCTAAAATATTTAATAAGGGAAAATTTAATGTTGGTGATTTTGTTAGAATTGCAAGGTCTAAAGGTACTTTTCAAAAAGGATATGAATCTAACTATTCAACTGAAGTTTTTAAAATAGCTTTCAAAAACAAGACAGACCCGATTACATATAGTTTAAAAGATTATAAAAATAAATTAGTTCGTGGTGGCTTCTATGAACAGGAACTGACTAGTGTCAAAGACCCCAATGCTTATTTAATTGAAAAAATTTTAAAACGAAAAGGCAATAAAGTATATGTGAAATATTTAGGCTTTGATAATAGTCATAATCAATGGATAAGTAAATATGATATTCTTTCATAAAAAAGTGTAATAAGAATTTATGTAGCAAATTTTTTCTTAACTTTAGAGCACTGTTAAATGCAACAATGTTGTAAAAATGTTGTAAAAATGGTAATAGAAAAAATAAAAATAGAAAAATATTTACTAATAAAAATAAATAATTTAGGAATAGGTAAATAAAAAATAATATTCTTTCATAAAAAAGTATAATTAGAATTTACGTAAAAAATTTTTTCTTAAATTTAGAACACTGTTAAATGCAACAATGTTGCGAAAAATGTTATATAAAAAAATTATAGTTTTATTATTATCAATTAGAATTTATTACATTAATAAACAACTTACTTTACAACTTTTTGTTTTTAATTAGTTTTCTTAAGGATTTTGATTTCTAAACATTGATAATACAATTTTTTGAAGAAAAATTTAGTATAAATAAAGTGGAATCTTTCTTAAGATATATCAATTCAAAGACAGAGCTCAACACAATAATACAGAAAAAAAGAAAGCAAAATGGAAAACACACCAGAAATTTTCGCCTACGCTCAAGAAATAGAGCCAACACAGGAGTTAGCCCCAATTAAACGGAAAAGAATAAGAACTCAACAGGAATCGCAGACACTTCATCAACAACAACATCATCATCATCATCATCAACAACAACCACAACAGCAACAATTTCAACAACAACAACAAGAAGAAATCATTCTTCTTCAAGAAGAAGAACCACCAACAAAACAAAGCTTCAAACAAAAATGTGGAAACTAGAAAAAGTTTCCTAAAAACTAAAGATATGGAGCAAGATGCTCTATATCATATATAAATCCTAAGCAAATAAAGACCATTTATGGTCTTAAGTGGGTCTTTGAGACCCGCAATTTAATTAAATTTGTACCTCAAAAATATTCTGATATTTTTGAGAATTCTGATTTTGTAAAAGAAATAAAAGAAAAAGAACATTTTGTATATAAAGATACAAATTTAAATTTAAATATTATAGATATATCTGAGTCGTTTGGTAAAATATATGCAAATTACCAACAAAATATGTAAATTGGTTTATAGTTATATAAGTTTTTATTATTCATAAATAAATATAAATTTCAAAAAAGGTATAAATTTCTTTTATTTAGTTGCTTTATTTTTCAGATTCATGTTTAAATGTACTTAATGTTATGTATATGTAGTTATAAAATGGATTTATTTAATTTTTTTCGTAAAAACACAGGTATTTCATAAAAGAGCCGAGAAAAATTACATCATACTTTAAATTTTTGAACTGGAATAAAAGTCTCTACTTTTAACCTTGTAACATTCTTTTCTTTACAGATCTATATGAATTTCTTTTACTATTTTAGATCTTGGCATGATTTTTAAACAAATTATACCTAATTTATAAATAATGAAATAAATAACTAATTATATAGTTACAAAATTGTTTTATTTAATATCTTTTTTTGTAAAAATACAGGTATTTCATAACAGAGTCGAGAAAAATTACATCGTATATTAAATTTTTGAACCGGAATATAAATCTCTTCTTTCAACTTTGCAACATTCTTTTCTTCACAAGTCTTTATGTATTTTTTAACATATTCCTTTACGGCTCTGCAGTTTTATTATATGCAATTACTGCATGTAGGAAATCAATCAAACTGTAAAACTCGTCAGCTTCCTCTTTGTTAATGCTAAGATTCTGTCCTACTGTAGATTTTAATCCACTTTGTAAACATAATTTTGAATTTTTAATTGACTGCTTGGAAAATTTTTTATGAAATAGGTCATAAAATTTACACCATTCATGATATTTTAAAATAATAGGTTTCATTCCAATCCAATGAAAAACACTTGCAACTTCAAAAAAATCTGTGTCAAATCCGACAACTATTTTTAATGTGTGACTTCTGTTGAGAAAATATGTATAACTCAGCAACAAATTAATGCTAGGACCTTGCTCTTCCATTATTTTAATTACAATAAAGTTTATTATTAAATGTTATATCTCTTAGGAAGACATGATTGAGAAATATTATAATTTTCAAATATATGGTGAAAAGTATTTATTATATTTTTGTCATTTTCTATATGATTTTCTTTATTAAATTGTTTTAAAAAAGCGTTCATACTATAACCGCAACATCTATACCACGTATAAACACAACAATATTGCCCACAAACATCTGAATAGTTACTTTGTAACTGTTTCTTATTAAAAATTATACATTGATTTTTTAAGTAACTTTTGTGATCCTCTAGTAAATAAATCACATACATACTTATCATGGGAATTTAACATCATATCATCGATAATAATTAACAAAGGTTCTTGATTGTCATTAAAATCCGGAATAGTGTTACTATATTCCACATCTTTTAAATATTTTGGAACGGCATTTTTGTCTGGATTACACCAAATAATTCTATTTATATGTGGTTGTATATTTTCTTTTTTATACTTTATTAAATTATGAATAAAAGTGGTTTTACCACAGCATGATGGCCCCGCTACCATCATTGTAAATGGATGAAATAGCATAGTTGTATTAGTTAAAAATAGCACTGTTAACCTATATTTATATGAAAAGCTCTTTTGCCAAAGTGAATATAAATCTAAATTTATTTATTCTAATGAGTATTCTTACACAAACCGTCGACATGGTTAAACGAGTTCTCATAGTTGACCTACAATTTTTACAAGGAAATGAAAAGCAATATTTCCTAAAAGAATTAGCCATACTTGAAAAAGGAAGTTTAATTCCAACTGTCTATCACTTCAAAGCACCGTACCCCTCAGAGGAACTTAGTCCGGATATGAAATATAATAACCAGTATTGCGAAAATAAAATAAATGGACTTAAATGGAATAACGGTCTAGTTGAATATTTAGATGTAAAATGTATATTAAAACATTATTTACAGTCAGCTGAAAAAATTTATGCTAAAGGAGAACAAAAAAAACTATTCCTTCAAAAGTACATTGACAGTGATAAAATAGAAGATTTAAGCAGAAACTTGCCGTCATTACAAAAGATTGATAACTTTAAATAAAATTGTCCTATACACTTATTAAACAACAATTTCAGATGTGCTGTTAAAAATTGTTATAATGTATATATGTATCTTTTAAAAGAAAAAATGTTAGATTAAGACAGCACAGTTTTCTATAAAATTGTAAAATATTTTTAAATAAAAAATTATTTCAAACATATAAATAAATTTGTTTTATTTTTTTTAACACAACATAAGAATACATCTTTTTTTGTTCTACATTCTTACATATCAATAAAATCTAAAAATACTAATAATTTTTTCTTTCCTCTTCTTTAAATATTTCATCAGAACAAAAAAAAAAAGAAAAAAATTCATCTCAAAATATCAATTTGGTCAAGGTTGATTCAGATTTAAAAACCAGCTTTGCACTTTTTTCTTTTAATTTTACAAATTCGCATAGGTACACTTAATTTGTTTAAATTTTTCTCTTTACATTTTATAAAAACGTATTTTTTCTTACTATTTCCTTTCACGCCTATTACTTAAACCACATGTTAGATATTTTTGATTTCCTGTTTGTTTTCTTTTTATTCATATTTTTGTCAACATTCTTACATAACAATAAAATCTTATACGGTGATATTAAGAATTTTTTTCTTTCCTCTTCTTTAAATACTTCATAGAAAAAAAGATAACAAGAAGAAATAAAAGCATCTCAAAATTGCATCACTTTTTGTCAAGGTTGAATCTTTATGTAACATTTAAAAACCAGTTTGCAGTTTTTCTTTTAATTTTTTTAAAATTAGTTTTAAAATTTTAAAGAAATGTAGTTACACATCTTTTTGTTCTGTTTTCATTTTTCTCTTTAAATTTTATAAAGCATTTTTTCTTATTCTTTTCATATACGCCTATTACTTAAGCTAGGTATACATCAACAAGAAGTATACCTGTACCACGTTAGATATTTTTGATTTCTTGTTGTTTTCTTTTTATTCATATTTTTTTCTTGAACACAAAATAAATCTGTTTTATTTTTATATTCTTGTTTTCAATATAGGTGACAAATGCAATTAACCTGACTTGAATTTTTTTCTTTTTTTATTCTTCACAGATTATGCAACATACAATGCACTTAAGCAACATGTTAGTCGTTAAGTACTTCCACGGCTTTAATTTCCCGGTTGTCTTCTTTTCATTCATATTTTTTTTGAACATTCTTACAAACAAAAAATATCTTACACGACACACCAACAATAATCATTAGTTTTTTTCTTTTATCTTCTTTAAATAGTTAAAGTAGAAAAAAAAAAACAACACAAATAGTTAGGTACATCTAAAAAAGCATAATTTTTTTTCAATGGTTTGATCATTATGTAGACAGAAAAACACGTTTGTACTTTTTCTTTATGAATTTTAAAGATGCGTTGTACCTTTTAAAATTGTTCTATCTTGTACGTTTAAACTTTTTTTGTTTTTACATTCATTAACCATTTTTTTGTTTCTACTTTTCATATGCGCCTATTACTTAAGCCAAATATACATCAACAAGAAGTAGACCTGTACCACGTTAGATATTTTTGATTTCTTGTTTTTTTTCAACATTCTTACATAACAATTAATTAATGGTTTTTCTTTCCTCTTCTTTAAATACTTCATAAAAAAACGAAAGAAAAAAACAACAAACAACAACATTTTAAAATTTGCAAGCATAAAAAAACATTTTTTCTTACTATTTCCATGTTTACCTATTACTTAAAACAAGTATACAATCCTTATAAACAACAAGAGTTGTCTGACGGTCGCTCCGCCGCCTGTCTGACCTACTTTTATGTCGTTAACCTACTCCTGTCTGACCTAATTACAGTTTGACCTACTTCCGGATGGCCTTGAACTACTTACGGGTGACCTTGACCTACTGACCTGTCTGGCCTAAGTGCCTACCTATCTACTTGCAAAGGCCGACATTAGCAAAGAAGAGTTGGAAAATTATTTTAAAAATCTGAAACAAACATTAACAGATGTTCTAGATGATAAAATAATTTCCGCAGACAGGATCTTCAATTACGATGAAACTAAGTTATCTGACGATCCAGGCGTTATTAAATGTGTTTTTAAACGGGGAGTTAAATATCCGGAAAGAGTGAAGGATAATACCAAATCAAGCATATCCATAATGTTTTGTGGCTCTGCAGATGGAAATTTAATACCCCCATATGTGGTTTATAAGTCAGAGCATTTATGGCAGACTTGGCTAGAAGGTGGGCCTTTAGGTACACGATATAATAAAAGCAAATTGGGATGGTTTGATGGACCAATTTTTAAAGATTGGTTTTGTAACCACCTCACACCAGAAAATTTCAACAAGAAAGTGTACTTTTAGGGGATAATTTATCAAGCCATTTTTCGCCCGAGGTTATAGAATGTGCTCAAGAAAACTCAGTTCGCTTTGTGTCTTTCATTCCGAATACGACACATTTGCGTCAACCGTTGGACGTGGCCTTTTTTGGGCCAATGAAAAGAGCAGGGCGTAAGATTCTAGATGAATGGAAGCAAAGTGTAGGACAAAAATCTCAAAATCTTCCAAAAGAAGTTTTTCCGAGATTATTAAAGAAGTTGCTAGAGAAAAGCTTAAGTGACGATAATAGCATTTCGTTAAATTTAATAGCGGGCTTTGAGAAATGTGGAATACTTCCATTTAATCCAGAAAAAGTTATTAGCCGCTTACCTGCCACAGCAAACAATAATGACGAAGAAAATCAAATGAATATGTCAAATGCTGTAATAAGTAAACTACTTAAAGAAATGCGACATGGAGATTGTCCAGAACCCAAAAAGAAGAGAACAAATGTTTATATTGCACCTGGGAAGAGTATTTATCTTGAAGATATCCATGAAGCACCAAGTACACCTAGGGTTGAAGAAGAAAATGAGAATATTGATAAAAATTTTGTAGAATTTGAAAGTCAATATCACTCAACTGTAAATATTGAAGATCCACAATTTGAAGCTACACCTGCTCTCGTAGATTATGCTTCTGATGATTCTGACAACTCTATAGAAGAACTTTTTCAGACCATTTTAAATCAAGCTCTGCCAAACGTTAAAAATAAATATATTCGAATACGTTACATGTTATTATTAACGTTTCGATATTCAAAATATTAATAATCAAAACTTTAATTTTCTAATAGGATTGTTGTTTCAGTTTTTTGTTTATGTTTTGTTTTACTATTTTTTTATTTTTATACATTAAATTAAAATATTCAAATTAGATTTCTTTAAATATGAAATATTATATTCTAATTCTAAATCTTGTAAACGTACTTTTATTTATTGTTATAAAAAGGTGTACTTAGATGAACAGGAAAAAATACATGTGCTCCCTAACATTGAACATACGTGTTCAAAGTTAGGAAAATAGCTTTCCTAACATTGAACACTAGTTTTTTTAAATAACTTCCTTAATAAATTCGCAAATAGATGCCGTTCCATTCCATTCTCCTTCTGTTCCATTTTATGCAATTGGTTCAGTTGTTCCTCTAATGTTTTAAATTGATTTTGAATCAGAGAATCCTTTAATTTCATCAATTTAAGAGTTGAATTGATTGTTGATGTTTGATTTTTCAATAACGAATATATTTGTTTTCCCTTAATGCTGATATTTGAAGATTATATTTCTGAGCGTCTTCTTGAGCGAGTATACCAACTAAACCATTTGCAATGTTTCCCACAATTTTTAAAGCTCCTCTTGCTTTTCTTTGGTGATATGCATGATTTGTAAACAGAATTTCATTATTTTGTTGAAGACGAAGAAATTGACTAGAAAGATGATTTACATGAGCCAGACAAGATGTTACATTTTTTATTAAATGGTCTGTACACATTGTTTCTAAATTTTAAATGCCTTTATCAATTTCGTTCAGTTCCCACCAGTATGTTTCTAAATCGTAATACAAAGGAATTTTCCACTTTGAGCTAACCAACTTAATTTTGCCATTGTTTTCAAAATACATGTCGGGTTTGCCGCTAATTTGTGTGATGTTTAGATCTCGTCCGAAAATTAAGCTGAATAATGATAACAAGAAAAAAGTTGTTGTCCATAAATTTACATTGACCTTAGAAGATGTTTGAGATTTATTGATAACAATCTTGCTTGTATCATCATGTGGTTCATTATTTGGTAGTGGGCATATTTTAATTATATTTCTCTGTGTAATTCCTTTGTTCGTTTTTATTGAAACTACCCTTACAATACCGTCTTCTCCTGGATGTATTTTCACAATTCTTCCTAATGGCCATTTGTTTGATGAAAGTCTTTCGTCCTTTATAAGAACTAATTGATCTAGTTTTATGTTCTCCTTTGATTGTTTCCATTTATTCCGTTCCTGTAATGAACTTATGTACTCCTTAGTCCAACGCTCCCAAAAGGAATTTTTTAGTTGTTGTAATAATCTCCATTTCCCTCCTTGTAACCCAAGTGTTTCAGGAGCAGCATGCAAATGTTGGCCTATAAGGAAATGCCCTGGTGTAAGTCCTTCTAAATCGTTGCAATCATTACTCGAAGAGCAAAGTGGTCTAGAGTTAAAACAGGATTCTATTTGCGTTAAAAGAGTAACCATTTCTTCATGTGTCACCTAAAACTTTTTTGAGAAGCCGTTTTGTTGGTTTAATGCCAGCCTCCAATAGTCCACCAAAATGTGGACTTCCAGGTGGAATAAAATGCCAATTAATTTTTGAATTTGCAAGTACATCTCTTGAATTAAGATATGTTTTCTTTAGATTAGTTTTAGCACCAACGAAGTTTGTTCCTTGATCTGAGTAAATGTCTGTACATAATCCCCGCCTGGCAATGAGACGGCGTATTGCTGCTATTGATGCATCACTTGTGAGATCTGTTACTAACTCCAGATGTATCGCCTTGGTAGAAAGACAAACAAAAAGAGCAATATATGCCTTGCAGATGAAAAAGGTCTGCCAGGTGATACTCTGGTCTCCGGTAGTGATCCCATGATTTGATTTTGAATTGTAGGATTAGAAAGGAAACATACCAAACACTTTGGAAGTATGCGTTTGATTACTGTGATTCCACCAATAATCCAAAATTTTAAACGGATAGCAGTTTGCAGAGCTTGCGTGCCTGAATGTAACAATTTTTCGTGATAGTATCTTATGATCGAAATTGCTAAATATGAGCGTCCATCAATTATTATTGGATGTTTTTATTCACATGAAATTGGCGCGAGGATTAATCTACCGTCCACCCTGAAGATTCCGTTTGAATCTAAGAAAGGATTAAGAGCTTTAATTCGACTTTATAGTTTTATCCCTTTATTACCTTTTAATTGCTCAATTAAAATTTAGCTTTTAATTGCTCTTTCATTCACAATTTTGAAAAAGTGGTTTTGCATGAGCTGTACGCAAGTTTTTTCAGCTGTACTTAATTCTTCCGTTGATAAGTAATTAGTTTGTCTTTCTTTTGGAATAAGTGAATCGTTCTTGAATCGCAAACACAAAACCGTTATTCTAATCACTTTAGTAAAAGATTTTTTTGTTTTTTACGGAAAACTCGAAAGTCACTAAGAGGAACTGCACGTGCTTCCTCAGGGTAGTGTTGGACTTTAACCAACCAAAACAACCCCCCTTTTAAAACCAAACCAAACATTAATTGTTTTATTTCTTTGGAACAAGTGTTAAGCCCTACGAGATACCTATAAAACAAGGTCAGTGACCCACCTGTGCAAGAGTGGCTGAGTGGAGTGAGCATTGAAGTTACACTGAGGTAGTTGATCAAACGAATAGCTCTGTTTTGCACATTATCTAAATAACCCAGTGCTGTTTGAGGCCCTGCAGCCCAAATGTGTGCATTATACTAAATTGTCGGCCTAATGTACGTTTTATAGATATTGAGAAGATCAGATGCGGAAAAGAAAGTTTTGCATCGATACAAAAAAACCAAACATTTAGCTGCATCCTTAGCTATACCAAAAATGTGATTTGACCAAGTCAATTTCTGGTTTAACCCTATGCCCAGCATGTTTAAATCCGTTGAATGCTGCAATAGTTCTCCCTAAAATAGTAGGTTAGGAACAGTAGTGGCAATTTTCCGCGAGATCAGACAGCATTGTGTTTTTTTGGTATTGAACTCAACTCTGTTAACTTCACCCCATTTTTGAATTTTTGCTAAATCGTTATTTAGCTCACTAATAGTGAAATTTTTGGCTGTTGTATTAATTTGGTGATTAATGTTACAGCGGCTATGAAACTTATAGGAAGCTACAAGGGTGCTGTCGTCTGCGAAACTATGTAAAAGATGTTAGTAAAAGATGAGGCGTCATGTATTTTATATGTGCCAGAAGGCTTTAGTGTGACTTAGCCACTCCGATCCTTTCTACCACAGTTGCTGTTGTCCTAATTGATTCGCACTTATGCCTCGAGATGCGATATCAGCTGGATTATCCTTATTTTGAAAGTGGCACCATTGTGCACATGTTGAGTTAGATAAAATATAACTACCTCTATTTGCTACATAAGTTTTCTATTTATTTGATGTTGGATGTTGGCTAAGCCATGATAAGATAATTGTCGAGTCAGTCCAAAAAAATATGTTTATATCTGTCCATTTGAATTTCTTAGATACTTGCTCCATAAGTTGTAGTACAAGTTGAGCTCCACATAATTCCAAGCGTGGAATTGACACTGTTTTTATCGGAACTACCTTCGACTTTGAAGATAGCAAATTAGTTATGATTTTACTTGTATTACATCTCCGGGTTCGTAGTTTATCCAGCGGGGTATATTAATTGCTTCAATATTATAAAGATCATTACGTAAGTCGTTCCATTGATTTTGTAAATAATCTGGCAAAGAGCAATCTCAATCAATTTGCGTTAGCCATAATTGTTGCAATAATGATTTACCCTGTACAAGAATTGGTTGCAACCAACCAAGAGAATTAAAGATATTTCTGATAATTTCTGATAATATTGATCTTTTCGTATGAAGATTCTTTTCCTGCTTTTGTGGGATCACCTTATAAAAAAAGGCAGCAGTTGCTGGTAGTTAATACAATCCTAATGTTTCTACTTGCACTCCCGTTTCCGAATCCAGTGGTGATTGTAATTCCCGATCTGTTTCTAATATTTTTGAAAATAAATTATTATCATTTGCTGCCCATTTCCGTAACAGAAATCGTGTCTACTTCAGGATTTTACTAAGATCTTCTCTAATATGCTGAGCTTCTTCCAGAGTATGAGCACCTGTCATTAAATCATCTACATAAAAATCGTTAAAAATGATGTCTGCAATTTTTGGGTTTTCTAGTTTTACCGACTGTGCTACTTCATGTAAAGTTCTTATTGCTAGAAATGTAGCTGACGCGACTCCCAAAGGTTACAGTCTTCAATCTATAATGTTTAACTTCATCAGTTGGATGTTTTCTCTACACTATTCTGTGAAAATCGCGATTTTCTGGCTTCAACCATATCAGTCGGTACATTTTTTCAATATCGCCAGTAATTGCAAATTTATATTTTCTCCACCACATTAAGATATCTTAAATAGATTCTTGTATGGTTGGGCCAGTTAATAAAAAATCGTTCAGCGATTTTCCAGATGGTATTGTTTCGGATGCATCAAAAACTATTCTAGTTTTGGTTGTCGGAATCAATTTGAACGGTAAACTTACTTGATATCTGCCTGATGGTAAACGTTGGACATCTTGTTTATAATCTCTTGCTAATAAATCCTGAACTAGGGGTTCAATACGGTATTCCACTTCTTCTTGTTCCCAGGATTTTCTCAGAGATTGATCCACATTTTCAGTTGAAATTAAATTAAAAATCTTATAATTTGATTCGATTGGTACAGGTTCTGACAATATCCAACCCAATGCTGTTTTTTGCGCAGTTAGATATCTTGATTGTGTGTCTTTTACTCCATTTTTCAAAATATTGCCGAATATATCAGCGCCCAACAAAATGTCAATTCTCCCTTTTATGTTAAAAGTTGGATCTGCTAAATCATCCAGATTGATTCTTGTTGAATTTGGTGATATATTTTTATGTGGTAAATCGTATGTAATTTGTGGTATTATTAATGCTTGAAGGTTATGATTAAGAGTCCATTTTTCCTTTATTTTTAGGTTAGCAACACCCCTTGACACACTCCTTTCAGTTGACCATATTCCGCTAATGATGGTTCTGTCATAACTATGAGAAAGTTTCAAACATTGCACAACAGCTTCAGTTATAAATGATCTTTGAGACCCTTGGTCAATTAGAGCTCTAAACGAAACATAATCTCCATACTTATTTTCTACTTAAATTAATGCTGTTGCTAACAAAATGTCGTTTCCCCTTTCTGCATTAGAGAGTGGCTGTTAAAATTTCTTTCCGTTTTGTGTTTTCAATGTGCAAAGCTGTATGATGTGCAGATTAAAATTTTAAACAGCGAGATTTTCAAAATCAGCCCTTTGAGACATTACCATATTGTAAGCAATTAAAACATAGTTTATGTTTTTTCACTAAAGATCTTTTTTGTTGAACGTTTAGATATTGAAATTTCTTACATTTAAAAAGCCGATGCGTATCGTTGCACATGATACAATGTGATCTTCCTTCAATGTTGACAGCATGTACATGAGTTTTATTTAATGTCTTCATACTGCTCGTAGCTTCTATAGATCTAAATTGTTGTTCTAAAAATGTTGTTAATTGAGCTAAAGTTGGAAACTCTCTACTAGAACCTAGGCCCTTTTCCCATTTTTTTCTGGCTTCTATATCTAATTTTTTTTACAGAATGTGGACCACTATAGGTTTCCAGGATTCTCCCTTTAATTCCTGCTAATGATTCGGTTGTAGCGTCAAGTAACCTCTTATAGCTGTTAGCATTTCAGTCTTAGTAAATGGAGCAGATGTAATTGCATGCAAATGTGATGATAGAATAACTCGTTTATATGCAAATCGGTTTATTAACAACTCCCAAGGTGTTTTATAATTTTCTTCACTTACTGACAAATGTTTTATTAGATTGCTTGCTTCGTCAGTAAGTAAAGATTTGAGATATTGCATTTTTGAACTTTGCAAATCTCGTTATTTTCATGGACCATTGCCTTAAATAATTCATAGAAGGCAGTCCATTTCATATAGTTGCGATCAAATATAGGAACCTTTATTCTTTCTAGTTCGTTGATAACAATTCTAGTGGATTGAGACTCTTCTCCAGCTGGCGTGGATGGTCTTGCTGTCGGTTTTACTTTCTGTTCCTTATATCCATTATTGAACCCTTTAAATTTGGTTATTAAGTCTAAGGAAAGTTCTTCTGTTTCTTCATAGCTTTCTTGATATTTCTTGAGTAAGGTAATATTGTGGGCTTTTCCCCCCAGTACTTCTGAAAGCTTCTCAACACAGCGTCTCCATATACTGTGAACGCGAAAAAGCTCTTCCAAATTAGCCCTTTGAATTCCTTTTATGTTTAAATTAGGCTTATGAATTCTTCACAAGAAAGAGTAGTCATTTTTTTTTTTTATGTTGATATAATCGGTTTGTCCAATTATCTTTTGATCATTTACGGTTACATGATCCGGCTCGAAGGAGCAATGTTTTGTTTCTTAATAAACTGTTAATTTTGTTCTGTCTAATTATTATAAATTTTTATATATAAATTAAATACTAAAATCAGCATTGACTCTGACTCTGACTCTGTAGTAAAATAATAATAATATTAATAAGAATACTAATACCAATAATAGTAACCGCTACAGTGACAGTGGGGGTTGCCTTCAATAATTACCTCATGTAGTTACTATATACTACTAATACATGTTGTAACTGTTGTGACGGCTTTAGTCACTGTTAGCAAAATAGTAATAATAATAGCCGGATTCATTGTTTCCTTACAGTCCCACTCCCAATTCAATGTTTCCGTATCCATTTCCTATCCTTTCCTATCCCTACTCCCTAGCCAATATGCTGCGTTCGCAGGTAACGGTTTCATCCCATTATATTGGCTAAAGGGGGAGGTGGGTTTCGTCAGTAAGAATCTGACACTACCAAGGTTGAAATTCTTGGTGTCGTTGGAAGATTTCCACCTCCCTTAGGAAAAAAAAAAAAAAATACAACTTGAATATCGTTACAAATTTCGTACAATTATTTTCCGTATTATAAACTTGAAATTTTTTTATACTGACCTACATTACTTTAAATCTACATTCAAATTTTACAACAACAGTTTATATTACATACATTTGATATAACATAATTAAATTTACTTAGTAGAATATTGTATTTCATTCAAACATTTAATTTTTATGCATAAAAATGCAGCGTCAGTGAAAACCATTACATAACGTTTAACAAAACATTAGAAATAGTTGAGGTGTTAGTAACAAAAAAGAAAAAATAAAAATCATCAAAAGTAAGTAATTAAAATGCTATACAATAAAATGGACATATTGAATTAATGAGGCATACTAAATTAATATTAGTAACTGTCTACCCTCAAAGTATTATCAAACAATTCTTAAGTTTACGTTTTAATATTAATTTACAAAACTACAAGACTTCACATTCATACAGTAAACAGTGGAATGGAAAGGTACGTTGAACAGCTCTCTAGACCTCAAAGTGTGCCCACTATTGCGGAAGCTAGTTATTCAGACACACCCAAGGTAAACATTTTGCCGCAAAGAATCTGGTGATTAAACACAATGTCCGCCAAAACTCTGCGATTTTCTAGAGTCTCGCGCCCTACCAATTTTAGCCTACTCACTTACCTTTTTAGTCTACTCAACTGCGTAATAACTGACTTAAAGCAAAGTGCAAGAAGCGCTTCTGAAAAGTCTCGATTCTACCAATATCAATGCTACAATATGGAGCTACACCTGAGATGCATACTCAAGTATCGGTCTAACAAAAGTCACATAAAGTAGTTTCGAACGGTGAGAGTCCCGAAACTCACTTGCCCAGCGTTTAATAAAACCTAAGGCTTATTAATTATACACTGATAGTGAGCCTTGAAATTAAGTCGCTGGCCGAGAACAATACCTTAATCACGTACAGTGTCAGGTCTACGCAGTATAGTTCCGTTTAGGGTATAATTAAACTTATATATATTTACACCAAAGATATATTACCAATAGATGAGAAGTTAGATATAGTATGGGTATAGTCGTTTCACTTCTTCTTATGTGTTTTCCTATGTTAAGGTATTCAGTCAAAAAAGTACTAATGCATTTTAAAATATGTATATATTTCGTTGAATCAGCTGTTCATATTTATGAAAATAATATAATGGGGACTTTTTTCATTTTTGTTTTGGGGAGTTTTTTCTTGCTGCCTTTTTGATGTATATATTCAAATTTAAAACTAATTAATATTTTACTAAAAAAATAACGGGTAAAGTATACTTTATGTCTGTGTTGAATAACTCCCGTAAAAATAGTCCGATCCTTAACTTTTTTGTCTTAAATGATTCCTTTTCCCTTCCTAGTCTGGTTTGTGTCCTTCTTTTTTTAATTTTTACTTTATTTTTAGTTGTTTTAAATTTGATAATTTTCGACTTTGCATACAAAAAAAACTTTAATATTAATTCTATTAAATAGTCGCATGACGTTTCAATATGCATTTATCACACGTGTTGCCGTAGTGCAGTTCTTTCAGTAATTTTTGAAAAGAGTTTTTAAATGAAAATAATAAGGGTTGTATATTTTTTTAAGTATTTTTTTATATTGCAGATATTTGGAATTTCCATAAAATAACAAATTTTATAAATAAAGTAAATTTCTATTTTCTTATATGAGAGTTAACATTTATTTTTTTGATTTCATACAAGAAAAAAAAAATCAAATAGATGCTTGCCGTATGGATTTACTTGCCGAATTCATAAAGGGGATTACTTAAATTGTTAGCGGGCGTTTGAAAAATTTAAATTATTATATTTTAATTTTTTATATTAGTTTAAAAAATTTAAATTTTCATAGAGTTAAAAATTTGACGTTTTCACTTCAAAATTTTAATTTGTTGCATAAAATTAAAACTTAGCATTTACATATTATAGAAATTACTAAAAATGTTGACATTTACGTTTAGAATCAATTAAATATTGGATATTATAAATAAAAATATTTTATCATTTAAAAACAGGAAAAATAATTTTTTTACGTTTTCAATGTAGAACTGTCAAAATTTAATTTTTTGTAACTTCAAATTTTGCATTTACATGACAAAATTACAAAAAATGTTGACATTTACGTGTAGAATCCATTAAATATAAAAATAAATGATAAAATATGTTTACTTTATTTAAAAAAGTTAAAATTAATTTTTTTGTTTTCAAAATAAAAATGAAAACAGGTACCTACATATAAAAACTTTCCAAACACTAGACCATAAAAATTAGTTTTTTTAATAGTATTGGTAAAAATATCAACTCAAATGCAAATTAAGTGAATCAGCTAAATTTTTGTTTGAAAATCTCCAAAAAATCTCCTTGTGCATTCGCTTTTGGAGACTTTTTTCTCTCATTTCATACACCTAAAAGTTCAAAGTGCTGCAGCTGGGAAATGCTCCAGTGTGAAACGGGATTTTATTAAGTATTCCGTCCTTTTATTTATTTCCTAAAACTGGTATGTATATGTACATAAAAATTGTATATGTACATTTGTAAAGTAACATATGTATGTATATAAGTAATAAACTTAATATTATTATAATAAGTATAAACATGCAGATAATACCATAAATAAATTAATAATATCTTGAAATGGTTAGTATTTCAAACATTCAACCAATCATAATTTTTTTTTGCAAATTGAGATGAAGTTCTATGGTCCATTTGATGTAAACTAATCACTCATCCACTCATTTCTAGTCATAATACCATGGATTTTGCTTCTGGCATTGCATATATCTCACTATTTTCGTATAATTTCACAGAAAACTGTAGTTGGTTGTATTTTTTTAAATCCTTTTAGGGAAGGAGGAATATTATTGTCTACAAAAAGCTTATAGTTTTCGAAATGTGTTCGATTTAAAGAGTTCCAATTTAATTTATAAGCGGAAAACGGAGATGTTTAATTTCTTTGGTTTGAATATTGAAATATGTTTATTTGCCATCTTCATTAACTTTAAATAGTGTCAACCGCAGCCTCCTATACACAGACAAAATACTCAGTATAAAGGTGGCTTTCTGGCAACGCACTTGTGTCAAACTTCGAGTATGGCGAAAAAGAAGGTTGTGAACATATATCGTATTAACTTTTTATTTTCAACATATTTCCAACACAGCAACGTAATAATAAGATGCTTTGCTCACATTAAAACTCTTCAAACTGTGTAAACACTTATTAGAAATAGTGAAAATGAGGCAATTAAGAAAATCTCCGAAATTCATTTTTATTAAGAGCGATATTAAGAGCCATTTATTAAAAGATGTCTACAAAGATGGTGCTTATTATAAAAAATTGTGTCGCATGACTAGATAAGTTTGAAAGTTTAGTGCTTTAAAAGAGGTCTTAATTGCGTGTTAACACTTAACAGTTCAAATATGTAAACTAATTTATGATATATTTTTGTTGTGTACTTGTGTGATTTTTTTTTTCATTTTTACTGTCAAACGTCAAATTGGCACCTTAATGAGAATTTACCCCAAATCCCAATGCTTGTATATTCATTTTGATGAAGAGAACGGGACCAAAATGTTGCACGCGCATACCACATTTTTTTGGTATTTCTATATACATATGCATCTATGCGTGTCCGTAACGTAGAAATCATAATATGAATTCGGTTCACCAATCTATAAAGTCAAACGCATTGCTTTCATACGCATACGCAGAAGAGCGAATTAACACGGAAAAAAGTATTTATTACCCAATGTCATTCGATTTTTTTTTTTGAACTTATAAATTCTTTCAAATAAAACATCAAACATATTTCGTGTGTTTTTATTCTTTTAGAATAAGCACATTATTCTTTTGCGTTTTTTATTCATTCTTTCTATTCAATATTTCATTCCGCGTTCGATAATATCGTCCCTGATTCATGCCGCGTTTTTTATCCATTCTGTACATTCTAGACGTGAATGAAAAGAATTTCATTTTGTTTTTAAAAGCATAATAAAAATGGAATAAATGGAATTAAGTTTATTTAGAAGTTTTTGTTTAAATTTTGAAGTTTGTTTGTGAGCTAAATACTGCGTTATAAATTTAAAAATAATTTTTTTGTTAAATATTATTAGCAACACTTAAATACATTGTTTTATTATAAAAATTTAAGATATTAAATATTTGTTAAGCATAAAATATAAACAATTTACTAAAGCAAAATGTCAAATTTTTATTCCTTTAATTTCAATGTGTTTTTTTATTCGTTGTATAATCTATTCCATTTATTCCGAAATGAATAAAAAAAACACATTACTTATGTATATTTGAAACGTTAGATAAAGTGAAGTTTACGATAGTGTTAAAATTAAGAGACCACGTGCCTTGGACTCTCCAAAATAGAGCCAAAACTGACTTCAACTATGCATTATGCCCGCCGCGTGCCCTTTATACGGTTTTTTCTCGATTATTTTTCGAGAAATTAAATTTTTAAATTTTTCTACTTACAAGAAACGAATTTTTATACTAATGGCTGATTCACGTTTGAAGGTGAAACCAGAATCATTTCGAATATTTTTGGGGGCTGTCTGATTTTTTTCGTCATCTATGTATTTAAATTAACTGCCCACTATGATGGCGAATATTCGCGGCGGTTTTTTTGTTGGCGGTAAAGTTAATATAATTTGTAATTTTACCTCCGCGAATTTGTTTGACATAAGAATAGAATCAATCAAAATCAATCAAAGTTAGATAAATAAACAAGTGAAAGTGAATTTAAATTTTTAAAAAATGAAAATTTGAAAATTGTTTTTATTTAAAATTTAAAATTAACCGAATCGAACCGACTACTCAATAATTTGAATTTTCTAAATTGAGTGATTTTCATTTCTTGTTGTTAAAACACCTGTTTTCGCCAGCCGCCACCGTGGCTATTGTGGGTCAATAGCGAAATTCGTCAATCGCCGCGACTATTCGACATGATTTTGGTTTCACCTTGACTGTTTTATTTTATTCATTTATTTATTCATTTCTCAAAAAGAGCTCTGCGAAGCTCGTACAGAGTGTATACATTTTTTTTATATCTTCTAATCATTAATCACCTAAATTCAAATCAATGCAAGACAGGCGGCGGCGACCGTCAGACAAGTTTTGTTGTTTTGCTGATCGTATAATTATTTTAAGTAATCGGTAAACATGGAAATAGTAAAGCGCCAATTATAGCTATCATTGAAATGCTTCCGCCAAAAACGTTTCATTGAGAACTTTTACTTTTTTCCGTATAGGATATTATAGCAATCAGAGAAAACTGTCAGTTAAATTATCTGTCAAATGGCAAATGACAATAATGAAGGCCAAGTAAAAATAAATGTAATTTAAATGTAAATTGTTGTTAGCATTATTTCGATGTTTGCAAAATAAGGTTTCATTATTTTAATTTATTTAATTATTATTGGTAGAAAATGGTACTAATAAAGAATAAAAAAGATTTTTTTATTTAATAATGACATTGGCTTAATTGAGAAGAATAAAAAAGTAAATTCTCTAGAATTAATTTTTTTTTTTACTTTTTTTGAAATTTCTATTTTAAAACAAAAAATTTTAAAACTAAACTTAAACAAAATAATAAAAAAACAAATTTTAAGTCTAAACTCATTAAAATACAAAATCATAATGAAATATATCAAGAATTGCATCAGAATTTTTTCAATGGCAAACTGAAATGGGAAGAAATGAAACATATGTCATTGGAACAATTTTGATTCATTAGCAAAATTACTGATTAGTTGTTCAGGAAAATGATTACCAATCCGGAAAATCATAAAATTAATTTTTTTTTTAAATATTTAACTTAAAATTTAAAAATTCGTAGCAGAATTTATTCTTTAGAAATTATTTAATCATTAAATCAACACTTTTGTTAAATTTTATATGTCTGAAAATAAACATTTTCCGGAAGCATTTTAATGATAGCTATAACTGGCGCCTAAGAAAAAAATGCTGGTTTTTATGTTTGCATTTTTGAGATGAGATTATTTATTGTTTTTTTTCGTTTTTTTTATGAAGAATTTAAAGAAGAGAAAGAAAAACCATTAATTAATTGTTATGTAAGAACGTTGATAAAAAAATGAATAAAAAGAAAGAAAAAGGAAACCAAAAATATCTAACGTGGTACAGGTTTACTTATGATATAAACTTGGCTTCAGTAGTAGGCGCATATGAAAATAATAAGAAAAAATGCTTTATAAAATTTAAAGAGAAAAATGAAAACAGAACAAAATAAGTGTAACTACGGTTTTTTTAAATTTTAAAACAATTTTTAAAAATTAAAAGAAAAAGTGCAAACTGGTTATTTATATCTTACATAAAGATTCAACTTTGACAAAATTGATGCAATTTTCAGATAAATTTATTTCTTGTTGTTTTCCTTTTTCTATGAAGTATTTCAAGAAGCGGAAAGAAAAAATTGTTAGTATCACCGTATAAGATATTATTATTATGTAAGAATGTTGAAAAACAAGAAAAATAAAAAATAAAAAACGATTTAAAATAAGTTAATTGCTTTTGGTACCTATAGTGGCACATACTATTATGTATTAAAAGAAAAAAAAATTAACAGATTTGTTTATATGTTTGAAATAATTTTTTCAAATAACAAGCAAAACATTATGTATAAATTGTCTAAAAAGTTAAAAAATTGTTAATAGAGGGAAAATTCTAAGATTAGAAACGTTCGCGGTCGCTTTGAAATAAAAAATCGAAAATTAAAAAAATAAAAATGAATACAGAAAATTCACGATAAAATCTATTACTGAATGTAAAACGATTCAACATTTTTGGAAAAAAATTGGAGTTTATAATAAATCCAGTACCAGACAACAAAGATCCAATAGAATGGATTGAAACCGGTATTGAAGAATTATTTAGCAATTTAACTCAAAATATTGCCCCAATTGACAAAATTCGTGTCACTTTTTGATGCCAAAGTTTTCATGAACGTGGTCCAGCCTGGATCAATTTTAAAGAAGCAAAAGATCTTGACATTTCGGAAATTTGGGAAGTTATTTCAAAATTTTTCCGCAACTCCGCAAATTTTCCGCAACTCCGCAAAAAAAGCAACTCAGGAGTATTATCTACAGATACGTTCTGTATAAATGTTACATAAGTACGACTTCCAGCGGGAAGAGGTACAGGAAAAAGATACAACAATTTTGAAGAAGAATGTAATAAAAGAAGAGGTATAATTTCAATTAAAAACAAAGATAATCTATGCTTATCCGTTAGTTATTGCTATCTCATTCATAGAAAAATCTGTTGACTACTGTAAAATGCGAAAAGATGTAACAACTAATTAGAAATTCAAATGTAAGCATCCCAGCAAAATGTGCTAGTATCAGTGAGCTCAAAAAATTTCAACTGTACCTCTCTAAATATCAAATTGTAGTTTTTGATTTCAGAGGAAAAGGAAAATCGATTATTTTTCAAGGTGAAGAAGATAAGGAAAAAAAATTGAATTTGATATACGATGAAGGTCAGTTCAATGTAATTACATCATTAGCAGCATTTAGTTGTGATTACTTTTGCCAAACATGTAATGTGCCGTAAAACAATAGATTGTCTCACAGATGTAAACAGTCGTGTTTCTTTTGTAAATCATCTCCAGCATGTGACGTAAATTTTCCAAATATTAAATGTGATGTATGCAATCGAAGTTTTAAAGGTCAAACTTGTTTTGATAATCATAAAGCAACATCATCTACAAATAAAAAATCTATTTGTACTCTAATAAATTCCTGTACAAAATGCTTTAAAGTATACAGAGCTGATGTAAATCATATATGCTATGGACAAGTGTAAAAACTGTAATACAGATATTGCTTCAGATCACCAATGTTTTATTACACCATGTAAAGAATTAGCTGAACTTAAAAATATATTATATATTTTCTACGATCTCGAAACAACTCAAGATGATATCATCGGGGACAAACTTCATGAAGGTGTTGCAATAGGGGATATAATTGAACATCAGCCTGATTTATGTATTTCTGAACAACGTTGCACCCATTGTATATTATCTAATGTTGAAAGATGTAATATTTGTGGACTTCGACAACATGTGTTGAAACAAAATACAATACAAATATTTTTAGAATATATACTCAGCCAAAGAAAAATATTTGATAAAGTTGTAGTTATTGCACATAATGGATAAAAATTTGATAATCAGTTTTTATTAAAATATATCTTAGAGAAAACAATCAACAGACCAAAACTAATTATGAGGGAACAAAGATAATTTTAATGCTGTTAGATAACGTGAAATTTATTGATTCATTAAACTATTTCCCAATGCCATTATCTAGTTTACTGAAAGCATTTGATTCAGACATAAATTTGAAAAAGGATATTTTACTCATATGTTTAATCGTAAAAATAATATAAAATATAATGGAAAGTTACCCGATCGTAAATATTACTGTTATAATTCAATGAGTGCATCGGAAAGAAAACCATTTCTTGAGTTGAGAGCAGCCTGTATTAAACTCAGACAACTATTTTTGGAAGAATGTAAGATTGAGCCATTTTTATAGGTCACTACAATTGCTTCAGCGTGTAATTTGGTTTTCAGAAGGAATTTTTTAAAACCGTATACAATTGGACTTATATCTAAACAAGGATATCGCTTATTAGAAAACTAGTCAATCATTGCCATAAAATAGTTAATGTGGGAAGAAAAGCAAAGAAGGAAAAAAATTTCGCATAGTGGTAATGGAAAATAAAAAGTTATTTTTGGTGTTCGTGTTGACGGATATTGTATAGACACAAAACAAATATTTGAGTTTTATGGCTGTTATTATGGCCATGCCCATTTAAAAAAAATAATGATAAAAAATATAAAACATGTTATGGCTACACTATCGCTAATTGAAAAGTAGGAGTATGAATTTCAAAACGAAATGAGGGCAAAAGAATACATAGCATTTTTCTCAAAATTTCGATACCACTAAAATCACGCGATGCGTTTTATGGCGGTAGAACAGGAAACACAAGAACATATTCTAAATGTACACCTGGTGAGAAAATAATGTATATAGATGTATGCTCACTACATCCTTGATGTATGTACATTTGTATATATTTCTTCATATAACTTTTCGACTTCTTAAAAAAAGAAAAAACCTCGATTCTATCTCGATTTTTTATCAAGCAATTTTAAGTGTTTTCATAACCCAACCATAGGTATAAAAACTATTATTGTAAAAGTATAAAATGTGTATATATTAATATAAATTTAAAGTTATTTTCATTCCCTCTAAAAATATATTATTTCTTTTTAGTCAATCTTACAATATTTAAAAAATTCAAACTACAAGCTATTTAGTTTAATATGAGATCGATATTTATTATCAGAATATAATGATCCATTGTTGAGACAATCAAAAAATTTATCAAACACTAGCGGCACTCACTGTTCTACTAAATATTGGTGTTGCTAATTTAACTGTCATTTTTTCAAAAGTATGCGGATTAATATCTTATCTAGTTCATTTGGTACACATTTTAGTTTTTCAATTTATTTGAACTTCCCATAATTCTATGAGAACTTTAAAGCTTGTAATACCATCTGAGATTTTTAAATCGGAATCCATTAATGTATTTCTAAGAGATTTAATTAGATGGAGAAAATCGAATAAATAAAAAATGTTTTATTATTATAATTACAAAATGGTTTATCAGGTGTTATTTCTAGCAACGAAAAAACTTTTGCTAAAGGTTGGTCACAAGTAATTGCCCGTATTATAATACCAATATCGAACAAACTTCTTAAAGTTTAAAGTTAAAATAATTTCTAAAAGTTTTACAAGACGAACATCTGTATTCTATATTTTTTATTCTAAAAATAAAATTTAAAAGTGTTACGAGAAGAATATCTGTATACATATGTATATATATCCATATATCAGTTACAAAAAAAATATTCATAAAAAATTATAAAATATTTTATAAACCACGCCTAAATATCTTACAAACCGGATCGGAATTTGGAACACTCAATTTATTTTGTACACAAATAGCCTTTTTTTGCAAAGTTTTCGTGAATGTTCCGGCTTGTAAGTGTAAAAGGGTTGTTATAATTAATATCGTGCATTAAAATAAATTTTTGTTGTGCATGTAGTTGTTTCTTCTTAATTAAATTTTTTTTTTGTTAAGATACGGTATGTTATTTAACCCCTTCGTACCGAATATTTTTTCTTTTAAAAAATACCTTCTTCTTTTTAAAATTTTTAATTTCTGTTTTTTAATATTCTAACTATACGTAGCTACCTTATTCAATATATAGCAAAAAATACTTTTAAGAAAGATGCTAGCTAGAAAGAATTACATATCTATCTACAGTCATAAAGGTTAGTTTTCATGAGAAATTTCATGGATATTATCGTAACTTTAGAAAAAAATTATATTATTAAAAATATTACAGCAACACTTGACAGTTAAAATTGTACATAACCTAATTTATTAATGTTAATATACATATTTAGTTAAAAATTTAAATTTTGTTATTTATGAAGTTGTTAAAAATAATATACATAATTTATTAATAATATTTTTTATACCGATAATATAGTCATTTTAATATAGTTTCTCACTAAAAAATA
This sequence comes from Poecilobothrus nobilitatus, assembly GCA_947095535.1. Lineage (NCBI taxonomy): Eukaryota > Metazoa > Arthropoda > Insecta > Diptera > Dolichopodidae > Poecilobothrus > Poecilobothrus nobilitatus. The sequence continues at coordinate 155,024,084 of OX352774.1, read as the reverse complement.
AAATTTGAACATTTGTTTATTTTTTGGACACTTTAAAATTTAATGGTAGTAGAAATTTTTTTTGTAAGTATGTTTTTAAGTTTAATTTTTGCATTTTTGCAAGTTTTGTTTGTAAGTTTAATTTTTGCATGCATATGTAATTCGTTGATATTTATGGTTACTTTCTTGGATATTTTCAAATGTTTCATGGTTATTTTTTTAGCTTAATCTCTTTCAAACATATATCATTTTTGTATGTTCTGCCTATACTCTAACATTTTAGTGGATATATCGGTCTAATGAAAACCAGCCTTAATATATGTAATTATACATTCAGTAAATTTGATCTTAACTAGCTATACCTTTGAGGGTCCACAAAGGTTATATTTTAGAAAATCTCAATATTCCATTCAAAAATATTTTTTAATTTTTAGAAAAAATATTCTTCTAAACAAAAAAGAAAAAAAATAAAAACAAATAGATCTCCGTTACAATTTACATCTCACTTGCAATATTATAATAAAATTTTGTTGGCCTTCAAATAATTATCTATGTGTTGTGTAGAGTTATTCTTTATGAGATCTATAAAATTACATTTTAAAATTATAAGAACATTTATTTGTGATGCATAGATAGATATGTATGTATATATGTATGTATGTATGTATGTTAACAATATAAAATCAATTTTTAGAGAAAAAAAAATCAGTTCGAAGAAAAATGAATTATGAACTGACTGAATAAAAAAATATATTTTTGTTTTCTTATTCTTATTTTCTTTGATGGTATACCAAAAATGCGGTCAACTTTTTACGAAATAACCCCAAATACGATTTTGGGGTGATTTCAAATCAATGAAATTGACTACGATTTTTTCTTCTACGTGAGTTCTCTATGTATTAGTTACTTTATAATGATAGCAAGTGCATTTTGGATTGTATGATACAAATATAGTATTTTATAAAGTAAAGTAATCAAATTACATTCTTTTTGTTTTATTAATATTTTTGGCAATGTAATGTTAATAGTAAATTATAATGCTTAACATAATAAGGAACAGAACTAGGTCAGTAAATATTGTAATGCATTCTTTTAACCCAAATAGATTTCTAAGTAACTAGATTTTCTAAGTATAAATTAAATAGTATAAGTAAATAGATTTTCTGAGTATAAATTAATATAATTTATTGTCTTAGATTAATTTGTTTGAATTTGGAAGAATCCAAATTAGTATACAAGAACCGATATTTTTTAAATAAAAGTTACTCATACTCGAAAAGAATTAAGTAATCTTTATTTTTATTCTATCCTTCAGTATATTTGCTGGATATTATATTTTAATGTAAAGTATTATTTTAATTATTTTATTTTGGCGCAATCATGCTATATATACATTTGCTTGATTAGCTGCCATAATATAACAATATATAAAAATAATAAAATATAGTTAAGTTGGCAGTTGCCTGTTGACCAGCAAATTCTTCTTGCTATAAAAATAACAGAAGAAGCTTTTGCATCCGTAATTTAGCGAGCATCTAAGCTATGCTCACCATCTAACAGGATCAGGAGCGTTAGGGAATTTTTAATAGATACAAAACTTATTACAATATTTTAGAACGGCATTTTTGTCTGGATTACACCAAATAATTCTATTAATATGTGGTTGTATATTTTCTTTTTTATATTTTGTTATATTATGAATAAAAGGGGTTTTACCACAGCATGATACCTCCGCCACCATCATAGTAAATGGGTGAAAGAGCATAGATATATTAGTTAAAAACTAACACTGGTAACCTATATTTTAGGAAAAGCTCCTTTTCCGAAGTGAATATAAATGTAAATTTAGTTATTCTAATGAAGATTTCTTCGTAAACCTTCAATATGGATAATTAAATTTTCGTAGTTGATCTACAATTTTCAAAAGGAAATGAAAAGCAGTATTTTCTAAAAGAGCTGGCTATACTAGAAAAAGGAAGTTTAATTCCTACTGTTAATTAACCACCATACCCTGCAGAAGAACTTAGTCCAGAGCTTTTAATCAGCAAAGCTTACCAGGTAAATATATGGTGGAACTTTTAAACGGCAAAGTTTTTAAGCGGTAAAGTAGAGTAAAAGATTTGTGTCTTTGATATTTTACATGATCATGTGGTAGAAGCAAAACAATGGCACTGGTGCTGCAACGGAGTTTTTAAGCGCATGATAATGTGGAGAGGAGCAAAACAATGGTGCTGTGGCTGCAACGGAGTTTTTAAGCGGTAAAGTACGAGTAAAAGGCTTATGTGTTTCATATTTTAAATTTATTTAAAGATTTATTTTTATTAATAAAAGTTTTATTGATTAAGTTCCAACTTAAGTTTAAACTTGATTTAATGTTTATATAAAAAATTTAAAAAAGTTTTTAAAGCTGGATTAAAAATTGTAGAATTATTATTATCTTTGAGAAGCTTAATAATTTTTATTATAAAAAAATTTTCTTGATTATGGAACTTAAGTTTAAACTTAATTTAATGTTTATATAAAAAAAGTTTTTAAAGCTGGATTAAAATTTGGTATTATCTTTGAGAAGCTTTAAAATTGCTAAGTATTTAGATGAATTCAACAACTTCAATATGGAAAGTTTTTAAAGTTTGGTTTGAATACTTCATTAAAAAATTTAAGGTTTTAAAAGCTTGATTTAAAATTGATGAATTATTATGATCTTTGAGAAGCTTTATAGTTAAATTAAAAGTACTAATATTTTAAATTAGAGTGAAGATATGAAAAGTTTTTTAAAGTTTGGTTATGATAAATCCAAGTATTCGTAATACTGTAAAACATGTGTTCAAAAAGTTATTTTTATAAGTAAAAAACAGTTTGCATTTCATAATAAAAGTTTGTTTTGTTTTTTCATTAAAAACTATATTAATAATTTTAATTATAAATTTCCTTAAATTAAGCTTGCATTAGTTACATAATGTCTACAATATAGTAGGGTATTCACCCTACCCAATGGAAGGTTGCGCATGTTTTCCCAATTCCAAAAAAAGGTAATAAAAGCGATCCCTCTAACTACCGTCCTATTGCTATAACCTCGGTTCTTTCAAAAGTAATGGAAAAAATAATAAACCAGAAGCTTTTGAAATATCTGGATCGTAGAGGTTTGCTTCATGATCGACAATACGGGTTCAGAGCCCGTCGTTCAACCGGTGATCTCATGACTTACCTTTGCGAAAAGTTGAATATCAGCCTTCACCATTCTGGTGAATCTGATGTAGTGGCTCTGGATATTTCTAAAGCGTTCGACCGAGTCTGGCATGATGCTTTATTAGCAAAATGCAAAGCTTTAGGACTAGGTAGGGTCTTTCTAAAATGGATTGGAGATTTCCTTTCGAATCGCATGATTCGGGTACTTGTCGATGGTTATTCATCTGACAATTTTATAATTAATGCTGGTGTCCCTCAGGGATCGGTTTTGTCTCCCACTCTCTTCTTAATATTTATCAATGACCTACTTTCAATTACCTCCAATCCAATCCATAGTTTCGCAGATGACAGCACCCTTGTAGCTTCCTATGAATTTCATAGCCGCTGTGGTATTAATCACTAAACTAATAGAACAGCAAGAAACTTCTTCAATAATGATGTAGCGAAAATCCAAAAATGGGGTGAAAGCAACAGAGTTGATTTCAACACCAAAAAAACGCAATGCTGTTTAATCTCGCGTAAAGTAGCTACTACTACACCCAACCTGACTTTTCAGGGTGAGGCTTTGCAGCACTCAACAGATTTAAACATTCTGGGCATCGAGTTAAATCAGAAATTGACCTGGTCAAATCATATTTTTGGTATAGCTAAAGATGCTGCTAAATGTTTAGGTTTCTTGTACCGCTGTAAAGCTTACTTCTCTCCTTCCGATCTTCTCAACATCTATAAAATGTACATTAGGCCCAAAATGCAGTATAATGCACATATTTGGGCTGGAGCGCCCCAAACAGCGCTGGGTTTTCTCGACAAAGTGCAAAACAGAGCTATTCGCCTTATTGGCGACCCCAGTGTTACCTCAACGCTCACTCCACTTTGCCAGCGCCGTACTGTTGGGTCATTGACCCTCTTTTATAGATACCTTGTAGGGGTGAACACCTGTTCTAAAGAAATAAAACAATTGATGCCTCCACTCAAAGTTTTCCAACATGAAACGAGGAGTGCAACAGATGCCCACCCATACACTGTCGAACTGTCAAGATGGCGCAATACAGCATTCGGGAATTCGTTTGTCATGCGCACGTCGCGTTTATGGAACCTTATGCCCGCACATGTGTTCCCAAAAGTTGGTAATTCATTTGTGTACGATATATCGAAATTCAAGAAGAACACTAACATCTTTCTTCAAAATAACTATCCAAATTTTTCCCTTCATCCTCCATAATCCCAATTTTCCTATATTCAAACACCCAAGTATTCCTTCCCCCATCCTTTTCCCCAAAACCAAGCTGTACATTATATTATTATGTATTAAAGGACCAATCCTATAGTTTTGTTTTAAAGGGGGTGGTTTTGGTTGGTTAAAGTCCAACACTACTCAGAGGAACCTCGTGCAGTTCCTTTGGGTGACTTTTGATGTTTTCCACCGTCCCTCGTAAAAAAAAAAAAAAAAAAATTACAATAAAGTTTATATAAATTAATTTAATTTACAATGACCCCATGCAAGGGTATGAATTTTATCATGTAATATATATCTCTTATTATCTAAAGAACTTAAAGCTATTTTATTTAAGTTTTGAGTGTAAATTACATGTAAATATGATTTAAAATTATTCATTTCTCTATATATAATTTTATTTTTTAATAGACAGTCTTTATAATTATTTAAATTTAGGTCATTTACAACATATTTTTTCACACCTTTTGCCTTTTTTACCTGATCACCCTGAAACGATTCAAGGTAATACATTTTTGATCTTAAACCAATAAATTCAGAAACAATTCTACAGTTGAATTCATCTTTAAATAATCCAAGTTTTTTTATTTAATAAAGGAAATTTGTATGGGTTTTCAGGAGTATAATTAGAAGTATCAAAATGTATGGCTAAATCTTTATGTATATCAGAATAAAAATCATCTGTTTGTATAGTATAAATGAAACTGTCGGTATCAGTATAATTTAAAGAAACTCTATTACCATATTTTGGTTTAATATAATTATAGTGAAAATCATACATTAGAATTTTGGATTGTTCTAGCACACAGAAACCTAAATATATCGGTTTGTTATAAAGAACTTGGGATTTATTAAGTTGAATTTCAATTAAATTTTCAGCAAATCTAGATAAACTATGGTAATTAGATTTTGCTATTAGAGCTCGAGCACCCAAATGTCTCCCTTCACTTTCCCATGAAGTAGCTATTTTCACATTGACTCTCTTGTCAACATTCTCCATAGTTTTTCCGAAAACGGCATTATTCATTAATTTAAAAAAATCTTTCTCAAAATTATTTAATGCATTAGTTTTGTGCATGTTATTTAAATCAATGTACTTTTTCAACCAATCAGATTGCTGAAATTTTAGAGCTCTATGAACTTTTGGAAGTACTATACCATTTTGAAGACATTGTTTTCAATTTTGGTAATGAATAACATATTTATATTTATTAATTAGTTCAAGCAACAATTTTCGTATTTTGCTTCCGATCGGAATTTTATTTTCTGCACAAAACGGAAAATCATTATGCAGATCATGAAGATTCTGTGGATATTCTAAATCTACTTCTAAAACATACCCTATTTCCGAATCATCTGGAATTTCTATTACATTAATACTATCGGGATTGTCAACCCACTGAAAACTTTTATATGGTACATATTGAGACATTGCCCAGCCATATAAATTATTTGCATCTAAATAAACAATATATGTGAATTTTCTTCTTTTTTATAATATTCCCCCATATATTTATTGTTGGCTTTTGAATGTCTTAAGGAACATTGACTAATACCACCACGTATTCCTTTTTGGAAAAAAATGCACATATTAATATCAGTTAATAACTCTAACTCAACACCTGTATATTTTAACATAGCAGCCCAAGTAAGGCCCGGTGCAGTGTAAAAATTAGTAGGATTTAATTCATAAATTTTTCTACATATTTTTCGGAAATTTTCAATATTATATTAATTAATAGGTCAATATTATCACATCAGTTAATAGGTCAATATTAACACATCAGTTTTTAAGTATATTTTCATGAAATCCGCGAGATTTTTACAATTAAATGTGTGCCATACGGTAGTTGCGTGATTATAGTCAGTATTAGAACAAGCGGTATTTGTCATTCGGATCTTAAATGCTTCCTTATGTGGTAAACATTCCTCATAAAGTTTTTCTATCGAATCAATTTTATTCATACGGGTAAACTCCTTTCCGTCTCATTAATTTAAATTTTTCCTCAGAATCAAATGCTTTTCTGACGTGTTCTAAATTCTCTTTATTTAAATTTCTACATAATGAGTCAAGGCTTGAGGGCATCTATCAAGAAAACGTAAATAAAAATAATTGTCTCCGTCAAGACTAATTTGTTTGGTCAGTGAAATGTAAAGTTCTTTATTTAAAGGTAATACAGCAATATCACCTTTAATTTCATTCAAGGCCCTAAACAATAAATGACAATCGTATTTTTAAAAATTATGAAAAAATATAGGAAAAAAATTAGATCGTCTATATATGTTACATGAAAAATGTGCAGGGCCTCTATTACTACCTGAAAAATGACAATGATCTCTTACTCTATCAATATAGTCTAAAGACTTACTACAAATGTGACAATTTCTCTCTGTTAATTGGTGTAATTCTTCGTCCAATGTTAGATTTGCCATTGATTTCGGTGCCATGTGATGATTTTGAAATATGTTTGTGCATTTATTTACCAACGATGTTATAAACTCCTTAGCATAATCAACTCCTACAAACTCCTCATAACCACTCAAAGAATCATCGAAAGTACATTTAAAATAATATGAAAATGCTATTGGTACATGCCTATGTATATTTATAGTTGATGAAATTTCTGGATTAGGGTTACATGTGGAAATTGGTGATAAAATATTTTCAGCATCAGCATAAATCACAAAAGAAGCTTCCATTTGTTGTTGGTAATTTTTATATATTAGAGTGTTGTTGTCTTCAGTAGGAAGTATCGCAACAATTTTCTTATATTCCCCCTTGTGTTTAATAAGCTGTTGAGGATCATAGAAATGTTGCAAGCAAGAATTACATATGTATATTTGATGTTCATGATATGTTATGGAACTCCGTAATAACTTCGAGATATGGTTTATATAAACAAAGTGGAAGTTCTCATCTTTTTCAAGTAATAGTAGATTTACATGATTTAGTTTTTCTTCTTTGGTTATATAAAAAGGTCCAACAATTTGATGTTCTGCATTCTTATACTCCAATCCAAAAACATTAATGCTTATATCATCATTAATTTCTTCAAAAATACGTAATTCGCTTAACTATGCTGGAAATGACATACCCTCAAAATGCAGTTGACGTACATAACCATATTCTAAATCAACAGTTGGGGATGTTATATCACTAATTTTATACGATGATGTTTCATATTCACTAGATTGTGATGCAAGTCGTTGCATAGCTGATATCATACTCCACTTGAAACAGTATACGTCTTCATTTCGTACATTTATACAGGATCTCCTTCTAATTGATCTTGGGAGAGCGATATATGATGATCCACGGATTGGTTGATATTTATTTATATTTATTTCAACCCGCAAAATTCGTATTATCGCCCAACCTCTATCTTTTTCCTGAAATTCTTCAGCTTGTTGTTGGATCTTTTCTGTTATATTATCATATATAGAAGAAAGATTATCCGCACGTGTAGCATTTTTCATTTGGGTTTGAAAAGATTTGGTTGATAAACTTTCTGTATCATCATCAATCGGCTTTATATAATCTCCAAAGAGTTCAAGATTGAAATTTATAGCATTATGCTTTCTTACTGAGCATTGTAGTAACTAATAATCTCATTTTTGATACAATCGAGAAACTCTCTGGGATTTAAAATCGCTTCATTTTCATTATCGCGCAGGTATGTTTCCAATCTACCATCAAAAGACTGGTTAATTTTTCGTAAATTTTTAGTAAGATGTTCAGCTGAATTTATTTTATGTGAATTTGTACGCAGATGTGCAGCTTGGAACTTTTTAGAGATGTATTTTCCACAGGGGATGCAAAACAAATCTTCTTTTTCAGCATTATGTACCAATTTCAAGTGTTTTTTCAAGCTATCAGCTCTTGTGAATTCCTTGGAACAGATTTCACAAGCTAATTTTGATCTCTTGTTTTGTGAGTTCATTTTTTTTGTTTCTGTTTTTATAAAAAATAGCTTTATGTTATGCTATTAATATAACTTTATGTTATGAATCGATTTTAAATTACATAAATTCTTTTAAGCTTTTTTGAAATTGTTTTAATGGATTTATTAAGATTTAAAAATAATACAGTAAGTATGTCATAATGTTAATTTTTAAGATTTTTTTATGTAATTCATATATGTATACATAAACTATAAAAATAATACATTTGGAATATTTTTATTTCACTTAAAATTAATTAATAAAATAAAAGCGGAAGTCATAAATCAATTTATGATAATAGAAAAATGTTACAAAAGTCCTTGACAACCTTTCAAATACTAGAACAATGTTGCATCATATTAGATATTGAATTTATTATAAATTAAATTCTATGCTACAAGTTTTAGGTGTGCTTTTAAAAATAAAATGAATAATGATTAAATAAATTAAATTTAAATAAATGCAACAATGTAATGTATAAGTAAAAAATGTTTTTTTTTTTTTTTCATTCTGTTAAAAATTAATTGTTGCATTGAAAATTCCATGTGTTATTGAATTATTATCTACTCACGATTATTTAATCAATATATATTTTTTTTTTTTTTTACAATATTGTATTATTAATTTTTTTTTATTTTTATATCAAGTTTGAGATGTGTCACGTATTGAAGTCAATGTTGAAAACTTTATTGTTTTCACAAAAGAATTTATGAATAAATTTAGTTTAGTTCCTGGTTGCTATAAATAATAATTCAAGGTACATATGTGTCATGCAATTATTTAAGAAATTACATTATAATTGAGATAGTTCTATTGCATTAGATATAAACTATTAATTACTTAGTTTATGCAGTTTTTTTTTTTTTTAATTAATCAGAATAAAGAAACTATGCATGCATTATATATTTCTAAAAAAAAAGAAGTAGTGGGTATTTGCTTTTAAACAGTAGGTATATAATGCTTTGAAAATTCAAAATAGTTCTTTACTTTACTTTGAAAAACGAATAAATTTAAAATCAAATCCAATTCAAAATATAAATTGAAAATGGTAAGATATTTTTTCAATCAATATTATTTCTGTTATCCTTATTATTTTCAACATTCTAGGTTTTCATTAATGAGTTAATAGCATTAGGAAAGGGTGAACAAGAACTTTTTAAAAATATTGATGTCCTCGCCATAGACAAGATGTATGAAGTTATAACGTTTAAATTTTTAGATACAAAACGAGGGCAAAAAGCACTACTTTGTGAGGTAAAGGATCCGTTCGATAATGAAAAAATAACGTTTTACATGCCGGATAGATTTAAGAAAAAAGTGGCAACAGATTCTGAATTAAGCGAATTAAACAAAGTACGTTTCTATATTAAGTTTTTGGGAAGAGACGAACCCAGATGGAACATGGCTCTATTCGAGTTAATACCAATGACTAGTATCGATTCCCAAAAGAAACTAAACAAATATAAAAAAAAAAAAAAAAAAAACAAAAACCTTACTATTTAATAAAAGAAAAAAAATTAATTTTAAATTGTAATATTGTTTGTATTTTATATTTCCGAAACAAATATTTTTCAGGTTAATCCATTTAAATCAACCTTTGTTTCTAGAGAGCCGATATCCGGTCCGAAAAAGTCCAATATCGGTCCCCTAAGGTCCAGTCCCCTTTAAAATGGGGCCTAATTCAGGCGTTCCTCCTCTCTTGATTCTGCATAGGGTCCCCGGATGTCTGAAATATAGTCCCCAAGGTCCGGTGTCAGTTCTTGAGGGTCCGGTCCTCAGAGGTCCGAAATATACTCCCCAAGGTCCGGCATCGGTCCTTGAGGGTCCGGTATCGGTTTATGCTTCTGCAAATGGCTCCCTTCCCATAGGGGCAAGAGGCTAAGGGGCTCTAGGGGATCCCTCTTTTTTTCCTCTCTTTTAAAATCGTATTAGGTATAAATTAGAGGTTTTCAAGTTATTTTAATATAGTAAGACACAAAATGAGCAGCAGGAAGGCAGTAGTTGATCTACAGTTTATTGTTGGAAATAATAACGAATATTTCTTGAAGGAATTTGCTTTGATAGCTGAAGAGTCACTGATACCAAAGCTGTTTATGTTTAAGGCACCTTACTCGTTCGAAGAGTTAAATAGTGGTGTTAAACAGCAGAATGAATTCAATAAAGTGCAAATAAATGGGCTTGACTGGGATGATGGATTTGTAGAATATTTAGCAATTAAAAATATTTTAAAGAAACATTTAAATTCATTCGATGTAGTTTACGTAAAGGGGTACCAGAAAAAGGAATTTTTAGATAAATTTGTTTCCAGTTCAGTAGAAGTTATCAATTTATATGACATTCCATCTCTTCAGAAACTAAGGAATTTCACAACTATTTGCGCTCACCATAACATAACTGAAAATTTAAAAAGATGTGCTGTAAAAAATTGTATGAATTTGTATTATGTATTTAATAAAAGAAAATAATTGGTTTTAAAAAATATTTGTTTTATTTATTGTTGACCAATTTAATTTTGCTTGACTGTTTTTAAAATCATGAAAAAATGTATACCATTCCAAATAATTCATTTCGCTTATAAATTTGTTTTGTCGTTGGAAAATTATTGATGCAGTAAAATTTTCAATATTAAATCCAATTTGAATTTTTATTGTTTGTTTTTTATCCAAAAAATAAATATAGCTTAATAAAAGGTTCTGCGGTGGCTCACCTTTTTCTGTTTTAAATACTTCTGAATTTGTAGACCACTCCATTTTTGTTTTTGTTTTAACTGAAGAATTCTATTTTAGAATTTTCTATTTATAGGTTTTCTTCCACATTTTTTAAAAATTTTTCGAAATATTCTTTGCATTTTTTTATCGTTTTTTTATCGGGGATGATGTATCGAATAAATTAAGAAAATATTTTATGCTTTTACGGGAACTTCGCATCCATAGATATACACAACAATAATGTCCACAAACAGATGTTAAAACATGTTGATTGATTTTGTAGAAATTTTATAATCTCATTGTGAAACGGAGGATTTCCAAATGAATCAAAATATTCTGCACACCCTTGAACTGGAACAAATATTGCTAACCAATGTCTTCCCTTTTCATTAGAATTATCGGTATTTACCACCAAAATACTAGGTTTTAAAACTTGTTTTGGTAATTTATCAAGAGCATAAACGCCTCTAAATATTTTATGTGTTAACTTATTACATTTCAGAACTTTTGAAATCTGAAGTGTATTCATTATCTTGCAAACGTGAAATATCAATTAGTTGAGTATTTCCTCGTATAAATGCTATCAAAAATTCTGCTTTAAGTTTTCCATTTGTTAAGACTATATCGAATTTTTCAAGCAAATTTATTAAGTTATTAGTTATTTTTTCGTTATCGATATGTCCAAAAGAGTAATTCTCAATATCTGTTTTTTTCAAATCTCTGACAGGAAATTTATACTTTAATTCTTTTACAATAGTTTTACATTTTTCTTTTATACCAGCCACAGCAATATTTTTTACAAATATTGTATTGTTATCGTCCGTACAGAACGATAAATCTACTAGAGCACATGTCATTTTGAAATGAATAGAGATGGTTCACTGAACTTCCTTTTATATGTTCACGTAGACGTTACGATTTTTATCAATTTCGATATTAGCATCGAATTCTGCAAATACAATACAAGTTAATGTTGAAGTTAATGGAGAGCTAACTCTTGCTTCAATCTTTGCTACTCCCTGGTTTAATAAACTCTGACATGTATCTGTTCCCGAGCCGTCTGGTGATAAATCAAAAGCCAGTATTGTATAACCTTTTGAAAATAATTCTTTTGAAATTTGATGTCCTCTATCAGAATGATGTATACCTGTTCCGCTAAATAATGTTAAATATGCTCGAGAATTACAAGAATTATTCGGTGTAAAACTTGTTTCAATTGCAGAGTTTGGTGTAGGCACTCCATTCACACATAATTGAAATTGTGTGAGATTTTGATGGTCGAAATGGTATGGATTTTTTGATATCTTACCATTGAAATTTTCATTATTAACCATTCAAAATACTAGAGCTTTTGGCATTTGCCCTATAAATATATTATCCAATGATATGTTAGATGTGTTAGCTGCAATTGTAAATGTTTTGATTTCACTTCTGGTATAAAAATATTTCGCGTTAGCCTTTTCCAATACAGTATTATGTGCCATCAATATACTAGGATTAATTGTTAAATGTTTCATGTATAACGTAGCTTCGAGAATTTTTAAATAGCTTTCATCGGAAAATAAAAAAATCCTGTTTTTCTAGGGCTAAAGCAATTCGAATGTCAACATTATTTAAAAGTAATTTAGGAGTATTGAAGAAATCTACATGTAATTTTCCCATTAATTCTAGTACTATAGAATTGTTGTATGATTTTTGTCTTGATTTAGAACCAGAATTATTAAAATCATTTAAATTTGGTTTATCCAATTCCCAACCAGATGCTTCCAGATGTGTTTGACTGGAATCTGTACCATAATTTAGTAAAGTAGTTAAGTATGCTTTATAATGGTATAAGGAGTCTGAAGGAGTGATGTTTTTTCCGTTTAGAGTTACATTACATTATTTAATTAAAGGGTGTAATAAATTATTTACAACACTGGGCTGCGGAGCTGCCCTTGCTTCAGTTCCAGCTCCTACTTTATAATTTGCACTCCAAACTGATCCATCTTTTTTTAATATTTGAACTTTGAATTTTATATAGGTTGAGGATAAATCTCGATATGTATCTCCATTTCCAAGTGAAACAAATTCAATAGTTGACGGTGATGCCTCTAAAGAAGCTAAAGGATTGTATGCTACCTCTTCTGAACGCAAAATACTTGTTTGTACGGGTAATGACGCAAAAAGATCAAGTTCAGATTTCATACATTCCATTTTTAATTGAATATGTCGGAGGTTTTACTTTGCTTTTTTCGTCGTTTCGAAATGTGTCTTTTTAGAAACTGTTCGTCTTTTAATAGCTCTTTGTCTTTTTATAGTTCTTTGTCTTCCACCATACATCGAACACAGTTGGTTAACTACTGATTTCCGTAAATTTTTTATACCGCCTTTGCTTTGATCAATTACAGCTTCTTTTATGTTTGCACCAGATGCTATATCATTAAAATATTTTTACTTGTGTTTACAGCCTCTTTTTTAATTAAGTCCCAACCTGATGTAAAAACTGGCTTTAAGTAACGAATTAAACTTCCGAATATATTTCCAAAATCACGACCTCTTTGTATAGCTGGATAAAATTGTAATAAAGGCCCAATCTCGTTGACTCCTCCACCTACTTGAGAGGAATAATATCTCACGTAAGCTCTTTCCATGTTTGATAGGATACCATATTTGAGTAGTAGTATTTACATTGTTTTTGGGGAATCAATGCTTTTTAAAGTGTAATACAATTTTTGTTAGTTAGTAACTGGAAACAAAATTTATTTCATCACCGTATTGGTTACAAATTTTAATTGCTATTGTTTCAAAAAAAATTTTTTTTTTTTTTCCCTTATTATCGTATTTTATAATTTAGATTACATTAATTATTATTTTATATAAAGTGTTTAGTAATACAAGTTTATTTATTTGACCGTAGCCTGAGCTGTCTGATAAAGTTCATATAAATAATATTCATTAAAAATAATAAAGTTCATTAAAAAGTAATATTAAACGTAATAAAATAAATAAAAAGAATAATACCTATCATCTATATATGTACATGAAAAATTTTTACATTTTTTTTATTTTTTACTTTTCTTTTTTTTTTTTTAAATAAAAACACACTTTTTATTTTTTACTATTTTTTTTTTTTTGAATAATCTAAGACTATAAATTTAAATTTAATCCACATATAAACTACATGCATAAATAGAATACAACAACTAATATAACAGATAACATTCCCTCGACCTTCCCCTTATTTTCTTACTTCTTTATTTTATTTATTTTTAACTTTCTAACACAAATGCTTTAATTCGGATTTTAAACGTAGGTAGATTCGCAATCTGTTTAAGACTTTCCGGTAGTTCATTATATGCTTTTAAACAATTATACAGCCCATTATTACTTTGGTTATTTGTACGAAACAATGATAAATAATAGCTCGCTTTGTTACGTGTATTGTGGTTATGAATGTCAATCAATCTATTCAAGATAAAATTATGCTTTATATCATTATTTACAATCTTGAAAGCCAAGCCATATAGCTCATATTTACAAATGTTTGCTAAACTAATATATTGGGAAGAATATAATAAACTTGTTGGATGTTGAGTCGGGTACCGATTAATTATCTTTATGCTTTTTTTATGTAAAATGTCTAACTTGTTCAAATAATCTTTGGCAGCTCTTCCCCAGATTGGGTTTAGGTAACAAATATGAGATTTTATATAGGAATTGTAGATCGTGTATAGGGCTTTGTTAGATAAAAAGTTTTTCAATCTATGCAGGATAAATATGTATGGCGCTATTCTTTTTTTTACATAATCGATGTGATTGCTCCAGTTAAGTTTATAATCTAAATTTAAACCTAAATAATTAAAGTTTTTGACAATTTCATTTTTTTCATTTCTAAAGAGAATACTTGTTCCATGATTTATTGGCAAAGAGAATTATTTTAGTTTTCTTAATATTTAGACTGATCCTATGTTTATTTAACCACTCTTGAATGACGCTCCGATCATTTTGAATTAAAGTTTTTGTAATTTCTTCACTATTTTCAGAGTATTTTAAGACCGCATCATCAGCATACAGCTGTATTTCCCCTTTTAGAGCTAGACGAGTTAGATCATCAATGTATAACTTAAAGAGGTCCGGTCCCAAAATAGAACCTTGTGGTACCCCTTTATATATGCTTTTCTCAGAGCTACAAATATTATTAATGCGAACTATTTGTGTTCTATTAAATAGGTAAGATTCGAAAAATTGTATTTGAATTCTTGAAAAATTAAAGTTGGAAAGATTCAGTAATAAGATTTCATGATCCACGCAATCAAATGCATTTTTCAAGTCAAGGAAGACGTACCAGCATTTCTTCCTGTCAATACTTTTTGATATGAAATCTGTTAGATTTAGACAAGCAGCTGTGGTGTTAGATTTTGATTGAAAACCAAACTGCTGTTCACTCAAGATATCATTAGAGTAAAAAAAGTTAGATAATTTATTCTTTATCACAATTTCAAAAATTTTTGAAATTGCTGGGAGAATAGAAATAGGCCTGTAGTTTGAGCAGTCAGTTTTATTTCCGTCTTTATAAATAGGAGTTACAATTGCAGTTTTGAGTTTTTTTGGAAAAATGCCGTTACTAAATGATTTATTAATTAATTTAACAAATATAGGGACTAATCGGTCCGCAAAACGTTTGATGAGTTTCGTAGAAATATTGTCAATTCCTGTAGCTGCTGCAGCATTTAATGAGCTGATAGCCGTGCTTACTTCTTCGAGATTTGTTGGAGTTAATTGGAATTCTGAAGATATGGTACGACCGAATTGGCTTAAATAAACGTGATCAATAATTGTATTAGATATGTTTATTTCCTTGGTTACATTGACAAAGAAATTATTGAAACATTCGGAAATGTCTTTTGGATTATCTAACATTTTCTCATTCTGGCATAGAGTTTTAACTTGGTTTTTTGAAACGGGTGTATCAGTATTAAGTATAATCTCCTTATATAAATTCCAAAGTTTTTTTTGTATCACTCGGATATAAAGAGATTTTGTCCGAGCAATATTTTTTTTTTGCCTCAATAACTAATTTTTTAACTCTATCTCTATATTGAATATACAAGTTTTTAATATGAGTATTATTCACGTGTTGCTTCTTATATTTAAAAAAGGAATCTCTGATTTTCATAACACATAAAATCTCTTCAGTTATCCATACCTTATTTTTTAACATTTTTTATTTCAATACGCTCCGTATTATTATTTATTAAAGCAGAGAGATTATCAATGATTTGATCAACATCATTGTATGATTCAGAATTTAGCCAGAAATCATTGTTAATAATATTGGTGTAATTTAAAACGGTTTTGTATTGAATATTATTACAATTATTATTTTTTATATGTTTTGTACTGATTAAAAGCATTTGATGATCAGATAAGGAACAATCTAAGACATATAAATTATATTTTTTGTCTACAATGTCGGTTAGAAAATGATCAATTATTGTTTTAGATTGTGATCCAAATCTGGTAGCAAAAGTTTCAGAAATCTTATTGCAGATAAAGAAACCATTACTTAGCAACATATCTTTATATGAGACTATATCCGGGTTGTTTATATTTAGCAAGTCAAGATTGAAATCACCTACTATTATAGATCTTTTGTAGTTGGAAGTCAATTCATCGATTCTATTAATAAAGTTAGTAGGACGTGTTTCGTGCGATCTATAAATTCCAACAATATTAAAGTTTTGCTTCATTATCTTAATACCTAATATTTGGCTATTGTCAAATTCTTCAGTAATAGTAATATTACTAGAATAGTGATTTTTTATATAGCTAGCGATTCAACCATATTGTTTGTCTCTATTAATGAAATATGAATCATATCCTGATAGATTGAAAAATTTATTCTCAGAAGAAAGTAGCCATATTTCAGTTAGAACAATTACATCTATGTTACATTTAAAATTCTCGATTAATGTTTCAAATTCAAAGATTTTTTTTCTTAAACTTTGTGTGTTTAAGTACAAAATGTTAAAATTATTTTGATACTTTATACTCATTGAATTATGGTCGTAATTTAGGTTATGTGCCACCTTGAAATGGCTTTCTACGTTTTATATTTCATCTAAGTGCATATAGAGTATAAAGTAATAATTTGTATAGCATGAGTTAAAATTAACAGTTGTAATCTGTCAAAATTAATATTTATTATATTTTTATGTAATATTAAATTTAACAGCTGACCAAAAAAAAAAAAAAATTAGTAGTAGAAGATTGATGTTTATATATATTATTATTTTATATAGTATTAAGATGTTTTTATATAATATCATAGGTGGATAATTTGAATTAGAATTAATAAGTGAATTACATTTATTCGTAAATATGTATAATAATGTAGAAAAATTTGAAATATATAAAATGTAAATATGGCCAAAGTATAATTGTTTAAAATTAGTGTTTAAAATTGTAAAGTTTAAAGTTAATTGAAAATTTTGAAAAAAAATTAATAAGTGAATTAGATTTTGTCGTATATATAATAATGTAGAAAAATTTGAAATGTATAAAATGTAAATATGGCCAATGTATAATTGCTTAAAATTAGTGTTTAAAATTGTAAAGTTTAAAGTTAATAGATAATTTTGAGAAAAAAATAATAAGTGAAATAGATTTAGTCGTAAATATAATAATGTAGAAAAATTTGAAATATATGAAATGTAAATACGAGCAATGTGTAATTGTTTAAGGTTAATATTTAAAGTTGAATAGTTTAAAGTTAAAGGATAAGAATTTAGTCTGAAAGAGCAAAATATAATTTTAGGAGTTATAAAAATTGTAAAATAGATTAAGTGTATATTAAATTTACTTGTTATTGTTGAGATATAAATTATACTAAAATATATAAGAAATAATAAATTATGTTTAAAGACGTTAGTTGACCAATTGTTTATAAATGAGTTAATCTGTATACTGTATAAAACTGAAATTGCTGATTTTGACAAATTGTTTGCTTTGAAATATAAATTAAATATAGAATTATGTAGATATAAAAAAGTAAAAAAAAAAACAAAGATCTAAGACAATGCTATAGGTTATATTAATTAAAGTTGTTGTTGTAATTAGAATGTAAAAATAAAAAGAACAAATTACTAATATAATATAGGTTATATGTTATGTTATTTAAAGTTATTTTACTTGAAAAGTTAATTAAATCCAAATTTATGTGTAATAATGTGAGAATAACAAAGAAAGAAATTTTATTAATCAAAAATGAATGTTTTGGAAAAATTATTTTATCTATATTGTATTTATTTGCAAAGTTTAGTTTTAGCAAAGTTAATGTCATTAAAATTTTCAATTTTAAATACCTTTGTGTTTTCATTTTGTCGTAAATAAATTTTATTATTCTTGATCCACAGAAGTAGATAGGTAGGCACTTGGGCCAGACAGGTCAGTAGGTCAAGGTCACCCGGAAGTAGGTCAAGGTCACCCAGAAGTAGGTCAAGGTCACCCGGAAGGCCAGACAGGAAGTATGTCAAGGTCATTTTAAAAGTAAGACTGGCGGCGATCGTCAGTTGTTTATAAAGATTGTATACTTGGTTTAAGTAATAGGTATGCAGGAAAATAGTAGGAAAAAAAAAATGCTTTTTCATACAATGTAAAGAGAAAAAAAATTAATGCAATTTTGAGATGCATTGTTTTTCTTTTTTTCTTGTTTTTTCTTTTTTTTATGAAGTATTTAAAGAAGAGGAAATAAAAACCATTAATTAATTGCGAGTATCACCGTATAAGATTTTATTGTTATGTAAGAATGTTGACAAAAATATGAATAAAAAGAAAACAAACAGAAAATCAAAAATATCTAACATGTGGTTTAAGTAATAGGCGTAAATGGATATAGTAAGAAAAAATGCGTTTTTATAAAATGTAAAGAGAAAAATTTAAACAAATTAAGTGTACCTATGCGAATTTTTAAAATTAAAAGAACTCTAAACCGAAATTTCAGAAAGTAATTATAAAACATTGTGACCCTGAAGTAATCAAAACATTTTGTGAAATTGCTTTAAATATTTTAAAAGGTAATTGTAATCTAAGTAAAAAATCAACAACCCAATTACGAAAGTATAAAAAGGAATTGAGATCCCTCATTTGCCGCCAAAAATCTATAAATAATAAAAGAAAAATCATTATTCAACGTGGTGGATTTTTACCTACACTTCTTGGTGCAGTACTATCAGGGATAATCGGAAATTTTATAAAATGAATAATACAACATTTAACAAAATGATTATACTAAAACCCGAGATTTATGAGAAAATGAAACAAAATGCAGACTTTGAATTAAATGAGTTGGATAAAAATATGAAAAAAATATTGTTAAATAAATATCTAACAGACACTCAAAAATGGTATTTATACAGACAAAATTTATTTAAAATAAGAAACAAAAATAGAGTACTTCCTAGAAATAAAGAGGAGAAAGTAAAAATTACGGAAACAAAAGGTACTCAAACTCGTGCAAAACCAATGTATATAGATGCGGAAGCTCAATCGCATTATCCTGTATATAAGAATGTAGGAATACAAGTTGTTCCTGAAGAAGAAGTATATGAAAAAGAAGCTGATGACGAAGTATTTGATGATGAAATTCAGGAAAATGTTTTAACAAAAGCATTGTCAGCTGCTTCAGTTGGAGAACGCCTTAGAAAAAGAAAATCAATTAGAAATCAAAATGTACAAATTTTTGAAACTGATACAGGGGACATTATAACTGTTCCTTTAGATAGCCCAAGCCCACCAATGAAAAAAGAAAAAACTATAAATAGCAAAGAGTTGAATAATTCATCAAGACGTGTTTTAAGGTCAGCAGTAGGTAATACTCAAACAGAACTTAATTTTCCAATTCGTAAGAATAAATCCGCAAGCTCATGGACAACATACAAGTAAATGATGAATTTTATGCCACTTTACTCAGTGATTCATCTATGAACTATTATCCAGAAAATTCATTATCATCTTTTACAAATAAAATGAATAAATACATGTGTGATTCAAGGTGGAAAGTCGTTATTTCAGAAATGTATGTTAATGATTTCGTTCCAAATGTGTATGGTGAAGAATGGGAAAAAAGTACTCAAATATTTATTAAAGGTATGCAGAAAGATATGATAGGGATTGGAACATCATATATTCCATACATAGAAAAACAAATGATATGCGACTGGAAAGTTTTTCTACTACCAACACTAATTCAAAATATACGCCCACTTAATAGGTTTACAAGAAAAGAAGGTGAACGACAGTTGATTTGGGGAATTTTTAATTTTATAAACGATGAAGTTCATTATACACAACCAATAAAAGCTGAGGAGATGCCTAAAAATTTAAGTTACACCACAATATGTGTTACTAAGCCTAAAATAGATATAAAAATAAGAGCAAATTACGCTTATACCCTCGAAGGACTTTTGACAACATGTTTCAATCAAGTATCTTTTAAAGTTACAGATTTTAAAAAATATAAATCACGTGTAATAGAAGCTTTCAAAACTTTTATAGATAGTGTACAATTGATTCCCATTAGTAAACCAGATATGTTTTTTATAAACACAGATATAATTGAACCGCAAAAACTAGGTGATAAAGATATAAGGTGTTTAAGATCTGTTAACATACAAAATTCTTTCACTGATACTGTAAAAGAATTCAGTAATATTCAATATTGCAATGTGGAGAAATCATTTAATAACATTTCATTACTTTTATGTGATAAATATGGATACAAAATAAACTTTTCCAATAGTTCAATTCCAACAAAAATTGTATTACATTTTAAAAAAGTATAAATAAAAGCGATTTTACAAAACTATATATTATTTTATTTTATTCATTATGGAGAGAGCGTACTACAAATATTATTTAGTTCAATCAGGAAAAGGTCTTGAGGATATTAGTCCTTTGTTACACTCAATTGTACCTTACCAAAGGGGACGAGGGTTAGGGAGCTTTTTCGGTGGTCTTTTTAGATATTTAAAACCAATATTTACGTCTGGAGCTAATATATTTAAAAAAGAGGTTATTAACTCTGGTATTAATGCATTATCTGATATTGCCACAGGGGCAAATGTAAAAGAAGTGGTTCAAGATCGAAGTAAAGAGATAATGAAAAATGTAAGACGAGGTGCAGTTCGGAAACTCAATGAAATGTATGGACAAGGCAAAAGAAAACGAAGAAAATCTATAAAAAGACCTCTCATTAATAATTTAAATTATTTTACGTCGAAGCGACGCAAAGTTAATAACAAAAACAAACAAAAAGATATTTTTGAATAATTATGATTGAATGTATGAAATCAGAGCTTGATATTTTTAAAACACAGCCTATTCCGTCAAGTATTTTACGATCTGAAGAAGTTTCCTATAACCCTATTGCTTCTTTAGATAATCCGTCTGTCATATAATTTGTTTCACTAGGGCATGGTGATACATATAGAGACTTGTCTTCGACATATCTAAAATTAAAAGTACAAATTTTAAAAAAAGATGGAACTCAATGGAATAAAGATAAAAAAACTGATGGAACACCTATACAACAACCAAGTGTGGTTAATAATATGTTACATTCATTAATAAAACAATGTAATGTTCAACTAAATGGAAAGAATATATCTCCATCAGATGGCAATTATCATTACAGAGCTTATATTGAATCATTGTTAAATTATGGTACGGATGCCGCTACAACGCATTTGGAGTGTGGTGGATGATAAGCCAAATATAGCAAAAACAGATAATAGTGGTTCAAAAGAACGTCAAAAATTATACCAAAATAGCAATGTAGTGGAACTTATGGGGAAATTACATTTAGATATGTTTAACCAACCTACACTTCTCATAAACAATGTCGATGTTCGAGTTGTCCTAACATTAGAAAAACCAGATTTTTACCTCTTTGCAGATGATACTGATGAATCTCAACTGAAAATTTTAGAAGCCACTTTATTTATGAGACATGTAACAATTAATCCTAGTGTGCTATTAGCACATAATGCTGTATTGGAAAAAACTAATGCCAAATACAATTACAAACGGGTAGAGGTGAAAACTTTTACCATTCCACAGAATAGTTCATCAATATCACTTGATAATGTTTTTATTGGACAGTTGCCAAACACAATCATTTTTTGCATGACAGAAAATACAGGTTACTCTGGAAAAAGGTCAAAAAACCCATACAATTTTAAACATTTTGATATTTCACAATTTGTGTTAAACGTAAATGGTGTTCAAATACCTAATTCAGCAATTGAAACCAGTTTTTCAGATGAAAATAATTGCTGTACAAGAGCATACAGTACACTTTTTTCGGGAACTGGAATTTACCATAATGATAAAGGTCATCAGATAACAAAAACCATGTTTAGTAATGGGTTTTTCATTCTAGCTTTTGATTTAACTCCAAATTCATCAGGAAATGAAGTGTGTCAAGGTCTACTAAATCAAGGTACAGTTAGAATTGAGGCAAGACTATCAAAACCACTTACATCTACACTGACTGCTATTGTTTATGGAGAATTTGATGCAAGTTTACAAATTGATAAAAACCGAAATATATTCTCAAACCTATAAATAGCATATATAAAAGTAAATTTGAATATTTGACAAAATGTCACTGTCTTGTGCACTTGTGGATGTAACATTTTGTATTGATGATAATAATACCTTGTTTGCGAAAGATATTTGTATAGTTGGTTTTAAAGAACCTTGTAAAAAGTTTGTAAAAGAGCTCAAGTATAAATTTCCAACTAGGGATTTTATAAATGATAATTTTGATAATTACTCTTTTGGAACTGTGTACAACGATAAAATAAATAAAGAGCTCTGTCAAATACTAGAAAAATTTGATGTTATTATAACAAATAAAAAAATCAAAAAAGAGTTTTTATCTAATTATATTAAAGAAACAACTAAAGTATATGACTTGAATCAATTTGATTGATGAATACCCTAGATAAGTGACGTATTAAGATGTAACAAACACACACGTAAATTTTTTAAAGGAGTTTTTGCTCTGGTTCAACTCCCCAGAATAATTGAAAAACAAACTTTTTTAATTGTAAACACTGATAAATCAAAAGATCCGGGAACACATTCGTTAGCTATTTTTAAGCCAAAGAATGGCTGTGTTGAATATTTTGATTCGTTTGGTAGAAAACCAGATAAATCAGAAATTTTAAGTTACTTAAAAAATCAATGTATAATTTTTAATACGAAACAGTTACAAAGTAACTATTCAGATGTTTGTGGGCAATATTGTTGTGTTTATACATGGTATAGATGTTGCGGTTATAGTATGAACGCTTTTTTAAAACAATTTAATAAAGAAAATCATATAGAAAATGACAAAAATATAATAAATACTTTTCACCATATATTTGAAAATTATAATATTTCTCAATCATGTCTTCCTAAGAGATATAACATTTAATAATAAACTTTAGTGTAATTAAAATAATGGAAGAGCAAAGTCCTAGCATTAATTTGTTGCTGAGTTATACATACTTTCTCAACAGAAGTCACACATTAAAAATAGTTGTCGGATTTGACACAGATTTTTTTGAAGTTGCAAGTGTTTTTCATTGGATTGGAATGAAACCAATTATTTTAAAATATCATGAATGGTGTAAATTTTATGACCTATTTCATAAAAAATTTTCCAAGCAGTCAATTAAAAATTCAAAATTATGTTTACAAAGTGGATTAAAATCTACAGTAGGACAGAATCTTAGCATTAACAAAGAGGAAGCTGACGAGTTTTACAGTTTGATTGATTTCCTACATGCAGTAGTTGCATATAATAAAACTGCAGAGCCAAATGTAAAGGAATATGTTAAAAAATACATAAAGACCTGTGAAGAAAAGAATGTTGCAAAGTTGAAAGAAGAGATTTATATTCCGGTTCAAAAATTTAATATACGATGTAATTTTTCTCGACTCTTTTATGAAATACCTGTATTTTTACAAAAAAAAAAAAAAAAAGATATTAAATAAAACAATTTTGTAACTATATAATTTGTTATTTATTTCATTATTTATAAATTAGGTATAATTTGTTATTTTATAAATTTGGTATAATTTCTAAATAATCTGGATCCCCTTCTTCATCACTGATATCCCATTAAAAATCATGCCAAGATCTAAAATAGTAAAAGAAATTCATATAGATCTGTAAAGAAAAGAATGTTACAAGGTTAAAAGTAGAGATTTTTATTCCAGTTCAAAAATTTAATGTATGATGTAATTTTTCTCGGCTCTTTTATGAAATACCTGTGTTTTTACGAAAAAAATTAAATAAATCCATTTTATAACTACATATACATATTAACATTAAGTACATTTAAACATGAATCTGAAAAATAAAGCAACTAAATAAAAGAAATTTATACCTTTTTTGAAATTTATATTTATTTATGAATAATAAAAACTTATATAACTGTAAACCAATTTACATCTTTTATTGGTAATTTGCATATATTTTACCAAACGACTCAGATATATCTATAATATTTAAATTTAAATTTTTATCTTTATATACAAAATGTTCTTTTTCTTTTATTTCTTTTACAAAATCTAAATTCTCAAAAATATCAGAATATTTTTGAGGTACAAATATAATTAAATTGCGAGTCTCAAAGACCCACTTAAGACCATAAATGGTCTTTATTTGCTTAACATTTATTATATGATATAGAGCATCTTGCTCCATATCTTTAGTTTTTAGGAAACTTTTTCTAGTTTCCACATTTTTGCTATTAAAAGCTTCTTTGAAGCTTTTTTTTGTTGGTGGTTCTTCTTCTTGAAGAAGAATGATTTCTTCTTGTTGTTGTTCTTGAAATTGTTGATGTTGTTGCTGTTGTGGTTGTTGTTGTTGTTGTTGATGATGATGATGATGATGATGTTGTTGTTGATGAAGTGGCTGCGATTCCTGTTGAGTTCTTATTCTTTTCCGTTTAATTGGGGCTAACTCCTGTGTTGGCTCTATTTGCTGAGCGTAGGTGAAAATTTCTGCTGTGTTTTCCATTTTTGCTTCCTTTTTTCTGTATTATTATTATGTTGAGCTCTGTCTTTGAATTGACATATCTTAAGAAAAATTCCACTTTATTTATACTAAATTTTTCTTCTAAAAAATTGTATTATCAATGTTTAAAAATCAAAATCCTTAAGAAAACTAATTAAAAACAAAAAGTTGTAAAGTAAGTTGTTTATTAATGTAATAAATTCTAATTGATAATAATAAAATTATAATTTTTTTATATAACATTTTTCGCAACATTGTTGCATTTAACAGTGTTCTAAATTTAAGAAAACTCTTCTACATAAATTCCAATTATACTTTTTTATGGAAGAATATTATTTTTTATTTACCTATTCCTAAATTATTTATTTTTATTAGTAAATATTTTTCTATTTTTATTTTTTCTATTAACATTTTTGCAACATTGTTGCATTTAACAGTGTTCTAAAGTTAAGAAAAAATCTTTTACATAAATTCTAATTATACTTTTTTATGAAAGAATATTATTTTTTTATTTACCTATTCCTAAATTATTTATTTTTATTAGTAAATATTTTTCTATTTTTATTTTTTCTATTAACATTTTTGCAACATTGTTGCATTTAACAGTGTTCTAAAGTTAAGAAAAAATCTTTTACATAAATTCTAATTATACTTTTTTATGAAAGAATATTATTTTTTTATTTACCTATTCCTAAATTATTTATTTTTATTAGTAAATATTTTTCTATTTTTATTTTTTCTATTACCATTTTTACAACATTGTTGCATTTAATAGTGCTCTAAAGTTAAGAAAAAATTTTCTACATAAATTCTTATTACACTTTTTATGAAAGAATATCATATTTACTTATCCATTGATTATGACTATTATCAAAACCTAAATATTTCACAAAAACTTTATTGCCTTTTCGTTGTAAAATTTTTTCAATTAAATAAGCATTGGGGTCTTTGACACTAGTCAGTTCCTGTTCATAGAAGCCACCACGAACTAATTTATTTTTATAATCTTTTAAACTATATGTAATCGGGTCTGTCTTGTTTTTGAAAGCTATTTTAAAAACTTCAGTTGAATAGTTAGTTTCATATCCTTTTTGAAAAGTACCTTTAGACCTTGCAATTCTAACAAAATCACCAACATTAAATTTTCCCTTATTAAATATTTTAGGGTAATTATAAATTGAACGAAGAATTTGTTTTTCATTTTGTGATGTAACTTGGTTTGGTTTTAACTTAATTGTACTATGTTTTGTGTTATTATATTTTTCAATTAGTTTTGGTAAAAATTCTATCCATTTAAAATTTCCTTGTAAACTAAACTGTTTCCACATAATTGATTTTAATGTTCTGTTAAACCTTTCACAAACACTAGCCTTCATTTCTGAATAAGTATGATAGTGATTTATTTTATAGCTTTTCATTAAATTTTGGAATTTTTTGTTGAAAAATTCTTTTCCCTGGTCAGAATGAATATTTTTTGGAGACTTCCCCTCCCTTTTAAAAATCTTTTCCACACTTTTAACTACGTCATCTGCTGCCTTTGATTTAACTTTTTCGGCATATGCATATTTTGAAAATATATGTATAACAGTTAAGAGAAACTTGTATCCATTATTTACTTTTTGATAGGCCGACATATCTACAAGATCAATTTCCCATGTATCATTTAACCCTCTTTGAGATATTTTTCGTCTCCGAAATCTACGTCTAACTGGACGATGAATTTCAGATACTATTTGTGCTTTTGACATTATTATTGAAGAGTTAAACTGCAAATGTGAATTTGAATAAAATCTGAAAATTAAAAACGGTAAAATTAAAAGATTTTGTTTAATGCTGTAATTTAATAGTTTAATACAAAATTTTTACAATATACATATTAACAATAATTTTTTAAATTTTTTTCTTTTGAAGCCATAAGGAACTGAAGTATAATCATCTGCAAAAACTCGTTTTCTGGAATTTATTCGATATGACTTTATTTCAGGAACAGTGATGACTCTGTGATCGTATGTTCGGCGAATACTAGGAAATGTTATATTTATTTGTTGAAAGTTGTTTAATTTTTTAACTAATTGTTTCATAGAGCCAAAATTTATTTCTTTTGAAGCGTTGTAATTTAAACGAATACCTTTCACTTTGCAAACAGTTTTTTCGCATTTGGAGTTGGTACTATATATTTTGTATGCATAGTTCTTTGCACCACTACTAACAAATTCTGTAATATAGCTTCCAATTCCATATTCTTCAAGCTCATCTGTCATATCTCCTATGAAAACTCCAGTTGGAGGGTTATATTCTCCTTCACGTGCTACATATATTATTGAATCTGTATCGTAATACAAAACTCGTTCTTTTAAATTGTCTAAGTAAGAATACAATTTTAAACGAGCTTGTGTGGTAGTGTAAGCAGCTATGCAAACGTTAACTGTTGATAATGATTCAGCTGTTTCTTCTTTGTATTCCCAATTTACCAAAACTGTTTTTTCGTTTATTGGAGTTATTTGATTTACATTCTTCGAAGGATCAGTAAGAATAGTAAATAATTCATAAGGCTCATTTATTATTTCAGTTTTTGATTGATTTTCTCTCTGTCCAAATTTACCCCAGAAAGAGTTTAACATTAACTTAGCTAATGATCTAAGTCCAGGATTTTTTTCTATATCGTTAAACTGTAAATTTATGCCTTCTACTTTCGAAAATTTTTCTAAATATTTGCACTTTTCCTTTGGTGTTTTGCAAAAGCTAGGCCAGCCAGAAGCTTCTTGTTTAATTTTAAGGAACTTGTTCATCATTTCTGTAAAAATTCCTTGTTGTGATGTAAGGGGATTAAATTGTTTAACAGTATACTCCCATACCTCGTATATTTCCACAATTTTGTATCCCTGTTTAACAGCTTCTCTTACTTCATCTATAACCCACGTTCCTAAAATTGACCTACTACGATTGTCATGCGAGCAGTCATCATTATTCATTTCCAAACTACATGTTTGACAGCAGGAAAACATTAGCTTATTATTTTGATTTATAGGCAAAACCGGGTGATAGAGTTTTTCTGGGGGAAGTATCAATGCCTTTATTAATCCTTCAGTATCATTTAAATTTAATTTATTGCTTTCAATTTTTCCAACATGAACTTTTGGATGACCCACAGGAAATTTTCCATATTTACACACCCAAGGATATAGTGAGCATATATCTATATACATTATTTTTTGTTGTGTTTCCTGTTCTACCGCCAAAAAACGCATCACGTGGTTTTAGTGGTATCAAACTTTCGTTCTCCAATTTTGCGAAAAATTCTATGTATTCTTTTGATCTCATTTCGTTTCGAAATTCACACTCCCACTTTTCAATTACTTGATAACCTATAGAGCGTAATTTATTGGCTTTGGATAATGTAGCCTCATAACGTGTTTCATATTTTTTATTATTATTATTTTTGAAACATTTTGGATGGCCATGGTAATAACAGCCATAAAACTCAAATATTTGTTTTGTGTCTGTGCAATATCCGTCAACACGAAGACCAAAAATTACTTTTTCCTTTCCGTTACCACTATGCTGAATTTTTATTTTTCTTCGTTTTTCTTCCCACATTAACCATTTTATGGCAATGATTGACTGGTTTTCTGATAAGCGATATCCTTGTTTAGGTATAAGTCCAATTGTATACGGTTTTAAAAAAATCCTTCTAAAAACCAAATTACACGCTGATGCAATTGTAGTGGCCTCTAAAAATGGCTCAACCTTACATTCTTCCAAAAATAGCTGTCTGAATTTAATACAGGCTGCTGTCAAAATTTTTACGTCATTCATACAATATTCTACAAGTTCCTTTTGGAGGTTTAAAGACTTGTTTTTATTTTCTTCATACCATTCAAGAAATTGTTTTCTTTCTGATGCACTCATTGAATTATAACAGTAATATTTCCGATCGGGTAACTTTCCATTATATTTTATATTATTTTTACGATTAAACATATGAGGAAAATATCCTTTTTTTAAATTTATATATAAATCAAATGCCTTCGGTAAACTAGATAACGGCATTGGAAAATAGTTTAGTGAATCAATAAATTTCACGTTATCTAACAGCATTAAAATTATCTTTGTTCCCCTCATAATTAGTTTTGGTTTGATGATGGTTTTCTCTAAGATATAGTTTAATAAAAACTGATTATCAAATGCTTGTCCGTTATGTGCAATAACTACAACTTTATGAAATATCTTTCTTTGGTTGAGTATATATTCTAAGAACATTTGTATTGGATTTTGTTTCAACACATGTTCTCGAAGTCCACAAAAATTGCATCTTTCAACATTAGACAATATACAATACGTGCAACGTTGTTCAAAAATACATAAATCAGGCTGATGTTCAATTATATCCCCTATTGCAACACCTTCATGAAGTTTCTCCCCGATGATATCATCTTGAGTTGTTTCGAGATCGTAGAAAATATATAATATATTTTTAAGTTCAGCTAATTCTTTACACGGTGTAATAAAGCATTGGTGGTCTGAAGCTACATTTATATTACAGTTTTTACACAAATGTCCATAGCATATATGATTTACATCGGTTCTGTATACTTTAAAGCATTTTGTACAGGAATTTATAAGAGTACAAATAGATTTTTTATTTGTAGATGATGTTGCTTTATGATTATCAAAACAAGTTTGACCTTTAAAACTTCGATTGCATACATCACATTTAATATTTGGAAAATTTACGTCACATGCTGGAGATGATTTACAAAAGAAACACGACTGTTTACATCTGTGAGACAATCTATTGTTATACGGAACATTACATGTTTGGCAAAAGTAATCACAACTAAATGCTGCTGTTAATGATGTAATTACATTGAAGTGACCTTCATCGTATATCAAATTCAATCTTTTTTCCTTATCTTCTTCACCTTGAAAAATAATTGATTTTCCTTTTCCTCTGAAATCAAAAACTACAATTTGATATTTAGAGAGGTACAGTTGAAATTTTTTGAGCTCACTGATACTAGCTCCTTTTGCTGGGATGCTTACATTTGAATTTCTTATTAGTTGTAATGCTGCTTTCAACTGAAGTTGACCTGTGTCTTTTCGCATTTTACAGTAGTCAACTGATTTTTCTATGAATGAGATAGCAACAACTAACGCACGTGGTAAGCATAAATTATCTTTGTTTTTGATTGAAATTATGCCTCTTCTTTTATTACATTCTTCTTCAAAATTGTTGTATCTTTTTCCTCTTCCACTTCCTGCTGGAAGTCGTATATATGTAACATTTATACAGAACGTATCTGTAGATAATCCTTCGGAGTTGCTTTGAAAAATGTTTGAAATAACTTCCCAAATTTCCGAAATGTCAAGATCTTTTGCTTCTTTAAAATTGATCCAGGCTGGACCACGTTCATGAAAGCTTTGGCATCCAAAAAGTGACACCAATTTTGTCAGTAGGATCAACATTTTCAAGTAAATTGCTGAATAATTCTTCAATACCGGTTTTAATCCAATCTATTGGATCTTTGTTGTCTGGTACTGCATTTATTATAAACTCCAATTTTTTTCCAAAAATGTTGAATCGTTTTACATTCACTGATTTTATTGATTTTATTGTGAATTTTTCTGTATTCATTTTAATTTCTTTTTTTTAATTTCCGATTTTTATTTTATTAAGACAACCAATCGCGAACGTTTCTAATCCTAGAATTTTCACTCTATTAACAATTTTTTAACTTTTTACACAATTTATACATAATGTCTTGCTTGTTACTTTAAAAAAAGCAATTACTCGTAACTTATTTTGAATCGCTTTTATTCCTTTGTTTTTTTTCAACATTCTTACATAACAATAAAATCTTATACGGTGATACTAAGAATTTTTTTCTTTCATCTTCTTTAAATACTTCATAGAAAAAAGATAACAAGAAGAAATAAAAGCATCTCAAAATTGCATCAATTTTGTCAAGGTTGAATCTTTATGTAACATTTAAAAACCAGTTTGCAGTTTTTCTTTTAATTTTTTTTGAATTAGTTTTAAAATTTTAAAGAAACGTAGTTACACATCTTTTTGTTCTGTTTTCATTTTTCTCTTTAAATTTTATAAAGTATTTTTTCTTATTCTTTTCATATATGCCTATTACTTAAGCTAAGTATACATCAACAAGAAGTATACCTGTACCACGTTAGATATTTTTGATTTCTTGTTGTTTTCTTTTTATTCATATTTTTTTCTTGAACACAGAATAAATCTGTTTTATTTTTATATTCTTGTTTTCAAAATAGGTGACAAATACAATTAACCTGACTTGATTTTTTTTCTTTTTTTATTCTTCACAGATTAGGCAACATACAATGCACTTAAGCAACATGTTAGTCGTTAAGTTCTTTTCATTCATATTTTTTTTTTTGAACATTCTTACAAACAAAAACTATCTTACATGACACACCGACAATAATCATTAGTTTTTTTTTTTTAACTTCTTTAAATAGTTAAAGTAGAAAAAAAAAAAAAAAAACAACACAAATAGTTAGGTACATCTAAAATCGCATAATTTTTTTTCAATGGTTTGATCATTATGTAGACAGAAAAACAGGTTTGCACTTTTTCTTTATGAATTTTAAAGATGGGTTGTACCTTTTAAAATTGTTTTATCTTGTACGTTTAAACTTTTTTATTTTTTTCCTTTTACATTCATTAACCATTTTTTGTTTCTACTTTTCATATGCGCCTATTACTTAAGCCAAGTATACATCAATAAGAAGTAGACCTGTACCACGTTAGATATTTTTGATTTCTTGTTTTTTTTTCAACATTCTTACATAACAATTAATTAATGGTTTTTCTTTCCTCTTCTTTAAATACTTCATAAAAAAAAACGAAAGAAAAAACAACAAATAAAAAAACAACAAACAACAACATCTTAAAATTTGCAAGCATAAAAAAAAAATTTTTCTTACTGTTTTTCCATGTTTACCTATTACTTAAAACAAGTATACAATCCTTATAAACAACAAGAGTTGTCTGACGGTCGCCGCCGCCTGTCTGACCTAATTTTACGTCGTTAACCTACTCCTGTCTGACCTAATTACAGTTTGACCTACTTCCGGATGGCCTTGACCTACTGACCTGTCTGGCCCAAGTGCCTACCTATCTACTCACAGATATTGACATTTTCCAGCGATTTTAAGCTGCCG
Organism: Poecilobothrus nobilitatus; assembly: GCA_947095535.1. Lineage (NCBI taxonomy): Eukaryota > Metazoa > Arthropoda > Insecta > Diptera > Dolichopodidae > Poecilobothrus > Poecilobothrus nobilitatus. The sequence continues at coordinate 154,991,782 of OX352774.1, read as the reverse complement.
AGCCTCATAATGTAATTTAGATTGAAGAGAGATGTGGACGATGTGGACAATGTGGACGAAAAAAAAATTTGCTTGTTGCCATATTTTTCAAGGCCTACTTCAACTGTGAAAAGGTTTCGGTAGTTAGATTTCTTCACCATAGCTTCTTCTTTATCTTTATCGGTTTTCATTTTTACGAAGTATAAAGTATTTTTATTTTCCTTATTATTGTTATGCTTATTTAAACAAGTAACAGTTAAAATGTTTTCCTTAGGAATTTTGGCTTGAATTTTATCAAATATGGTACATACAGTATTTTTTGTATTGTCTAAGTTAGAAGGTAGTCCGGAAATTATAATATTGGACTGGCTTTTATGTTGTTCAATCCCATCTATTTCCCCTTGTAATTTGTTTACCAAAGTTTCTAGTTTATATGTCCTATCCTCGTTAAGTTGAATTTGTTTTTTGAGAGTGCTATTCTCTTCCAATATCAGCTTATTTTGTTGGAAAATCAATCATTAGAGTAAAAAAAGTTAGATAATTTATTCTTTATCACAATTTCAAAAATTTTTGAAATTGCTGGGAGAATAGAAATAGGCCTGTAGTTTGAGCAGTCAGTTTTATTTCCGTCTTTATAAATAGGAGTTACAATTGCAGTTTTGAGTTTTTTTGGAAAAATGCCGTTACTAAATGATTTTTTAATTAATTTAACAAATATAGGGACTAATCGGTCCGCAAAACGTTTGATGAGTTTCGTAGAAATATTGTCAATTCCTGTAGCTGCTGCAGCATTTAATGAGCTGATAGCCGGGCTTACTTCTTCGAGATTTGTTGGAGTTAATTGGAATTCTGAAGATATGGTACGACCGAATTGGCTTAAATAAACGTGATCAATAATTGTATTAGATATGTTTATTTCCTTGGTTACATTGACAAAGAAATTATTGAAACATTCGGAAATGTCTTTTGGATTATCTAACATTTTCTCATTCTGGCATAGAGTTTTAACTTGGTTTTTTGAAACGGGTGTATCAGTATTAAGTATAATCTCCTTATATAAATTCCAAAGTTTTTTTTGTATCACTCGGATATAAAGAGATTTTGTCCGAGCAATATTTTTTTTTTGCCTCAATAACTAATTTTTTAACTCTATCTCTATATTGAATATACAAGTTGTTAATATGAGTATTATTCACGTGTTGCTTCTTATATTTAAAAAATGAATCTCTGATTTTCATAACACATAAAATCTCTTCAGTTATCCATACCTTTTTTTTTAACATTTTTTATTTCAATACGCTCCGTATTATTATTTATTAAAGCAGAGAGATTATCAATGATTTGATCAACATCATTGTATGATTCAGAATTTAGCCAGAAATCATTGTTAATAATATTGGTGTAATTTAAAACGGTTTTGTATTGAATATTATTACAATTATTATTTTTTATATGTTTTGTACTGATTAAAAGCATTTGATGATCAGATAAGGAACAATCTAAGACATATAAATTATATTTTTTGTCTACAATGTCGGTTAGAAAATGATCAATTATTGTTTTAGATTGTGATCCAAATCTGGTAGCAAAAGTTTCAGAAATCTTATTGCAGATAAAGAAACCATTACTTAGCAACATATCTTTATATGAGACTATATCCGGGTTGTTTATATTTAGCAAGTCAAGATTGAAATCACCTACTATTATAGATCTTTTGTAGTTGGAAGTCAATTCATCGATTCTATTAATAAAGTTAGTAGGACGTGTTTCGTGCGATCTAAAAATTCCAACAATATTAAAGTTTTGCTTCATTATCTTAATACCTAATATTTGGCTATTGTCAAATTCTTCAGTAATAGTAATATTACTAGTATAGTGATTTTTTATATAGATAGCGATTCAACCATATGGTTTGTCTCTATTAATGAAATATGAATCATATCCTGATAGATTGAAAAATTTATTCTCAGAAGAAAGTAGCCATATTTCAGTTAGAACAATTACATCTATGTTACATTTAAAATTCTCGATTAATGTTTCAAATTCAAAGATTTTTTTTCTTAAACTTTGTGTGTTTAAGTACAAAATGTTAAAATTATTTTGATACTTTATACTCATTGAATTATGGTCGTAATTTAGGTAATGTGCCACCTTGAAATGGCTTTCTACGTTTTATATTTCATCTAAGTGCATATAGAGTATAAAGTAATAATTTGTATAGCATGAGTTAAAATTAACAGTTGTAATCTGTCAAAATTAATATTTATTATATTTTTATGTAATATTAAATTTAACAGCTGACCAAAAAAAAAAAAAAAATTAGTAGTAGAAGATTGATGTTTATATATATTATTATTTTATATAGTATTAAGATGTTTTTATATAATATCATAGGTGGATAATTTGAATTAGAATTAATAAGTGAATTACATTTATTCGTAAATATGTATAATAATGTAGAAAAATTTGAAATATATAAAATGTAAATATGGCCAAAGTATAATTGTTTAAAATTAGTGTTTAAAATTGTAAAGTTTAAAGTTAAGTGAAAATTTTGAAAAAAAATTAATAAGTGAATTAGATTTTGTCGTATATATAATAATGTAGAAAAATTTGAAATGTATAAAATGTAAATATGGCCAATGTATAATTGCTTAAAATTAGTGTTTAAAATTGTAAAGTTTAAAGTTAATAGATAATTTTGAGAAAAAAATAATAAGTGAAATAGATTTAGTCGTAAATATAATAATGTAGAAAAATTTGAAATATATGAAATGTAAATACGAGCAATGTGTAATTGTTTAAGGTTAATATTTAAAGTTGAATAGTTTAAAGTTAAAGGATAAGAATTTAGTCTGAAAGAGCAAAATATAATTTTAGGAGTTATAAAAATTGTAAAATAGATTAAGTGTATATTAAATTTACTTGTTATTGTTGAGATATAAATTATACTAAAATATATAAGAAATAATAAATTATGTTTAAAGACGTTAGTTGACCAATTGTTTATAAATGAGTTAATCTGTATACTGTATAAAACTGAAATTGCTGATTTTGACAAATTGTTTGCTATGAAATATAAATTAAATATAGAATTATGTAGATATAAAAAAGTAAAAAAAAAACAAAGATCTAAGACAATGCTATAGGTTATGTTAATTAAAGTTGTTGTTGTAATTAGAATGTAAAAATAAAAAGAACAAATTACTAATATAATATTATAGGTTATGTTATTTAAAGTTATTTTACTTGAAAAGTTAATTAAATCCAAATTTATGTGTAATAATGTGAGAATAACAAAGAAAGAAATTTTATTAATCAAAAATGAATGTTTTGGAAAAATTATTTTATCTATATTGTATTTATTTGTAAAGTTTAGTTTTAACAAAGTTAATGTCATTAAAATTTTCAATTTTAAATACCTTTGTGTTTTCATTTTGTCGTAAATAAATTTTATTATTCTTGATCCACAGATATTGACATTTTCCAGGGATTTTAAGTTGCCGAGCCTCATAATGTAATTTAGATTGAAGAGAGGTAAGATGTGGACTAAAAAAAATTTGCTTGTTGCCATATTTTTCAAGGCCTACTTCAACTGTGAAAAGGTTTCGGTAGTTAGATTTCTTCGCCATAGCTTCTTCTTTATCTTTATCGGTTTTCATTTTTACCAAGTGTAAAGTATTTTTATTTTCCTTATTATTGTTGTGCTTATTTAAACAAGTAACAGTTAAAATGTTTTCCTTAGGAATTTTGGCTCGAATTTTATCAAATATGGTACATACAGTATTATTTGTATTGTCTAAGTTAGAAGGTAGTCCGGAAATTATAATATTGGACTGGTTTTTATGTTGTTCAATCCCATCTATTTCCCCTTGTAATTTGTTTACCAAAGTTTCTAGTTTATATGTCCTATCCTCGTTAAGTTTAATTTGTTTTTTGAGAGTGCTATTCTCTTCCAATATCAGCTTATTTTGTTGGAAAATTTCCTCTATTTTAAAGTTAACAAAAGTTAATGTGTTGTGAATGCCATTAACAGCGGACGCTAATTGTTGCAAGCAATTATATAGATTTTCTCCTACACAATCGGATGGCGTGGGTGCGGTTAAATCCTTTTCCTTATTACTAATAGTGGAGAATTCATTGCTCAACTCGTCTTCACTTTCTTTGTCACCCAGCACAACGAACGATTCATTACTTTTACTAGGACAGTCATTGCATTTCCAAGTCGCACTTCCTGCCTGGACAGCATTAAAAAGTTCATCAGCAACCGATGCACATTTTAGGTGGAAAACGTTTCGGCAAATACCACTGCACTGTATTCCTTTTGTTTTACGATGGAATTGTTTTTTGCAAATTTTATATAGTTTGCTCATAATAGAAAATTATTGATTTCTTCTTCAGATATTGAAAATTTTTTATTTTTATAATATATATATATGTAAGTTAAGATCAACAATTTTTGTAAACTTATAAACTCTATTTTGGCGCGTTCAGTTGGACTTTGAAATTTTTCCTTTTCCTTTATTCCTTTTTTTTTTTTATTTTTACAATTATTATATAGTATTAAAATTTCTTAATTTCTTAATTTTAATTTAATGTTTTTCTATGGGTATGTAATGAACATTTTCAAATTCAATATTTGTAGGTATTCTACAATTTTCTATGTTGATAGCTCTCAACGCCCGCACTTTGCTACTTTCAAAAACAGATGATTGAATGATATCTGAATAAATCATCACCATTCCATTCAATTCATCTTTATTATTAGCAACAGCTAATTTGAATAGTTCAGGTAATTTTGTTTTCAGGTAATTCAGTTAGTAATGTTTTTACATTATAACTTTGATTAACTTTTATATAGAAACTGTCTTCATCAAAAGTCTGCGATATTCGAATTAAATCCCCTCGGTTAGATTCTGACACTTTTTTAAATATTACATCAACATAATTTTTAGGAGTAGAGATATATGTCAAAACTTTATTAAAAAATTCTTTGAAAACTTGATTTCGAGTAAACTCGGGATTAGGAGTTATATTTTTAATAAGCTTTGGCAAAAAATTAAATTTCCAATCATCCAAATGTAATTCTGAATCGTCATATGAATTATATGTGTAGCCTACAGATTTGGTTACTTTAATTTTTTCTAGAGGTTTTTCAATATTTGTTACATAAACATTATACTATCCAATATTAATAAAAGCACATTTCTCTTTGTTAAATTCTTCTGTTTGTAGGAAATCGTTCAGATATATTTCTGAAAGACCAACTTTCCATAAATCCAAGTTTTTATCATCTTGAAATAATTTACTAAATTTTGAAAATATTTCTGGTGACATAACAATCATTCGCTGCATTATGTCTTACTGAGCAATTTTCCTATTACACCAGATAATATACTACCGATTAAAATTGGTAAAAATCCGCCATGTTGAACTAATATTTTTCGTTTGGCTTTTATACTTTTCTTTGCACAGGCTAGGAATCTTAATTTTTTTTTATGTTTTCTTAATTTAGCTTTTTTTGCTGGTGAAATTTTATTATTACCATTTAATATATTGATTGCAATTTCAGCAATAGTTTTTATAATATCATCATCACAAAATTTAAGAATATTTTCATGAAATTTCTTCTTCTTGCACTTTCCTAGTACATGTAATATATGTTGGTTTTTCTTCAATCGTTTCATACTTTTGACAGTTGTTCAAATCACTCGTATCACAGAAGCATATGCAATATTCTTTTGAAAAAATATTAGTTCTAATACGAAACAAATCGTTAACGTCTTGTGTTAAATCCAACACAATATAACCATGTGGACTTGAGGTTGATTCATTATATACCCCCAGGAAACCTTTTATATTTTCCGGATATAGTTGTTAGCAAGAGGAAAAATCTGTGATTTGTCTCGAGGGTTTTTGAAAAGCACTAAATATTTACAATCTAATGAAATATCTCTTGAGAATTTCCCCTGATGAAAAACGTTTTGCGTTAACAATACAATAGATAAATTACGATGGTGCGAACCTTTAGTAAATAATTCGCATACCTGTTTAGTTGAAAAATCTAACATTAAATCATCTAAAACAATTAAAGTGGGTCTATTTTCATTCCCACTAAACTCTTTGGGAATACTGGTATAAAAGTCTATATCAGGAAAATCTATATTTTTCGGAACAGCAGATATTTCTGGGTTACACCATTTTATTTTTTCAATTTTCTGATAAATCAATCTGTCTATATTTTCAATTAAATTATATACAAATGTTGTTTTCCCACAACCAGATGGTCCCGCAATCATCATTGTAAATGGATGAATAAAGTTAATCATTTTTGGTCTGTGTCTGATAAGAAACTAAATTTAAAATACAATTGAGAAATTATATAAAAGCAGCGAACATATTCTTAGTACAGTCATTTTGAATTATGGAAGTAGAGGAGTTCTTAAATATTTATTCCTCCGTCTTATTAGATGATCATAAGAAACTAATATTATATCTATACACACACATTAAAAATTATTCTGGAGTAAATAAGTACACTTCAATTTATGGTACTCATTTTACCCTTTGTCCATGGGCATATGATAATTCTACTTCTGGACCGGACACATGTGAATGTCATACAATAGAAGATTATAGCATCACTTTGGAAAATTTAATTAAATGGTACGAGAATAATGTCAAGATTACAAGTTGTGCTAGAAGAAAATTTACGCGAAGAAAATTTATTCAAAAGGGTTTAAATGATACTTGGCAATTTGATTTGGTTGAAATGATTCCATATGCAAAATTCAACAAGGGATATAAATATTTATTAACAGTAATTGATACATTTTCAAAATTTGCGTATGCTGAACCAGTTAAAAACAAAAGTGCTGATAATGTTTTAATCGAAATGAAAAATATTTTTAAGCGAGCTGGTAAAAAACCAAAAAATTTACAATCTGATCAAGGTATGGAATTTTTCAACAAAAAATTTCAAAATCTAATGAGAAAAAATAAAATTAACCATTATCATACATATTCAGAACTAAAAGCATCAATTGTAGAACGTTTCAATCGTACGCTAAAAAACACGATGTGGAAACAATTTAGTTTACAAGGCACATATAAATGGTTAACTATTCTACCATCGCTAATAGAAAAATATAACTCAACATACCATCATACAATTAAACTTCCACCTAAAAAGGTTACAAAGAAAAATGAGAAATTATTATTAAAAACTGTATTCAATAAATTAAAAGTATTCCGAAAAGCAAAATACAAAATTGAAGATTTTGTTCGTATAAGTAAATTTAAAGGTATATTTGCAAAAGGTTATCAACCTAATTGGTCAACAGAAATTTATACCATAGCAAAAATAAAAAGAACTGATCCAATAACATACACTTTACTCGATTACACACAAAAACCAATAAAAGGCAGTTTTTATGAACCTGAACTTACATCTGTTAAATTTCTTAATGTTTACCTTGTAGAAAAAATAATAAGAAAAAAAGGAAATCAAGTTTTGGTTAGGTGGTTTTGATAAAAAACATGATTCATGGATTAATAAACGACATATTATTTAATGAATAAAAATTTATAAACTTTTAGTTAAAAATGTAATGCTGTTAATAAGTTAAAAAAAATAAATAAAATAAAATATTAAAAATTTAATATTAAAAACAATTTTTTAAACCCAAGTTTTTTTAATTTTTTTTGTTTACTTTTAGCTTGAACTTGATCATGTTTTCAATTTGTATTTCATAATCACAGCTTATATTATTAACAATATAATTTTAACCGTTAACTCAAAGCTTTTATTAAAGGAAAAACATATTTACCAAAAGTCTAATTTACATTGTATTACAAGAATAACAAAACGTTCCATTTAAAAATTATTTTGTATTCATTATATGTTGAAATCAAGTTTTAAAAACTTTTTAAAATATTTTTCAGATAAATATTAAATCAAGTTTAAATTTTAATAATAAAAAATTGGTATTTAAACCAAACTTTAAACTTTTTTTTCAACTTTATACTTTTCATAGGTTTTTAGTCTAATTTAGAATATTCAACACTTTAAATAAAATATTAGATCATTTCACTAATTTAAAATATCAAAGACATAAATTTTTTTTTTTACTCATTCTTTATGCTTTAAGCATTTTGATCATATTTATATAAAGTTTATAAGCAATAATTTTGCATAATAAATAAAAAAAATAAAAAAAAAAAATCCTTTAAATTATGTTCATAAATAAAATTTGTTTAGAAAATGATCAATTATTGTTTTAGATTGTGATCCAAATCTGGTAGCAAAAGTTTCAGAAATCTTATTGCAGATAAAGAAAGCATTACTTAGCAACATATCTTTATATGAGACTATATCCGGGTTGTTTATATTTAGCAAGTCAAGATTGAAATCACCTACTATTATAGATCTTTTGTAGTTGGAAGTCAATTCACCGATTCTATTAATAAAGTTAGTAGGACGTGTTTCGTGCGATCTATAAATTCCAACAATATTAAAGTTTTGCTTCATTATCTTAATACCTAATATTTGGCTATTGTCAAATTCTTCAGTAATAGTAATATTACTAGAATAGTGATTTTTTATATAGATAGCGATTCCACCATATGGTTTGTCTCTATTAATGAAATATGAATCATATCCTGATAGATTGAAAAATTTATTCTCAGAAGAAAGTAGCCATATTTCAGTTAGAACAATTACATCTATGTTACATTTAAAATTCTCGATTAATGTTTCAAATTCAAAGATTTTTTTTCTTAAACTTTGTGTGTTTAAGTACAAAATATTAAAATTATTTTGATACTTCATACTCATTGAATTATGGTCGTAATTTAGGTAATGTGCCACCTTGAAATGGTTTTCTACGTTTTCTATTTTATCTAAGTGCATATAGAGTATAAAGTAATAATTTGTATAGCATGAGTTAAAATTAACAGTTGTAATCTGTCAAAATTAATATTTATTATATTTTTATGTAATATTAAATTTAACAGCTGACCAAAAAAAAAAAAGAGTAGTAGAAGATTGATATGTATGTTTATATATATTATTTTTTTATATAGTATTAAGATGTTTTTATATAATATCATAGGTGGATAATTTGAATTAGAATTAATAAGTGAATTACATTTATTCGTAAATATGTATAATAATGTAGAAAAATTTGAAATATATAAAATGTAAATATGGCCAAAGTATAATTGTTTAAAATTGTAAAGTTTAAAGTTAATTGAAAATTTTGAAAAAAAATTAATAAGTGAATTAGATTTTGTCGTATATATAATAATGTAGAAAAATTTGAAATGTATAAAATGTAAATATGGCCAATGTATAATTGCTTAAAATTAGTGTTTAAAATTGTAAAGTTTAAAGTTAATAGATAATTTTGAGAAAAAAATAATAAGTGAAATAGATTTAGTCGTAAATATAATAATGTAGAAAAGTTTGAAATATATGAAATGTAAATACGAGCAATGTGAAATTGTTTAAGGTTAATATTTAAAGTTGAATAGTTTAAAGTTAAAGGATAAGAATTTAGTCTGAAAGAGCAAAATATAATTTTAGGAGTTATAAAAATTGTAAAATAGATTAAGTTTATATTAAATTTACTTGTTATTGTTGAGATATAAATTGTACTAAAATATATAAGAAATAATAAATTATGTTTAAAGACGTTAGTTGACCAATTGTTTATAAATGAGTTAATCTGTATACTGTATAAAACTGAAATTGCTGATTTTGACAAATTGTTTGCTATGAAATATAAATTAAATATAGAATTATGTAGATATAAAAAAGTAAAAAAAAAAACAAAGATCTGAGACAATGCTATAGGTTATGTTAATTAAAGTTGTTGTTGTAATTAGAATGTAAAAATAAAAAGAACAAATTACTAATATAATATAGGTTATATGTTATGTTATTTAAAGTTATTTTACTTGAAAAGTTAATTAAATCCAAATTTATGTGTAATAATGTGAGAATAACAAAGAAAGAAATTTTATTAATCAAAAATGAATGTTTTGGAAAAATTATTTTATCTATATTGTATTTATTTGCAAAGTTTAGTTTTAGCAAAGTTAATGTCATTAAAATTTTCAATTTTAAATACCTTTGTGTTTTCATTTTGTCGTAAATAAATTTTATTATTCTTGATCCACAGATATTGACATTTTCCAGCGATTTTAAGCTGCCGAGCCTCATAATGTAATTTAGATTGAAGAGAGGTAAGATGTGGACGAAAAAAAATTTGCTTGTTGCCATATTTTTCAAGGCCTACTTCAACTGTGAAAAGGTTTCGGTAGTTAGATTTCTTCGCCATAGCTTCTTCTTTATTTTTATCTTTTCTTTATCTTTTTTTTATCGGTTTTCATTTTTACCAAGTATAAAGTATTTTTATTTCCCTTATTATTGTTATGCTTATTTAAACAAGTAACAGTTAAAATGTTTTCCTTAGGAATTTTGGCTTGAATTTTATCAAATATGGTACATACAGTATTTTTTGTATTGTCTAAGTTAGAAGGTAGTCCGGAAATTATAATATTGGACTGGTTTTTATGTCGTTCAATCCCATCTATTTCCCCCTGTAATTTGTTTACCAAAGTTTCTAGTTTATATGTCCTATCCTCGTTAAGTTTAATTTGTTTTTTGAGAGTGCTATTCTCTTCCAATATCAGCTTATTTTGTTAGAAAATTTCCTCTATTTTAAAGTTAACAAAAGTTAATGTGTTGTGAATGCCATTAACAGCGGACGCTAATTGTTGCAAGCAATTATATAGATTTTCTCCTACACAATCGGATGGCGTGGGTACGGTTAAATCCTTTTCCTTATTACTAATAGTGGAGAATTCATTGTTCAACTCGTCTTCACTTTCTTTGTCACCCAGCACAACGAACGATTCATTACTTTTACTAGGACAGTCATTGCATTTCCAAGTCGCACTTCCTGCCTGGACAGCATTAAAAAGTTCATCAGCAACCGATGCACATTTTAGGTGGAAAACGTTTCGGCAAATACCACTGCACTGTATTCCTTTTGTTTTACGATGGAATTGTTTTTTGCAAATTTTATATAGTTTGCTCATAATAGAAAATAATTGATTTCTTCTTCAGATATTGAAAATTTTTTATTTTTATAATATATATATATGTAAGTTAAGATCAACAATTTTTGTAAACTTATAAACTCTATTTTGGCGCGTTCAGTTGGACTTTGAAATTTTTCCTTTTCCTTTATTCCTTTTTTTTTTTTATTTTTACAATTATTATATAGTATTAAAATTTCTTAATTTCTTAATTTTAATTTAATGTTTTTCTATGGGTATGTAATGAACATTTTCAAATTCAATATTTGTAGGTATTCTACAATTTTCTATGTTGATAGCTCTCAACGCCCGCACTTTGCTACTTTCAAAAACAGATGATTGAATGATATCTGAATAAATCATCACCATTCCATTCAATTCATCTTTATTATTAGCAACAGCTAATTTGAATAGTTCAGGTAATTTTGTTTTGAAATTTTTTATATTTTTTTTCTGTTGAAATAATTCAGTTAGTAATGTTTTTACATTATAACTTTGATTAACTTTTATATAGAAACTGTCTTCATCAAAAGTCTGCGATATTCGAATTAAATCCCCTCGGTTAGATTCTGACACTTTTTTAAATATTACATCATCATAATTTTTAGGAGTAGAGATATATGTCAAAACTTTATTAAAAAATTCTTTGAAAACTTGATTTCGAGTAAACCCGGGATTAGGAGTTATATTTTTAATAAGCTTTGGCAAAAAATTAAATTTCCAATCATCCAAATGTAATTCTGAATCGTCATATGAATTATATGTGTAGCCTATAGATTTGGTTATTTTAATTTTTTCTAGAGGTTTTTCAATATTTGTTACATAAACATTATACTGTCCAATAAAAGCACATTTCTCTTTGTTAAATTCTTCTGTTTGTAGGAAATCGTTCAGATATATTTCTGAAAGACCAACTTTCCAATTTCCATTTCTTAAATCAAAGTGAATAGGTAATTTATTTTCGAATGAAGCTAAAGTGTTATCTGGAAACAGTGTTAAATTATCATTACTAAACAATGTTACATAGAAGTCATCTTGACTATCCATCTTTGTTAACTTCTACGAAAACATAAAATGTTGAACTATTTATATGTTGTCCATTCCGGTGTTGATGGAGTTCTTAGTTTTGGACTTCTTAGTAAAGGTTTTAGTTTTCGTTTTTTTGTTTCAGGAAACTGTGAAAGTATAGTTGAGGAAATTGAACTACCGGCCGATCTTAGTGTCTCTTTTTTTCAGGAGATGGTACAGCAACGGTAATTACATCACCACTTGGTGTTTCAAACATTTGATAATCAGAGCTTAGAGATGGTCTTTCGACTAATTTTTCATCTTTCAACATTTCAGTTTGAGCTAATTTTTTAAATGAATTTTCATCATCCAAATCTTAATGTGTTAAATCGATATCCATACTTGAATTTTCTTTTTTAGGATCATATTCAAACACACCATCAGTAACTGATGGTAAAAAATCGGTCTGTGCTGATGTTGATTTGTATTTAGATGATGTTGATTTGTATTTAGGTAATTCAGTTTCTGTATATGCATTTTGTTTAGAAAAAAATTTTGTTTGAGTGCCTATATCAAATGTAAGATTATTAGCCTTTTCTGGTAATTTTTTTGCGTGTCTTTTGTTAATTCCATATTTGAGGAGATTTTGCCGATATAAGTACCATTTTTGCAATGGTTTTAATTTTTTGTCACATAAAACTTTTTTCATTTTTTGGTCTAATAAATCCAAGTTTTTATCATCTTGAAATAATTTACTAAATTTTGAAAATATTTCTGGTGACATAACAATCATTCGCTGCATTATGTCTTACTGAGCAATTTTCCTATTACACCAGATAATATACTACCGATTAAAGTTGGTAAAAATCCGCCATGTTGAACTAATATTTTTCGTTTGGCTTTTATACTTTTCTTTGCACAGGCTAGGAATCTTAATTTTTTTTTATGTTTTCTTAATTTAGCTTTTTTTGCTGGTGAAATTTTATTATTACCATTTAATATATTGATTGCAATTTCAGCAATAGTTTTTATAATATCATCATCACAAAATTTAAGAATATTTTCATGAAATTTCTTCTTCTTGCACTTTCCTAGTACATGTAATATATGTTGGTTTTTCTTCAATCGTTTCATACTTTTGACAGTTGTTCAAATCACTCGTATCACAGAAGCATATGCAATATTCTTTTGAAAAAATATTAGTTCTAATACGAAACAAATCGTTAACGTCTTGTGTTAAATCCAACACAATATAACCATGTGGACTTGAGCTTGATTCATTATATACCCCCAGGAAACCTTTTATATTTTCCGGATATAGTTGTTAGCAAGAGGAAAAATCTGTGATTTGTCTCGAGGGTTTTTGAAAAGCACTAAATATTTACAATCTAATGAAATATCTCTTGAGAATTTCCCCTGATGAAAAACGTTTTGCGTTAACAATACAATAGATAAATTACGATGGTGCGAACCTTTAGTAAATAATTCGCATACCTGTTTAGTTGAAAAATCTAACATTAAATCATCTAAAACAATTAAAGTGGGTCTATTTTCATTCCCACTAAACTCTTTGGGAATACTGGTATAAAAGTCTATATCAGGAAAATCTATATTTTTCGGAACAGCAGATATTTCTGGGTTACACCATTTTATTTTTTCAATTTTCGGATAAATCAATCTGTCTATATTTTCAATTAAATTATATACAAATGTTGTTTTCCCACAACCAGATGGTCCCGCAATCATCATTGTAAATGGATGAATAAAGTTAATCATTTTTGGTCCGTGTCTGATAAGAAACTAAATTTAAAATACAATTGAGAAATTATATAAAAGCAGCGAACATATTCTTAGTACAGTCATTTTGAATTATGGAAGTAGAGGAGTTCTTAAATATTTATTCCTCCGTCTTATTAGATGATCATAAGAAACTAATATTACATCTATACACACACATTAAAAATTATTCTGGAGTAAATAAGTACACTTCAATTTATGGTACTCATTTTACCCTTTGTCCATGGGCATATGATAATTCTACTTCTGGACCGGACACATGTTAATGTCATACAATAGAAAATTATAGCATCACTTTGGAAAATTTAATTAAATGGTACGAGAATAATGTCAAGATTACAAGTTGTGCTAGAAGAAAATTTACGCGAAGAAAATTTATTCAAAAGGGTTTAAATGATACTTGGCAAATTGATTTGGTTGAAATGATTCCATATGCAAAATTCAACAAGGGATATAAATATTTATTAACAGTAATTGATACATTTTCAAAATTTGCGTATGCTGAACCAGTTAAAAACAAAAGTGCTGATAATGTTTTAATCGAAATGAAAAATATTTTTAAGCGAGCTGGTAAAAAACCAAAAAATTTACAATCTGATCAAGGTATGGAATTTTTCAACAAAAAATATCAAAATCTAATGAGAAAAAATAAAATTAACCATTATCATACATATTCAGAACTAAAAGCATCAATTGTAGAACGTTTCAATCGTACGCTAAAAAACACGATGTGGAAACAATTTAGTTTACAAGGCACATATAAATGGTTAACTATTCTACCATCGCTAATAGAAAAATATAACTCAACATACCATCATACAATTAAACTTCCACCTAAAAAGGTTACAAAGAAAAATGAGAAATTATTATTAAAAACTGTATTCAATAAATTAAAAGTATTCCGAAAAGCAAAATACAAAATTGAAGATTTTGTTCTTATAAGTAAATTTAAAGGTATATTTGCAAAAGGTTATCAACCTAATTGGTCAACAGAAATTTATACCATAGCAAAAATAAAAAGAACTGATCCAATAACATACACTTTACTCGATTACACACAAAAACCAATAAAAGGCAGTTTTTATGAACCTGAACTTACATCTGTTAAATTTCTTAATGTTTACCTTGTAGAAAAAATAATAAGAAAAAAAGGAAATCAAGTTTTGGTTAGGTGGTTTTGATAAAAAACATGATTCATGGATTAATAAACGAGATATTATTTAATGAATAAAAATTTATAAACTTTTAGTTAAAAATGTAATGCTGTTATTTAATATTAAAAACAATTTTTTAAACCCAAGTTTTTTTAATTTTTTTTGTTTACTTTTAACTTGAACTTGATCATGTTTTCAATTTGTATTTCATAATCACAGCTTATATTATTAACAATATAATTTCAACCGTTAACTCAAAGCTTTTATTAAAGGAAAAACATATTTACCAAAAGTCTAATTTACATTGTATTACAAGAATAACAAAACGTTCCATTTAAAAATTATTTTGTATTCATTATATGTTCAAATCAAGTTTTAAAAACTTTTTAAAATATTTTTCAGATAAATATTAAATCAAGTTTAAATTTTAATAATAAAAAATTGGTATTTAAACCAAACTTTAAACTTTTAGTCTAATTTAGAATATTCAACACTTTAAATAAAATATTAGATCATTTCACTAATTTAAAATATCAAAGACATAAATTTTTTTTTTTACTCATTCTTTATGCTTTAAGCATTTTGATTATATTTATAAAAAGTTTATAAGCAATAATTTTGCATAATAAATAAAAAAAAAAAAAAAAAAATTCATTTAAATTATGTTCATAAATAAAATTTGTTTAGAAAATGATCAATTATTGTTTTAGATTGTGATCCAAATCTGGTAGCAAAAGTTTCAGAAATCTTATTGCAGATAAAGAAACCATTACTTAGCAACATATCTTTATATGAGACTATATCCGGGTTGTTTATATTTAGCAAGTCAAGATTGAAATCACCTACTATTATAGATCTTTTGTAGTTGGAAGTCAATTCATCGATTCTATTAATAAAGTTAGTAGGACGTGTTTCGTGCGATCTATAAATTCCAACAATATTAAAGTTTTGCTTCATTATCTTAATACCTAATATTTGGCTATTGTCAAATTCTTCAGTAATAGTAATATTACTAGAATAGTAATATTTTTTATATAGATATTATATAGAATATTTTTTTATATAGAATATTTTTTATATAGATAGCGATTCCACCATATGGTTTGTCTCTATTAATGAAATATGAATCATATCCTGATAGATTGAAAAATTTATTCTCAGAAGAAAGTAGTCATATTTCAGTTAGAACAATTACATCTATGTTACATTTAAAATTCTCGATTAATGTTTCAAATTCAAAGATTTTTTTTCTTAAACTTTGTATGTTTAAGTACAAAATGTTAAAATTATTTTGATACTTTATACTCATTGAATTATGGTCGTAATTTAGGTAATGTGCCACCTTGAAATGGCTTTCTACGTTTTCTATTTCATCTAAGTGCATATAGAGTATAAAGTAATAATTTGTATAGCATGAGTTAAAATTAACAGTTGTAATCTGTCAAAATTAATATTTATTATATTTTTATGTAATATTAAATTTAACAGCTGACCAAAAAAAAAAAAGAGTAGTAGAAGATTGATATGTATGTTTATATATATTATTTGTTTTTATAGTATTAAGATGTTTTTATATAATACCACCTATGATAATTTGAATTAGAATTAATAAGTGAATTACATTTATTCGTAAATATGTATAATAATGTAGAAAAATTTGAAATATATAAAATGTAAATATGGCCAAAGTATAATTGTTTAAAATTGTAAAGTTTAAAGTTAATTGAAAATTTTGAAAAAAAATTAATAAGTGAATTAGATTTTGTCGTATATATAATAATGTAGAAAAATTTGAAATGTATAAAATGTAAATATGGCCAATGTATAATTGCTTAAAATTAGTGTTTAAAATTGTAAAGTTTAAAGTTAATAGATAATTTTGAGAAAAAAATAATAAGTGAAATAAATTTAGTCGTAAATATAATAATGTAAAAAAATTTGAAATATATGAAATGTAAATACGAGCAATGTGTAATTGTTTAAGGTTAATATTTAAAGTTGAATAGTTTAAAGTTAAAGGATAAGAATTTAGTCTGAAAGAGCAAAATATAATTTTAGGAGTTATAAAAATTGTAAAATAGATTAAGTGTATATTAAATTTACTTGTTATTGTTGAGATATAAATTGTACTAAAATATATAAGAAATAATAAATTATGTTTAAATACGTTAGTTGACCAATTGTTTATAAATGAGTTAATCTGTATACTGTATAAAACTGAAATTGCTGATTTTGACAAATTGTTTGCTATGAAATATAAATTAAATATAGAATTATGTAGATATAAAAAAGTAAAAAAAAACAAAGATCTAAGACAATGCTATAGTTATGTTAATTAAAGTTGTTGTTGTAATTAGAATGTAAAAATAAAAAGAACAAATTACTAATATAATATAGGTTATATGTTATGTTATTTAAAGTTATTTTACTTGAAAAGTTAATTAAATCCAAATTTATGTGTAATAATGTCAGAATAACAAAGAAAGAAATTTTATTAATCAAAAATGAATGTTTTGGAAAAATTATTTTATCTATATTGTATTTATTTGCAAAGTTTAGTTTTAGCAAAGTTAATGTCATTAAAATTTTCAATTTTAAATACCTTTGTGTTTTCATTTTGTCGTAAATAAATTTTATTATTCTTGATCCACAGATATTGACATTTTCCAGGGATTTTAAGCTGCCGAGCCTCATAATGTAATTTAGATTGAAGAGAGATAAGATGTGGACTAAAAAAAATTTGCTTGTTGCCATATTTTTCAAGGCCTACTTCAACTGTGAAAAGGTTTCGGTAGTTAGATTTCTTCGCCATAGCTTCTTCTTTATCTTTATCCGTTTTCATTTTTACCAAGTATAAAGTATTTTTATTTTCCTTATTATTGTTATGCTTATTTAAACAAGTAACAGTTAAAATGTTTTCCTTAGGAATTTTGGCTCGAATTTTATCAAATATGGTACATACAGTATTTTTTGTATTGTCTAAGTTAGAAGGTAGTCCGGAAATTATAATATTGGACTGGTTTTTATGTTGTTCAATCCCATCTATTTCCCCTTGTAATTTGTTTACCAAAGTTTCTAGTTTATATGTCCTATCCTCGTTAAGTTTAATTTGTTTTTTGAGAGTGCTATTCTCTTCCAATATCAGCTTATTTTGTTGGAAAATTTCCTCTATTTTAAAGTTAACAAAAGTTAATGTGTTGTGAATGCCATTAACAGCGGACGCTAATTGTTGCAAGCAATTATATAGATTTTTTCCTACACAATCGGATGGCGTGGGTACGGTTAAATCCTTTTCCTTATTACTAATAGTGGAGAATTCATTGTTCAACTCGTCTTCACTTTCTTTGTCACCCAGCACAACGAACGATTCATTACTTTTACTAGGACAGTCATTGCATTTCCAAGTCGCACTTCCTGCCTGGACAGCATTAAAAAGTTCATCAGCAACCGATGCACATTTTAGGTGGAAAACGTTTCGGCAAATACCACTGCACTGTATTCCTTTTGTTTTACGATGGAATTGTTTTTTGCAAATTTTATATAGTTTGCTCATAATAGAAAATTATTGATTTCTTCTTCAGATATTGAAAATTTTTTATTTTTATAATATATATATATGTAAGTTAAGATCAACAATTTTTGTAAACTTATAAACTCTATTTTGGCGCGTTCAGTTGGACTTTGAAATTTTTCCTTTTCCTTTATTCCTTTTTTTTTTTTATTTTTACAATTATTATATAGTATTAAAATTTCTTAATTTCTTAATTTTAATTTAATGTTTTTCTATGGGTATGTAATGAACATTTTCAAATTCAATATTTGTAGGTATTCTACAATTTTCTATGTTGATAGCTCTCAACGCCCACACTTTGCTACTTTCAAAAACAGATGATTGAATGATATCTGAATAAATCATCACCATTCCATTCAATTCATCTTTATTATTAGCAACAGCTAATTTGAATAGTTCAGGTAATTTTGTTTTGAAATTTTTTATATTTTTTTTCTGTTGAAATAATTCAGTTAGTAATGTTTTTACATTATAACTTTGATTAACTTTTATATAGAAACTGTCTTCATCAAAAGTCTGCGATATTCGAATTAAATCCCCTCGGTTAGATTCTGACACTTTTTTAAATATTACATCATCATAATTTTTAGGAGTAGAGATATATGTCAAAACTTTATTAAAAAATTCTTTGAAAACTTGATTTCGAGTAAACTCGGGATTAGGAGTTATATTTTTAATAAGCTTTGGCAAAAAATTAAATTTCCAATCATCCAAATGTAATTCTGAATCGTCATATGAATAATATGTGTAGCCTATAGATTTGATTACTTTAATTTTTTCTAGAGGTTTTTCAATATTTATTACATAAACATTATACTGTCCATTATTAATAAAAGCACATTTCTCTTTGTTAAATTCTTCTGTTTGTAGGAAATCGTTCAGATATATTTCTGAAAGACCAACTTTCCAATTTCCATTTCTTAAATCAAAGTGAATAGGTAATTTATTTTCGAATGAAGCTAAAGTGTTATCTGGAAACAGTGTTAAATTATCATTACTAAACAATGTTACATAGAAGTCATCTTGACTATCCATCTTTGTTAACTTCTACGAAAACATAAAATGTTGAACTATTTATATGTTGTCCATTCCGGTGTTGATGGAGTTCTTAGTTTTGGACTTCTTAGTAAAGGTTTTAGTTTTCGTTTTTTTGTTTCAGGAAACTGTGAAAGTATAGTTGAGGAAATTGAACTACCGGCCGATCTTAGTGTCTCTTTTTTTCAGGAGATGGTACAGCAACGGTAATTACATCACCACTTGGTGTTTCAAACATTTGATAATCAGAGCTTAGAGATGGTCTTTCGACTAATTTTTCATCTTTCAACATTTCAGTTTGAGCTAATTTTTTAAATGAATTTTCATCATCCAAATCTTAATGTGTTAAATCGATATCCATACTTGAATTTTCTTTTTTAGGATCATATTCAAACACACCATCAGTAACTGATGGTAAAAAATCGGTCTGTGCTGATGTTGATTTGTATTTAGGTAATTCAGTTTCTGTATATGCATTTCGTTTAGAAAAAAATTTTGTTTGAGTGCCTATATCAAATGTAAGATTATTAGCCTTTTCTGGTAATTTTTTTGCGTGTCTTTTGTTAATTCCATATTTGAGGAGATTTTGCCGATATAAGTACCATTTTTGCAATGGTTTTAATTTTTTGTCACATAAAACTTTTTCATTTTTGGTCTAATAAATCCAAGTTTTTATCATCTTGAAATAATTTACTAAATTTTGAAAATATTTCTGGTGACATAACAATCATTCGCTGCATTATGTCTTACCGAGCAATTTTCCTATTACACCAGATAATATACTACCGATTAAAGTTGGTAAAAATCCGCCATGTTGAACTAATATTTTTCGTTTGGCTTTTATACTTTTCTTTGCACAGGCTAGGAATCTTAATTTTTTTTTATGTTTTCTTAATTTAGCTTTTTTTGCTGGTGAAATTTTATTATTACCATTTAATATATTGATTGCAATTTCAGCAATAGTTTTTATAATATCATCATCACAAAATTTAAGAATATTTTCATGAAATTTCTTCTTCTTGCACTTTCCATTTCAATTTATGGTACTCATTTTACCCTTTGTCCATGGGCATATGATAATTCTACTTCTGGACCGGACACATGTGAATGTCATACAATAGAAAATTATAGCATCACTTTGGAAAATTTAATTAAATGGTACGAGAATAATGTCAAGATTACAAGTTGTGCTAGAAGAAAATTTTCGCGAAGAAAATTTATTCAAAAGGGTTTAAATGATACTTGGCAAATTGATTTGGTTGAAATGATTCCATATGCAAAATTCAACAAGGGATATAAATATTTATTAACAGTAATTGATACATTTTCAAAATTTGCGTATGCTGAACCAGTTAAAAACAAAAGTGCTGATAATGTTTTAATCGAAATGAAAAATATTTTTAAGCGAGCTGGTAAAAAACCAAAAAATTTACAATCTGATCAAGGTATGGAATTTTTCAACAAAAAATTTCAAAATCTAATGAGAAAAAATAAAATTAACCATTATCATACATATTCAGAACTAAAAGCATCAATTGTAGAACGTTTCAATCGTACGCTAAAAAACACGATGTGGAAACAATTTAGTTTACAAGGCACATATAAATGGTTAACTATTCTACCATCGCTAATAGAAAAATATAACTCAACATACCATCATACAATTAAACTTCCACCTAAAAAGGTTACAAAGAAAAATGAGAAATTATTATTAAAAACTGTATTCAATAAATTAAAAGTATTCCGAAAAGCAAAATACAAAATTGAAGATTTTGTTCGTATAAGTAAATTTAAAGGTATATTTGCAAAAGGTTATCAACCTAATTGGTCAACAGAAATTTATACCATAGCAAAAATAAAAAGAACTGATCCAATAACATACACTTTACTCGATTACACACAAAAACCAATAAAAGGCAGTTTTTATGAACCTGAACTTACATCTGTTAAATTTCTTAATGTTTACCTTGTAGAAAAAATAATAAGAAAAAAAGGAAATCAAGTTTTGGTTAGGTGGTTTTGATAAAAAACATGATTCATGGATTAATAAACGAGATATTATTTAATGAATAAAAATTTATAAACTTTTAGTTAAAAATGTAATGCTGTTATTTAATATTAAAAACAATTTTTTAAACCCAAGTTTTTTTAATTTTTTTTGTTTACTTTTAACTTGAACTTGATCATGTTTTCAATTTGTATTTCATAATCACAGCTTATATTATTAACAATATAATTTCAACCGTTAACTCAAAGCTTTTATTAAAGGAAAAACATATTTACCAAAAGTCTAATTTACATTGTATTACAAGAATAACAAAACGTTCCATTTAAAAATTATTTTGTATTCATTATATGTTCAAATCAAGTTTTAAAAACTTTTTAAAATATTTTTCAGATAAATATTAAATCAAGTTTAAATTTTAATAATAAAAAATTGGTATTTAAACCAAACTTTAAACTTTTTTTTCAACTTTATACTTTTCATATGTTTTTAGTCTAATTTAGAATATTCAACACTTTAAATGAAATATTAGATCATTTCACTAATTTAAAATATCAAAGACATAAATTTTTTTTTTTACTCATTCTTTATGCTTTAAGCATTTTGATCATATTTATAAAAAGTTTATAAGCAATAATTTTGCATAATAAATAAAAAAAATAAAAAAAAAAAATCCTTTAAATTATGTTCATAAATAAAATTTGTTTAGAAAATGATCAATTATTGTTTTAGATTGTGATCCAAATCTGGTAGCAAAAGTTTCAGAAATCTTATTGCAGATAAAGAAAGCATTACTTAGCAACATATCTTTATATGAGACTATATCCGGGTTGTTTATATTTAGCAAGTCAAGATTGAAATCACCTACTATTATAGATCTTTTGTAGTTGGAAGTCAATTCACCGATTCTATTAATAAAGTTAGTAGGACGTGTTTCGTGCGATCTATAAATTCCAACAATATTAAAGTTTTGCTTCATTATCTTAATACCTAATATTTGGCTATTGTCAAATTCTTCAGTAATAGTAATATTACTAGAATAGTGATTTTTTATATAGATAGCGATTCCACCATATGGTTTGTCTCTATTAATGAAATATGAATCATATCCTGATAGATTGAAAAATTTATTCTCAGAAGAAAGTAGCCATATTTCAGTTAGAACAATTACATCTATGTTACATTTAAAATTCTCGATTAATGTTTCAAATTCAAAGATTTTTTTTCTTAAACTTTGTGTGTTTAAGTACAAAATATTAAAATTATTTTGATACTTCATACTCATTGAATTATGGTCGTAATTTAGGTAATGTGCCACCTTGAAATGGTTTTCTACGTTTTCTATTTTATCTAAGTGCATATAGAGTATAAAGTAATAATTTGTATAGCATGAGTTAAAATTAACAGTTGTAATCTGTCAAAATTAATATTTATTATATTTTTATGTAATATTAAATTTAACAGCTGACCAAAAAAAAAAAAGAGTAGTAGAAGATTGATATGTATGTTTATATATATTATTTTTTTATATAGTATTAAGATGTTTTTATATAATATCATAGGTGGATAATTTGAATTAGAATTAATAAGTGAATTACATTTATTCGTAAATATGTATAATAATGTAGAAAAATTTGAAATATATAAAATGTAAATATGGCCAAAGTATAATTGTTTAAAATTGTAAAGTTTAAAGTTAATTGAAAATTTTGAAAAAAAATTAATAAGTGAATTAGATTTTGTCGTATATATAATAATGTAGAAAAATTGGAAATGTATAAAATGTAAATATGGCCAATGTATAATTGCTTAAAATTAGTGTTTAAAATTGTAAAGTTTAAAGTTAATAGATAATTTTGAGAAAAAAATAATAAGTGAAATAGATTTAGTCGTAAATATAATAATGTAGAAAAGTTTGAAATATATGAAATGTAAATACGAGCAATGTGTAATTGTTTAAGGTTAATATTTAAAGTTGAATAGTTTAAAGTTAAAGGATAAGAATTTAGTCTGAAAGAGCAAAATATAATTTTAGGAGTTATAAAAATTGTAAAATAGATTAAGTTTATATTAAATTTACTTGTTATTGTTGAGATATAAATTGTACTAAAATATATAAGAAATAATAAATTATGTTTAAAGACGTTAGTTGACCAATTGTTTATAAATGAGTTAATCTGTATACTGTATAAAACTGAAATTGCTGATTTTGACAAATTGTTTGCTATGAAATATAAATTAAATATAGAATTATGTAGATATAAAAAAGTAAAAAAAAAAACAAAGATCTAAGACAATGCTATAGGTTATATTAATCAAAGTTGTTGTTGTAATTAGAATGTAAAAATAAAAAGAACAAATTACTAATATAATATAGGTTATATGTTATGTTATTTAAAGTTATTTTACTTGAAAAGTTAATTAAATCCAAATTTATGTGTAATAATGTGAGAATAACAAAGAAAGAAATTTTATTAATTAAAAATGAATGTTTTGGAAAAATTATTTTATCTATATTGTATTTATTTGCAAAGTTTAGTTTTAGCAAAGTTAATGTCATTAAAATTTTCAATTTTAAATACCTTTGTGTTTTCATTTTGTCGTAAATAAATTTTATTATTCTTGATCCACAGATATTGACATTTTCCAGCGATTTTAAGCTGCCGAGCCTCATAATGTAATTTAGATTGAAGAGAGGTAAGATGTGGACGAAAAAAAATTTGCTTGTTGCCATATTTTTCAAGGCCTACTTCAACTGCGAAAAGGTTTCGGTAGTTAGATTTCTTCGCCATAGCTTCTTCTTTATTTTTATCTTTTCTTTATCTTTTTTTTATCGGTTTTCATTTTTACCAAGTATAAAGTATTTTTATTTCCCTTATTATTGTTATGCTTATTTAAACAAGTAACAGTTAAAATGTTTTCCTTAGGAATTTTGGCTTGAATTTTATCAAATATGGTACATACAGTATTTTTTGTATTGTCTAAGTTAGAAGGTAGTCCGGAAATTATAATATTGGACTGGTTTTTATGTCGTTCAATCCCATCTATTTCCCCCTGTAATTTGTTTACCAAAGTTTCTAGTTTATATGTCCTATCCTCGTTAAGTTTAATTTGTTTTTTGAGAGTGCTATTCTCTTCCAATATCAGCTTATTTTGTTGGAAAATTTCCTCTATTTTAAAGTTAACAAAAGTTAATGTGTTGGGAATGCCATTAACAGCGGACGCTAATTGTTGCAAGCAATTATATAGATTTTCTCCTATACAATCGGATGGCGTGGGTACGGTTAAATCCTTTTCCTTATTACTAATAGTGGAGAATTCATTGTTCAACTCGTCTTCACTTTCTTTGTCACCCAGCACAACGAACGATTCATTACTTTTACTAGGACAGTCATTGCATTTCCAAGTCGCACTTCCTGCCTGGACAGCATTAAAAAGTTCATCAGCAACCGATGCACATTTTAGGTGGAAAACGTTTCGGCAAATACCACTGCACTGTATTCCTTTTGTTTTACGATGGAATTGTTTTTTGCAAATTTTACATAGTTTGCTCATAATAGAAAATTATTGATTTCTTCTTCAGATATTGAAAATTTTTTATTTTTATAATATATATATATGTAAGTTAAGATCAACAATTTTTGTAAACTTATAAACTCTATTTTGGCGCGTTCAGTTGGACTTTGAAATTTTTCCTTTTCCTTTATTCCTTTTTTTTTTTTATTTTTACAATTATTATATAGTATTAAAATTTCTTAATTTCTTAATTTTAATTTAATGTTTTTCTATGGGTATGTAATGAACATTTTCAAATTCAATATTTGTAGGTATTCTACAATTTTCTATGTTGATAGCTCTCAACGCCCGCACTTTGCTACTTTCAAAAACAGATGATTGAATGATATCTGAATAAATCATCACCATTCCATTCAATTCATCTTTATTATTAGCAACAGCTAATTTGAATAGTTCAGGTAATTTTGTTTTGAAATTTTTTATATTTTTTTTCTGTTGAAATAATTCAGTTAGTAATGTTTTTACATTATAACTTTGATTAACTTTTATATAGAAACTGTCTTCATCAAAAGTCTGCTATATTCGAATTAAATCCCCTCGGTTAGATTCTGACACTTTTTTAAATATTACATCATCATAATTTTTAGGAGTAGAGATATATGTCAAAACTTTATTAAAAAATGCTTTGAAAACTTGATTTCGAGTAAACTCGGGATTAGGAGTTATATTTTTAATAAGCTTTGGCAAAAAATTAAATTTCCAATCATCCAAATGTAATTCTGAATCGTCATATGAATAATATGTGTAGCCTATAGATTTGATTACTTTAATTTTTTCTAGAGGTTTTTCAATATTTATTACATAAACATTATACTGTCCAATATTAATAAAAGCACTTTTCTCTTTGTTAAATTCTTCTGTTTGTAGGAAATCGTTCAGATATATTTCTGAAAGACCAACTTTCCAATTTCCATTTCTTAAATCAAAGTGAATAGGTAATTTATTTTCGAATGAAGCTAAAGTGTTATCTGGAAACAGTGTTAAATTATCATTACTAAACAATGTTACATAGAAGTCATCTTGACTATCCATCTTTGTTAACTTCTACGAAAACATAAAATGTTGAACTATTTATATGTTGTCCATTCCGGTGTTGATGGAGTTCTTAGTTTTGGACTTCTTAGTAAAGGTTTTAGTTTTCGTTTTTTTGTTTCAGGAAACTGTGAAAGTATAGTTGAGGAAATTGAACTACCGGCCGATCTTAGTGTCTTCTTTTTTTCAGGAGATGGTACAGCAACGGTAATTACATCACCACTTGGTGTTTCAAACATTTGATAATCAGAGCTTAGAGATGGTCTTTCGACTAATTTTTCATCTTTCAACATTTCAGTTTGAGCTAATTTTTTAAATGAATTTTCATCATCCAAATCTTAATGTGTTAAATCGATATCCATACTTGAATTTTCTTTTTTAGGATCATATTCAAACACACCATCAGTAACTGATGGTAAAAAATCGGTCTGTGCTGATGTTGATTTGTATTTAGGTAATTCAGTTTCTGTATATGCATTTCGTTTAGAAAAAAATTTTGTTTGAGTGCCTATATCAAATGTAAGATTATTAGCCTTTTCTGGTAATTTTTTTGCGTGTCTTTTGTTAATTCCATATTTGAGGAGATTTTGCCGATATAAGTACCATTTTTGCAATGGTTTTAATTTTTTGTCACATAAAACTTTTTTCATTTTTTGGTCTAATAAATCCAAGTTTTTATCATCTTGAAATAATTTACTAAATTTTGAAAATATTTCTGGTGACATAACAATCATTCGCTGCATTATGTCTTACCGAGCAATTTTCCTATTACACCAGATAATATACTACCGATTAAAGTTGGTAAAAATCCGCCATGTTGAACTAATATTTTTCGTTTGCCTTTTATACTTTTCTTTGCACAGGCTAGGAATCTTAATTTTTTTTTATGTTTTCTTAATTTAGCTTTTTTTGCTGGTGAAATTTTATTATTACCATTTAATATATTGATTGCAATTTCAGCAATAGTTTTTATAATATCATCATCACAAAATTTAAGAATATTTTCATGAAATTTCTTCTTCTTGCACTTTCCTAGTACATGTAATATATGTTGGTTTTTCTTCAATCGTTTCATACTTTTGACAGTTGTTCAAATCACTCGTATCACAGAAGCATATGCAATATTCTTTTGAAAAAATATTAGTTCTAATACGAAACAAATCGTTAACGTCTTGTGTTAAATCCAACACAATATAACCATGTGGACTTGAGCTTGATTCATTATATACCCCCAGGAAACCTTTTATATTTTCCGGATATAGTTGTTAGCAAGAGGAAAAATCTGTGATTTGTCTCGAGGGTTTTTGAAAAGCACTAAATATTTACAATCTAATGAAATATCTCTTGAGAATTTCCCCTGATGAAAAACGTTTTGCGTTAACAATACAATAGATAAATTACGATGGTGCGAACCTTTAGTAAATAATTCGCATACCTGTTTAGTTGAAAAATCTAACATTAAATCATCTAAAACAATTAAAGTGGGTCTATTTTCATTCCCACTAAACTCTTTGGGAATACTGGTATAAAAGTCTATATCAGGAAAATCTATATTTTTCGGAACAGCAGATATTTCTGGGTTACACCATTTTATTTTTTCAATTTTCGGATAAATCAATCTGTCTATATTTTCAATTAAATTATATACAAATGTTGTTTTCCCACAACCAGATGGTCCCGCAATCATCATTGTAAATGGATGAATAAAGTTAATCATTTTTGGTCTGTGTCTGATAAGAAACTAAATTTAAAATACAATTGAGAAATTATATAAAAGCAGCGAACATATTCTTAGTACAGTCATTTTGAATTATGGAAGTAGAGGAGTTCTTAAATATTTATTCCTCCGTCTTATTAGATGATCATAAGAAACTAATATTACATCTATACACACACATTAAAAATTATTCTGGAGTAAATAAGTACACTTCAATTTATGGTACTCATTTTACCCTTTGTCCATGGGCATATGATAATTCTACTTCTGGACCGGACACATGTGAATGTCATACAATAGAAAATTATAGCATCACTTTGGAAAATTTAATTAAATGGTACGAGAATAATGTCAAGATTACAAGTTGTGCTAGAAGAAAATTTACGCGAAGAAAATTTATTCAAAAGGGTTTAAATGATACTTGGCAATTTGATTTGGTTGAAATGATTCCATATGCAAAATTCAACAAGGGATATAAATATTTATTAACAGTAATTGATACATTTTCAAAATTTGCGTATGCTGAACCAGTTAAAAACAAAAGTGCTGATAATGTTTTAATCGAAATGAAAAATATTTTTAAGCGAGCTGGTAAAAAACCAAAAAATTTACAATCTGATCAAGGTATGGAATTTTTCAACAAAAAATTTCAAAATCTAATGAGAAAAAATAAAATTAACCATTATCATACATATTCAGAACTAAAAGCATCAATTGTAGAACGTTTCAATCGTACGCTAAAAAACACGATGTGGAAACAATTTAGTTTACAAGGCACATATAAATGGTTAACTATTCTACCATCGCTAATAGAAAAATATAACTCAACATACCATCATACAATTAAACTTCCACCTAAAAAGGTTACAAAGAAAAATGAGAAATTATTATTAAAAACTGTATTCAATAAATTAAAAGTATTCCGAAAAGCAAAATACAAAATTGAAGATTTTGTTCGTATAAGTAAATTTAAAGGTATATTTGCAAAAGGTTATCAACCTAATTGGTCAACAGAAATTTATACCATAGCAAAAATAAAAAGAACTGATCCAATAACATACACTTTACTCGATTACACACAAAAACCAATAAAAGGCAGTTTTTATGAACCTGAACTTACATCTGTTAAATTTCCTAATGTTTACCTTGTAGAAAAAATAATAAGAAAAAAAGGAAATCAAGTTTTGGTTAGGTGGTTTTGATAAAAAACATGATTCATGGATAAATAAACGAGATATTATTTAATGAATAAAAATTTATAAACTTTTAGTAAAAAATGCAATGCTGTTATTTAATATTAAAAACAATTTTTTAAACCCAAGTTTTTTTTCATTTTTTTTGTTTACTTTTAACTTGAACTTGATCATGTTTTCAATTTGTATTTCATAATCACAGCTTATATTATTAACAATATAATTTCAACCGTTAACTCAAAGCTTTTATTAAAGGAAAAACATATTTACCAAAAATCTAATTTAAATTGTATTACAAGAATAACAAAACGTTCCATTTAAAAATTATTTTGTATTCATTATATGTTGAAATCAAGTTTTAAAAACTTTTTAAAATATTTTTCAGATAAATATTAAATCAAGTTTAAATTTTAATAATAAAAAATTGGTATTTAAACCAAACTTTAAACTTTTAGTCTAATTTAGAATATTCAACACTTTAAATAAAATATTAGATCATTTCACTAATTTAAAATATCAAAGACTTAAATTTTTATTTTTACTCATTCTTTATGCTTTAAGCATTTTGATCATATTTATAAAAAGTTTATAAGCAATAATTTTGCATAATAAATAAAAAAAAAAAAAAATTCATTTAAATTATGTTCATAAATAAAATTTGTTTAAGTTACTTTTATTTGTTTTTTTTCCATCCAACATTATAAAAACTTTTTATTATTTTTATATTAGCTTTTAAACTCTACATTTTCTTAAATATCATTTCAAAACAACATGGGTTTTTGTTTACGAAAAAAGAACTAGTCAACAGAATATTTTTATAATAATTTTATTTTTATAATACATTCTATATTCTATATTTAAACCAAGCATTATTTTAATATACTAAATTTTTAATGAAGTATTTAAACCAAATTTAAAAAACTTTTCAAAATGAAGTGCTTGAATTTATCTGAATATTTAGCAATTTTAAAGCTTCTCAAAGATAAAAAAAATTCAACACTTTTTAATCCAGCTTTAAAAACTTTTTATATAAATATTAACTTTTAATAAAATAAAAACTTTTATTATAATAAAAATAAAAGATAATAAAAATTCAACACTTTTTAATGCAGCTTTAGAAACTTTTTATATAAATATTAAATCAAGTTTAAACTTAAGTTCCAAAATCAATAAAACTTTTATTGATAAAAATTATTAAGCTTCTCAAAGATAATAATAATTCACCAAATTTTAATCCAGCTTTAAAAACTTTTTTTTATATAAACATTAAATCAAGTTTAAACTTAAGTTCCATAATCAAGAAAATTTTTTTATAATAAAAATTTTAAAGCTTCTCAAAGATAATACCAAATTTTAATCCAGCTTTAAAAACTTTTTTTATATAAACATTAAATCAAGTTTAAACTTAAGTTCCATAATCAAGAAAGTTTTTTTATAATAAAAATAATTAAGCTTTTGAAAGATAATAATAATTCTACAATTTTTAATCCAGCTTTAAAAACTTTTTTAAATTTTTTATATAAACATTAAATCAAGTTTAAACTTAAGTTCCAAAATCAATAAAACTTTTATTAATAAAAATAAATCTTTAAATAAATTTAAAATATGAAACACATAAGCCTTTTACTCGTACTTTACCGCTTAAAAACTCCGTTGCAGCCACAGCACCATTGTTTTGCTCCTCTCCACATTATCATGCGCTTAAAAACTCCGTTGCAGCAGCAGTGCCATTGTTTTGCTCCTCCCCACATGATCATGTAAAATATCAAAGTCACAAATCTTTTACTCGTACTTTACCGCTTAAAAACTTTGCGTTTAAAAGTTCCACCATGTGCGCCACCATATATTTACCTGGTAAGCTTCGCCTTTTGCACCGCCATATCTTTACCGGGAAAGCTTAAAGCTCCGCCATTTGCACCGCCATATCCTTACTACTAGTATTGCGAAAATAAAATTAACGGACTTAAATGAAATAACGGCTTAGTTGAATCTTTAGACATAAAACCTATATTAAAATACTATTTAGAATCAACTGAAAAAATTGATGTTAAAGGTGATGTTGTAAAAAAATATTTTTTTTGAAAAGTTCATTGACAACGTTAAAACAGAAGATCTAAGCAGAGACTTACCGGCATTGTCAAAGATTGAAAATTTTAAATCAACATGTTCTATACACTATATAAAAACCAGTTTCAAATGTGCTGTAAAAAAATTGTTTTAATGTCTATACGCATCTCTTAAAAGAAAAAATATTAAATTAGGTTTTTTTTATATATATACAGAATTAGATTTCAAAGACATATATAAAAATTGGATTTCACTATTTCTGCAATCTTAACATATTTTGATCATCGCATAAAAATTTTTTCAACTCAGATTTCTACAAAATTGTAAAATATTTCTAGTTAAAAAATATTTTTTGAACATGTAAATAAATCTGTTTTATTTTTATATTCTTGTTTTCAAAATAGGTACCAAATGCAATTAACCTGATGACTTGAATTTTTTTTTCTTTTTTTATTCTTTGTAGATTATGCAACATACAATGCACCTAAGCAACATGTTAATGGTTAAGTACTTCCATAGCTTTAATTTCCTGTTTGTCTTTTTTCATTCATATTTTTTCAACATTCTTACAAACAAAAAATACCTTACACGACACAGTGACAATATAATTAGTTTTTTCTTTCCTCTTCTTTAAATACTTAAAGTAGAAAAAAAACAACACAAATAGTTAGGTACATCTAAAAACTCATCATGATCATTATGCAGACAGAAAAAAAGGTTACAATTTTTCTTTATAAATTTTAAAGATGCGTAACCAAGTATACATCAATAAGAAGAAAACCTGTAACCGCGTTAGATATTTTTGATTTCCTGTTTTTTTTATTTTTATTAATTATTTTTTTCAACATTCTAACATAACAATTAATTAATGATTTTTCTTTCCTCTTCTTTAAATACTTCATAAAAAAAACGAAAAAAGACAAGAAATAATCTCATCTCAAAAATGCAAACATAAAAAAAAACATTGTTTTTTACTATTTCCATGTAAAACAAGTATACAATCTTTATAAACAATT
This sequence comes from Poecilobothrus nobilitatus, assembly GCA_947095535.1. Taxonomy (NCBI): domain Eukaryota; kingdom Metazoa; phylum Arthropoda; class Insecta; order Diptera; family Dolichopodidae; genus Poecilobothrus; species Poecilobothrus nobilitatus. Next base: position 154,959,526 of record OX352774.1, on the reverse strand, counting down.
AGACTTGTCTGACGGTCGCCGTCGCCTGTCTCACCTACTTTTATGACGTTAACCTACTTCCTGTCTGAATAGAAATGAAATGGAAATCAATTATTGCTAACCCCTATAAGTGTACTTTTCAGATTTCCAGGTAAGTTATTTTTTACATAAAATTTATCTTTTTCAGCTCGTTCTATATATAAGTAGTTTTTTAGTAATACTTTATTTTTTACAAATTTACATAAAATAAGACAATAAAAAAAATGATAAATAGAAATATATTACCATTTATTTCAATATTTAGCCTACGGTAAATATTTACGTTACCCCTAGGTATCAAATAAATATTTACATATAAAATATTTACTTATTTTTTTAGTTATGTAACGTTTGATAAGTAAAAAAATTTATTTACTCTAATATTCTATTTAAAAACTATTATATAAAGTATAATATATTCATAATTTATTATATTTTTATTATTATTTATAAAAATAATTTATAAGAATAAACAATTTTCTCTGTGACTTTACTTAAAGCAAGTGCATACATATAATTTTTAAAATTGAATGAAAACAGGTATAAAAGAAAATTTCCAAACACTACAAAATAAAAATTCCTTTTTTTAATAGCATTGGTAAAAACATAAAAGCAAAAAAAGTGAATCAGCTAAATTTTTGTTTCAAAAAATCTCTCCTTGTGCATTAATTTTTGGAAATTTTTTCTCTCGTTTCATACTCCAATAAATTCAAAGTGCTGCAGCTGGGAAATGCTCTAGTTTGAAACGGAGTTTTATTAGTATTCCGTCCGTTTATATTGGTCTCTTCGAATCTACTTTTTTCATTACGTTTCACCCTTCTTTCACATAAAAAAACTTTGTGGTTTTGTAGCTTTAAAATTTCATTCTTCTTTTTTTACACCAGAAATTTTTAGAGTTGAAAAAAAGAATCTAGTAATGCAAAGACAAAATGAAATAAAAAATTTTTATGAGGGTCAGAAAAATTATATGTGTCTACATAATACATTCATTTTTTGACAAGTAAATACGCACGCATATAAAAAATAATAAAAACGAATCTACTTTTTGAAGACAAATATAAACGTGAGTGGTCTTCGTGAACGGGATTCAGCATGAAAAGTGTAAACTATTAAGTAAAGTTTAAATTGGTGTAAAATAAAATATATATTTGTATGCACATATATATAGTTTTTGTTATTTGTATTTTTTTTGTTATATCCTTTATCTAATTTTAGATAACTTTTTAGGTTTAAAAATTATGTAATAATAATAGTTGAATGTATTTTTTTACTTTCTTTTAAGGAAGTAATTGCAAATTGGAGGAATATTATTGTCTATAAAAAGCTTATAGTTTATATAAGCTTGTATTCGATTTAAAGATTTCCAAAAACTTGAAGTAATCTCAACAATTTAATTTTTTGTATTAGAATTTTATTAGGATTTAGGCTAAATTTATTTTCAAATTAAAAAAATATAATAAAAATAAGATATACATACATATATTTAACTTAAAAAAAAATTTGTCGGCATGCTAATTAAATCAATAATAACATATATGTACATATATGTATATACTTACTTTTAAAACAGGAAATATTCTGAAAAATAATGGATACTATACATATACAACAAAAGCTAAAGTAGTGAAGAAAACAGTTGAGATAATTTATTTTTTAAAATAGATTTCTTTACAAAATTTAAAAACAGTTTAAGAAATTATTTTTCAGTTTTCTTGTTGTTTTGTGAAATGCTTTATAATAAAAGTTTATAATTTTTAATGAAATCTAATCAATTTATATTTAAAATTTAAATACATTCTAGTCTTTTGTCTTTATTATTATAACTAAAATTTGTTTTAAATTTGAGGGACATAAAATTTTTAAATTTGAGGGACAGGGATTTGAGGGACATTTGATTACCAATTAATTAGGTATTTATATTTTATTATGTATGCTAGAGTATTTTGTATAATTTACAATTTTTTTTGCACATAGGAGGCATGTCAAAGAGTAAATTGTCAAGTATTTATGTTTTAATTAATTTAGGTATTACAATTCAAAATTTAAATGAAATCAATTTCACAATTATGCCGCCAGCGAGGCGCCAACGTAAATTTTGACATTTGCCGTTAAAAATTAGAGTTGATGTTCACTCTTAGAATATAGAGTATAAAGGCTGGTTTTCATAAGAAAAAAATATCCACGAAAATGTTAGAGCATAGGCAGAAGATTCAAAAATGATATGGGTGTGAAAGAGATAACCCTAAAAAAATATCCACGAATGACCATAAAAATCAATGAAAGCACTTAAAAATATCCAGCAACATTTAAAAATATCCATCAACATTGCCATAAAAATCAACCGAAATATGTTCTCTGAACATATTTTGCTATAATTAGATTGGATATTTTTAATACATATGTAAGCAATGTGTATCTTACACAAAAAAATCCTCACACTACTAATAATTTTTATGGATACATGACATTTATGACATTTGAATTTTGAAGTTTTTCAACCGTGTCAAAAAAGTAAACAAATACATTTTGCGGGAAATTTAAACTTAGTAGTTCTGAAATATGAAAGCAATATAAAAAATCAAATACATATATAAAAAATAGAACCGTGAAATTATTCCATCCAAAAGCGATACATTTAACTATGAAGTAGCAAATGTTAATACATAATACTAATTATAATTAAAATTTTATGTAATTTTTATTATGCATTTTTAGAACAGTTAATAGAATCTGTTAGGATTAGGCCAGAAATCTGGGATGTGAGAAACAAAGGGTACAAAACCCGAAATTTAAAATTAAGGCTGTGGGAGGAAATTGTGCTGGTGCTGAGTAATTAATTTCGTTAAATTCATTGTAAGTTTCCTTTAATAATAAATTTAAATTTTTAGATTCAGAAAAAGATACAAAAACTGTGAAGTTAAGATGGCAGCATTTAAAAACTGTCTACATAAGGTCAAAAAAATCTGACGCAAGTGGATCTGCTACTATTAAGAACAAGGAATATAAATATTCCAGGTTGTTGTCGTTTTTGGATGACACAAATGAACCTAGAAGGTAAATAAAATGTTATTTATAAACTATCGAATTATAAATTTTACTTTAATTTTAGATCACACCTATTGGCGAATTTTGAAGAATGCAGTCCAGAGTCAGCAGCACCAGAGTCACCAACACCAGACTCTCCAACATCGCAGCCATCAACATCAACATCACACATACAAGGAAAAAAAAGTTGTGTTTTTATATTCTATGAATTGCCTTTATTATTTTGTTTTTAATCATATTTTTTAATTTTTTAAAAATTTAAATAAAATTGAAATAAATAAAACAAAATTATTATCATTAAATAAATATTAGTTTTAATTTTACAGCAAATATTTAACAGCTTTTGAGAACAAAGTTTTAATTACATATAAAACAATATATTAAATACAGAGATTGAGATATAAAACAATATTTAACAGAGATTAGATAATTAAATTATTTAAATAATGCTTTAGAAAAAATGCTGTAGATCGTTCGCTCGTTGTAGTTAAGTGCGTTTCTAAAAATAAAAAAAAATTTAGATTCTCTATCAACATAAAATATATATTTTTTTTATCCATATATGGATAAAATTCAAATCCTATCCAATTGCCATGGAACAGCTCCTTCGTCCATAAAGTATTCAGCGAACCTAATCCTCATATGTTCAGCAGTATTAGCAGAATTTCCGTTATTTGAAGTCAAGGGGTGAAAGTTATTTGACTCTGACCTCCAAGAGCCTTCATTTTTCTCAGTATCAACTAGGCCCGGATGAAAGTTGGTTCTGCATTTCAGTTGGCGGAGCCAGTTGTGCAAACAAGCACATACCATCATTATATATTCCACCTGAAGAATTGAATTTTATTAGATATATAAATAAATTATATAATATATGTATATATTTTTTGGGTTTATACAAATATTAAATAAATTTTACCGCTTCCAATTTAGCAATTATTATAGTTCTAAAAATTCTCCACTTAGTGCATAAAATGCCGAAAGCAATATTTTGTTTATAAATATAAACAAAACATTAAAAAATAGGTTATGTATATTTTTAGCTGTCAAAATCTTGCCATAAATATTTTATAGCAATCTAATATTTTTTCTCCCTCTTTCCTTTTAAGAATGTACTATATTTTTCTCTTTCTACAGTCGCGATAAAATTTAAAAATTTCCTCATGAAAACCAACCTTAAGGAATAGAAAATTCTGTATACGTATATAAAAATTAGTGAAGTCAAATTAATTAACTTTAATTGCCAAAATGTGCCTGTTATTGTCAAAAAAAAAATTAAATTTCCATGACAACATAATTATTTTGTTTGTTTTGTTTAGTTTTGTTTACAAGTTTACAATCTAAGTGCTGGAAAATAGGATTGGGTGTTCAAAATTGAGGTATCATTTTGATTTTGCCGCCATTTTTTTTCTACCTGCAATTTTTATACGAGGTTTCTTTAGGTATATTCTACATACATTCAGGTTAGTTAATATGGAACGTTACACGAAGGAACAACGTGTTTTTGTTATTACAACATTTTTTGAAAATGGTAAAAGTTTTCAAGATGTAATTAGGAAATTTCGAACAAAATTTGGCAGAGAAAATTCTCCAACAAATCGTGTCATCAAGCTGATGGTTGATAAATTTCTATAAACTGGGTCTGTTCTTGATAACAGAGGCAACATTTATCAACGTAGTGGCCGTTCAACCGAGAATGTAGCAGATGTGTTGAAGAAGATCCAAAAACTTCCATCAAACCATCCACATTATTCACCATTTTGCATCGTGATCTCAATTTAAAGGCTTATAAGATCCAGCTGACGCAAGAATTAAAACCAACTGACCATGCATTACGTCGGCAATTCGTTTCTTGGCAATCGAAAAACAAGAAGAAAATGCGAATTTTTTTAACAAAATAATCTTCACCGACGAAGCTCATTTCCAGCTCAATGGCTACGTCAATAAACAGAATTGCCGCATTTGGGGTGAAGATAATCCAAGGGTTATCTTAGAGAAACCAGTACATCCACAAAAGGTTACGGTTTGGTGTGGTTTGTGATCAGGAGGAATCATCGGACCATATTTTTTTGAAAACGCAAATGGAAATGCGATTACGGTCAATGGAAATCGCTACTAAAATGATACCTCAATTTTGAACACCCTATATAATGTGTAAAACTTAAATAATTTACAAATCATTCTATTTTATATGCAGAAAAATTGTAATTTTGACAAAAGTCATGATTAAAAAATGTTTGTATCAGTGACGTGTGCTGTTATTATAAAAATGTAAACTTTGTTCATATTTTGACTTTTTAAATATTTAATTAAAATTTTTTTTTTAATATAAAAATTTATAATTCCCAACAAAAATTTAATAGTTTATTCTTTTGATTTAAAGATTTCCCAAGAATCAAGGGCTTAAATCAAAGTGGTTGTTAGCAATATGCAATGAATTTTAAATGGACTAGAACCGGTTACAATTGGCTATCAATGAGTCACGTGATAAACGTATAGCTGCAATCAAGTATTTTGCAGTTATCACATTGCTCACGTGACCAGCTTGCTTTTGATAAAATTGGCGTATTGTTTTCCAATTTGCTTTTCATTAAATTGCTTTTAATTAAATCGCATAATATGGATTTTTATATTATAAAAATTATAAAATAAATAAATATTAAAATAAAATTGTTTGTACATTATAATGTATAATTAGCTTTTCTAGGTAAAGTTTCCGATTCCTTTAACTGTTAGTTCATATAATCATAAAATTAACAATAACAAAAACTCAAGAATTTCCGTAAACCGAAAATTATTCAGAACATCTAATTCATTTTTTGTAATCTAAAAACCAAGAAAGAAAGAAAAATTACGGATTTTGAAAGAAAGAATTAAAAAGGAGGATAGGAAAATTAAAACCTTAAAACAATACAATAGAAGAAAAATTAAAATATTAAAGTTTTCCAGATATCGTTTAATAATTAAAAAATAAAAATTTAATTTCAGATGAAGTATTTGCTATGTCACAAGAAATTTCAGGACCCAGTAAATTAATTTTAGATCGTCAAATATTAAAAAATAATAAATTACTGTCCAAAAACTATTCTTCTGAACTAAAAAAATTTTCTTTAAATCTAAATTTTTTAACTCGGCAATTGGTAACAAGTCCATAAAAAAAATGGTTATAAGCTTTTATTAAATGTAGTATTTGATGAAATCTATATACGGCAACATATTGATTGATTTGGGAATGATTGGTACGGTTTTGTTGATTTTGGGAGTGGTATTAAATCCTAACATAAAGGCTACATAAATACCAGTTTTCATTACAGTTTGTATGAACCTTAGTTTCTACGAACCTTAGGAAGATTCCTTTGGGAATAAGTTGTCATTATTAGTTTAATAATTATATCCCAAATAAGTTATCTAAAATTGTTTTAATAAACATAACGTAAAACAATAACATAACATTATGTTATTGTTTTAATAAAATAAAAAATACAAAACATAAATAATATGATATTATTTTTATATTTCAGAGTTCGAATAAGAATGAAAATGATCTTTTTAAAATATTAAAAGTGCTGCTCCTGAAACTTAAAAAATATATTCAGTGAGCAGTGCTCTTTTGAAAAATTCGTAGCAACGACACTTAATATTTTCGATGGTGTTTTGTATCAGAATTTGCGTCACTTTTTTTGGATTTACTTTTCCTTATACTCTATATTCTAAGTGTTTACTGGTTTAAAAAATAAAGCCATATAGGTAGAAAAATTACAAAGAAATTTAATCTTTTGACATTTCTTTAAAAACAAAAAATTTTTTTTTTGCAAATTAAAAAAATATCGATAATATCGGGATAAAAAACATCGAAAACTCGAATATTGGGATTTAAAATATCGATAAATTCATTATTTTTTCATCGATATTACTCTATAAATTTTTCATCATCATTTTTCAATCATATATGTATAAATTTTTTGTTATTTGCATTTTTTTTATTGTTTGCTTTATTTAATTTTAGATAACTTTACAAAGCTTTAAAAATTAAGTAATAAGACATTAAAAGAAACTGATATGTATTTCCCAAAACTAATATGTGCATAAGTATATGTACATACATACATATGTAAAATAATGTACATAAACAATAAACTAAATATAGTAAATAATATTATAATAAGGCAATAAGCTTAAACATGCAGATAATGCCATAAATAAATTAATAATATATTGAAATGGTTAGTATTTCAAACAAAAAATTTTTTTATATCCTTTATTTAATTTTAGATAACTTTACAAAGGTTTAAAAATTATGTAATAATAATAGTTGATTGTATTTTTTTACTTTCTTTTCAGGAAGTAATTGCAGGTTGGAGGAATATTATTGTCTATAAAAAGCTTATAGTTTTTGAAATGTGTTCGATTTAAAGACTTCCAAAAACTTGAAGTAATCTCAACAATTTAATTTTTTGTATTAGAATTTGATTAGGATTTAGGATAAATTTAATTTCAAATTAAAAAAATATAATGAAAATATGAAAATATGTTAATATACATATATTTAACTAAAAAAAAAAAATAAATTCTCGAAATGCTAATGAAATCAAAAATAACATACGTATGTATGTACATACTTAGAGAAAATATTCTGAAAAATAATAGATACTACACATATACAACAAAAGCTAAAGATGAAAGCTGATGTGAAAAAAACAGTTGAAATACCTAATTTATTTTTTAAATTAGATTTCTTTACAAAATATAACAATTTAAAAACAGTTTAAGAAATTATTTTTCAGTTTTCTTGCTGTTTTGTGAAATACTTTATAATAAAAGTTTATAATTTTTAATTAAATATAATCAATTTATATTTAAAGGTTAAATACATTGTCTATAAAAAGCTTATCGTTTTTGAAATATGTTCGATTGAAAGACTTCCAGTTTAATTTATAGGCGCAAAACGGAGAAGCTTAATTTCTTTGGTTTGAATACCGGAACATGTTACTCGCAATCAGGGTTGCCAGAGAAGATTGAAACATAATCGCCAAAGTCCCTCTAAAAAAGCACCAAAAAGCGCCCAAAGTTCTGTAATTCTAGATATCATTAAATAAGTTAAAAAAATCAATTTTATTGTTAATTATATTGATTTATAAACAATAAAATTTAAATAATGTAAATATAGTTAGAATTAAATGTCAAACAATTAAATGAAATGCTATAAAGTTAATTCTTTACAATATAAAGTATTTAAAATGTTAAAAACCACAAAAAATTATTAGAAAATGCAAGTATAATTGAAATTTAAAGTTAAATTTCTGAAAATTGATACAAAATTCAAAATTAATGTCAGTTAATATTGTCATTTTAAAGATGGTAACTCAAAATAATGACTGCACAAAGTAGTGATGGGAACGGTATATCGATATTTAAAATAATTTTACTCAGGGGAAAAATTATTGCAAAAATAATTTTGTTTTTTTTTGCATTTTCTTAAAATTAAAAAAGTTATTTTTAATCAAAAAAAAGGCGCCAAATGGAGGTTGACGGTTTTTGATGGAAAATAATCGCCACGCCTGGCAATCCTACTCGCAATCTCCTATATATTGACAATATAGTCAGTATAATGTTGGTTATGGCATTTGATTTCAGACTTCGAGTATGGCGAAAAAAAAATGTTGTGAATATTTATCGTCTTAACTTATTATTATCAACATGAATTTGCAAAGTAAACAACAAGTTCCGTTGCTCGCATTAAAACCTTCAAAGGGAGTAAACATTTAATAGAAATAGTGAAAATAAGGTAATTAAGAAAATCTCCGAAATACATTTTTGGAAATGAAAGGACGATATTAAGAGGCATTTATTCAAAGATGTTTTCTAGGAGGACGGTGCTTACTGCTTATTAATGGTGCTTACACATTAATTATGTATATATGAAACTTTAGATAAAGTCAAGTTTACGACAGTGTTGAAATTAAGAGGCCACGTGCCTCGGACCCTCCAAAATAGATATATATATTTATATAAAATATATAAATTTTTTTTTTTAATGAATGTTCGTATATATGTAAATATGTACTTTGTAAGTATATATTTTTATAAATTTTTTTATTTGAACGGACTTTTTTTTTCTCTTTGTTGTTATTTTTGTTTGGTATTAAAAATTTTAAGGGAGCATATTTATTAAAGTGCTTAAAAGTGCAAAACTAAATTTATAAATGTATACTTAGTATTTTTTTTTAAATTTTCAATGGTCCAGCTATTTGAAATTTGTAGAAACTATGAGTCTTTTATAATTGAATTTAGTTATTTAGTATATTTTTTGGTTTAATGTTTTTGTTATATGTTTTGTAATATTAATATTATGTTAATTAATTCAACTAATGTAATTTTATTTTATACCAATTTATTATTTTGTATTGTTTTAGCTTTTAATTTAAAAAAACTTAAAACATTAAAAACTTAACTTTATTCTTTTCTGTTCTAACTTTTTTATTTTTTTCTGAATATATATTCTTTTCTAGAATCTATTAAAATACTAAAAATCAATTGATTTGATGAAAATCGAATCAAAAAATTTAAATTTAACACTATTGCTTACTACATTTTAAGTAAATACATATTAAATTTTAGACTGTGTTCTCAAGTGCGACATTTTTATACTACATTCATCTCTTTCAAATAAAACGCTTTCAAATCAAAAATATTAGAAGCATATAATATCACATTTACATATTTTCATTTTATGTACCTATGGATATGTACCTATGTGTATTACATTATACGTATGCATATTACAGTATGCATTGGTGGGTGTAGTAAATTTAGATAAACTGAAATTGAAAAAGTGGTCAAAAAATTTTGTTCTAGATGAGTACTCTATATAGTATAGTTTCTTTATGGTAGTACTCGAATTTAGCAAAAATACACGACAACAAATCTTAAATACATGTATTCTTCGTCTCACACAACTTTATTCTAAAGTCGTAAACAACTAAAATATTTCAAAAATTACTTTGTTATTTATAATTATAATTATAAATAAAGAAAAAAAGAATTCACTTTGAAAATACCCTATTATTACAAATGGTATAATAAAATCTATTTATAATGTTTGTGTTTTTATATTTCAAAAGTGGTTAGAAGAGTTGTCTATCAATAATTTTGGTTGTATTTCTTTGTTTTTAATTTTTAAATATTTTATTTATTTAAAAAATAATGCAAAAAACATATTTTAACATTTTTCTTTCAATCTAACAATTTCGCATATAGAGTTTTTAATATCTTTTGTATTTAAAAATTGAAGTAAATCAAATAATTATATATTATAACATGGTAACACTATATAAAAAATTTACTTCTGATTTCTTAAGTATTTTATTTTGGATGGACTGATTATGTGTTGATCAAGTGTCTATAATGTTTGTCTATGTATGCGTTAGAATTTAATATTTTTATTTTTATATCAATAAAAATGCATGAGTAGTTTTTATTTAAAATGAAAAAAAAAAAAATATGTGACGGTTAACCCTAGTGACTTCTGCTTTTTTGTAAAATTATCTTTCAAAATATAGTTTCTGACATTATGGGTTAAAAGAATTTTAACGTAAGAAATTTATAAAGAAAATTGAAATTTCAATTTGAGCGGTAAGTTATCCAATGTGTATAACTTGAATTTTTTTATTAAAATAAGTTAATTTTTTTATAGAAGTGAAAAATTAAAAGTTGTTTTACAAGTTTAATAAAAAGTTAAAATTAAGTTCATATACATATGCGAAATATATAATGCACAAGCTCTTTTGTTCTTAATCATTCATCAATCAAGAAGTTGGAACATAATTTCTATTCAAAAAGTAAGAAAACATTTTTTTTTTATTATTGTTTAGAATTTGTTTCCAAATTTATTTGATTGTCTCAATTATTTTATTCATTAACTTGTTGCAAAACTTATAATTAAAAATTTCTATTTTTCTGACTCTTTTATTTATCTACATACTTTTATTATCTTTTCCATCTATTTTGTTTTCATCAGCATGAACGTATAATATATTTATCCTCTGTTTAGAATGTTTCAAAATTTAAAATCAGATTTCCTGCGCCACGTGCGAAACTAGTAGGCTGAATTTTAATGGAAGGCTCTGCAGATTACCAAAGGATAGCAGCTTGTTTGATATATGGACTTCAAAATGTATATATTTATCTTATAATTTTGTTTTACAAGAGTTTTTAATGCCGAATGGAACATTTATATTTTATTACATTATAATTTTTTCATCCAGTATAGAATTTTATACAGCACACGAGTTTTTAATTTTACATACCTTACTTATAATCTGTTTACAAAATTCTTAAATTGATAAAAAAGAAATAAAAAATTTACCCTCAGAGGTTAACATTTCGATGGGTATTTATAAAATGTAAAATTTTCTAAGCAAAGAAAAAATTAATATGCATATACATATACATACATATATACATATATCTATATATATATGGGTGGCTATACTACTATACCCTCCATTCATTAATCATTTTTTTGGTTACTTCTTTTTAAAAATAGTAAAGTGACTGAAAATAAAAAAAAATATAAACTATTCATAAAATATATGAAATGAATGAAAAAAAAAAATAAATTTAACAGCCCAACACAACACCAGACAACACATACCAATAACATCTTAAATAAAAATAAACCTTTACATTGTGATTTGTTTGATTTTTCGTTAGAAAAATAAAATAAATAAATTTGAAGGATGAAGAATGAGAAAGAACAAGCAAAAATAATATGTTCATTTTTTTAATTCAATGTTTTTCTCTTTCTTTGGGGCACTACAAATTAAAAAAAATTGTGAGAGATTTTTTGTTCTACTTGCGTTATCTATATATATATAATTTCTGGTGAAACGTAATGAAACAAGGTAGAATGTAAACCATCGGTTTTTAAAAGCGCACATTTCCAAAACTCAATACAAACTGTTTAGAATTGTGACTTGCACAAAAATTTGAAAATTTCATGTAATAAGAAAAAACGTGAAAATAGGATATTTTTGAAATTTTGAGGGGCCGTAAGTCCGGAATCCTATATAACTAAAAAAAACGGTTAACACACATAAAAATATAATATCGAACCTTTAATTTTCATGTGTTGCCGAAGAAAAATTTTTACAGGTGTCTAAAAATACCAAATTTTCAATTTTTGAGACGTAATAATTCTTAAAGAGGGCGTGCTACCAAAAAATTTTCTGAGGAAACTTATAATAATTCTAAAAGTTCTTTCTTGTCTCAAAATTTCAGGTTCCTATCCAAAGGCGTGCCGGAGTTATGAAAAAAAACTTTCATGCAAAATGTGGTTTTCACATAACGGTGATAACATAATTTAAATAGTAAATTACAAAATATAATACATAATTTTGATGTTGTTTATATAGATAATAAAATTTTCGATCTTCTAGCGGTTTTAGATTATAAAACTATTACGCAAAGCCTGAGAAATATACTTCTGAAAATGGGGCTTTTTCGCAACTTTGGAACCCTTTACAACTAAAATAAACCTTTAACACACGTAAAAATATATTACTTTAAATTTTATACCTTGCAGAAGTAAAATGTGTACAGGTTCCTAAGTTACAGGTGTTTAAAAATAGCAAATTTTCAATTTTTGAGCCCTAATAGCTCATAAACAGGAGGTGGTCCAAAAAAAATTTCTGAGCAAACTGAGCAAAAATTTTAAAAGTTCTTTCTTGCCTCAAAATTTCAAGCCTCTATCTAAAAGCGCGCCGGAGTTATGAAAGTAGAAAAATCATGCAAAATTTGGTTTTCACATAACGGTAAATTTAAATACTAAATTTAAAATATGTAAGTATATATTTTTATAAATTTTTTTATTTGAACGGACTTTTTTTTTTCTCTTTGTTGTTATTTTTGTTTGGTATTAAAAATTTTAAGGGAGCATATTTATTAAAGTGCTTAAAAGTGCAAAACTAAATTTATAAATGTATACTTAGTATTTTTTTTTAAATTTTCAATGGTCCAGCTATTTGAAATTTGTAGAAACTATGAGTCTTTTATAATTGAATTTAGTTATTTAGTATATTTTTTGGTTTAATGTTTTTGTTATATGTTTTGTAATATTAATATTATGTTAATTAATTCAACTAATGTAATTTTATTTTATACCAATTTATTATTTTGTATTGTTTTAGCTTTTAATTTAAAAAAACTTAAAACATTAAAAACTTAACTTTATTCTTTTCTGTTCTAACTTTTTTATTTTTTTCTGAATATATATTCTTTTCTAGAATCTATTAAAATACTAAAAATCAATTGATTTGATGAAAATCGAATCAAAAAACTTAAATTTAACACTATTGCTTACTACATTTTAAGTAAATACATATTAAATTTTAGACTGTGTTCTCAAGTGCGACATTTTTATACTACATTCATCTCTTTCAAATAAAACGCTTTCAAATCAAAAATATTAGAAGCATATAATATCACATTTACATATTTTCATTTTATGTACCTATGGATATGTACCTATGTGTATTACATTATACGTATGCATATTACAGTATGCATTGGTGGGTGTAGTAAATTTAGATAAACTGAAATTGAAAAAGTGGTCAAAAAATTTTGTTCTAGATGAGTACTCTATATAGTATAGTTTCTTTATGGTAGTACTCGAATTTAGCAAAAATACACGACAACAAATCTTAAATACATGTATTCTTCGTCTCACACAACTTTATTCTAAAGTCGTAAACAACTAAAATATTTCAAAAATTACTTTGTTATTTATAATTATAATTATAAATAAAGAAAAAAAGAATTCACTTTGAAAATACCCTATTATTACAAATGGTATAATAAAATCTATTTATAATGTTTGTGTTTTTATATTTCAAAAGTGGTTAGAAGAGTTGTCTATCAATAATTTTGTGTTGTATTTCTTTGTTTTTAATTTTTAAATATTTTATTTATTTAAAAAATAATGCAAAAAACATATTTTAACATTTTTCTTTCAATCTAACAATTTCGCATATAGAGTTTTTAATATCTTTTGTATTTAAAAATTGAAGTAAATCAAATAATCATATATTATAACATGGTAACACTATATAAAAAATTTACTTCTGATTTCTTAAGTATTTTATTTTGGATGGACTGATTATGTGTTGATCAAGTGTCTATAATGTTTGTCTATGTATGCGTTAGAATTTAATATTTTTATTTTTATATCAATAAAAATGCATGAGTAGTTTTTATTTAAAATGAAAAAAAAAAAAATATGTGACTGTTAACCCTAGTGACTTCTGCTTTTTTGTAAAATTATCTTTCAAAATATAGTTTCTGACATTATGGGTTAAAAGAATTTTAACGTAAGAAATTTATAAAGAAAATTGAAATTTCAATTTGAGCGGTAAGTTATCCAATGTGTATAACTTGAATTTTTTTATTAAAATAAGTTAATTTTTTTATAGAAGTGAAAAATTAAAAGTTGTTTTACAAGTTTAATAAAAAGTTAAAATTAAGTTCATATACATATGCGAAATATATAATGCACAAGCTCTTTTGTTATTTAGCTTTAAATTTTATACCTTGCAGAAGTAAAATGTGTACAGGTTCCTAAGTTACAGGTGTTTAAAAATAGCAAATTTTCAATTTTTGAGCCCTAATAGCTCATAAACAGGAGGTGGTCCAAAATAATTTTCTGAGCAAACTGAGCAAAAATTTTAAAAGTTCTTTCTTGCCTCAAAATTTCAAGCCTCTATCTAAAAGCGCGCCGGAGTTATGAAAGTAGAAAAATCATGCAAAATTTGGTTTTCACATAACGGTAAATTTAAATACTAAATTTAAAATAATTTTGATATTAGTTTACAAAGTTAAAAAATACCTGTCGAATCACGTTTTCAGATTGAAAAAATCTTAAGCAGAACATAAGATATATGCATTTAAAAATAGGGCTTTGTCAAAGTTTGAGGGGCTGTAGCTCTGTAATGGATTGGGCTACATGAAAAAGTTGTTCCACAAAATTATTTTTCTTATGATACCTACCCATGGTTAAAATTTTTTTTCTCTACCTTTAACGGTGTAGAAGTTTTGTAAACAGATGGATGGACGGACGGACGGACAGAGTGAAACTAATAAGCACATTTTTTCAAAATTTTTTTGGAAATGTGGTAAAAAGTAGATTCGAGTAGACCAATGTAAACGGACGGAATACTTAATAAAACCCCGTTTCACACTAGAGCATTTCCCAGCTGCGGTATGAAACTTTCGCAGTTTCCCAGCACTTTGAATTTATAGGGGTATGAAACGAGAGAAAAAAATCTCCAAAAATAAATGCACAAGGAGAGATTTTTCAAAATAAAAATTTAGCTAATTTACTTGATTTGTATTTGGCTTTGTTTTTACCAATACTATTTAAAAAAACGAATTTTTATTTTGTAGTGTTTGGAAACTTTTTTATACTTGTTTTCATTCAATTTTAAAAATTAGAGAAAGTATATACATGCAGTTGCTTTAAGTAAAGTTATAGAGAAAAATTTTTTATTACGTTATACCTAGGCGCAACGTAAATATTTACCGTAGGCGTAAATATTGAAATAAATGGAAATATATTTCTTTTTTTATTGTCTTATTTTATGTAAATTTGTAAAAAATAAAGTATTAGTAAAAAACTACTTATATATAGTTTATGTAAAATATAATTTACCTGAAAATCTGAAAAGTACACTTAATCTAGGTGTTAGCAGTAATTGATTTCCATTTATTTCCATTCCATGCGTTTACTTGCCGAATTCAAAAAGTGGATTGCTTAAATTGTTAGCGGGGGTCCCCATCCAAAAAAAACCAATTACATTTAAAAGAGTTCATACCGCAGCTGGGAAATGCTCTAGTGTGAAACGGGGTTTTATTAAGTATTCCGTCCGTTTACATTTGTCTACTCGAATCTTTACCACATTTCCAAAAAAATTTTGAAAAAATGTGCTTATTAGTTTCACTCTGTCCGTCCGTCCGTCCATCCATCTGTTTAGAAAACTTCTACACCGTTAAAGGTAGAGAAAAAAAATTTTAACCATGGGTAGGTATCATAAGAAAAATAATTTTGTGGAACAACTTTTTCATGTAGCCCCATCCATTACAGAGCTACAGCCCCTCAAACTTTGACAAAGCCCTATTTTTAAATGCATATATCTTATGTTCTGCTTAAGATTTTTTCAATCTGAAAACGTGATTCGACAGGTATTTTTTTTAACTTTGTAAATTAATATCAAAATTATTTTAAATTTAGTATTTAAATTTACCGTTATGTGAAAACCAAATTTTGCATGATTTTTCTACTTTCATAACTCCGGCGCGCTTTTAGATAGAGGCTTGAAATTTTGAGGCAAGAAAGAACTTTTAAAATTTTTGCTCAGTTTGCTCAGAAAATTTTTTTGGACCACCTCCTGTTTATGAGCTATTAGGGCTCAAAAATTGAAAATTTGCTATTTTTAAACACCTGTAACTTAGGAACCTGTACACATTTTACTTCTGCAAGGTATAAAATTTAAAGCTACAGTAATATATTTTTACGTGTGTTAAAGGTTTATTTTAGTTGTAAAGGGTTCCAAAGTTGCGAAAAAGCCCCATTTTCAGAAGTATATTTCTCAGGCTTTGCGTAATAGTTTTATAATCTAAAACCGCTAGAAGATCGAAAATTTTATTATCTATATAAAACAACATCAAAATTATGTAATATTTTGTAATTTACTATTTAAATTATGTTATCACCGTTATGTGAAAACCACATTTTGCATGAAATTTTTTTTTCATAACTCCGGCACGCCTTTGGATAGGAACCTGAAATTTTGAGACAAGAAAGAACTTTTAGAATTATTATAAGTTTCCTCAGAAAATTTTTTGGTAGCACGCCCTCTTTAGGAATTATTACGTCTCAAAAATTGAAAATTTGCTATTTTTAGACACCTGTAAAAATTTTTCTTCGGCAACACATGAAAATTAAAGGTTCGATAATATATTTTTACGTGTGTTAACCGTCTTTTTTAGTTATATAGGATTCCGGACTTACGGCCCCTCAAAATATCAAAAATATCCTATTTTCACGTTTTTTCTTATTACATGAAATTTTCAAATTTTTGTGCAAGTCACAATTCTAAACAGTTTGTATTGAGTTTTGGAAATGTGCGCTTTTAAAAACCTTTGGTTTACATTCTACCTTGTTTCATTACGTTTCACCAGAAATTATATATATATAGATAACGCAAGTAGAATAAAAAATCTCTCACAATTTTTTTTAATTTGCAGTGCCCCAAAGAAAGAGAAAAACATTGAATTAAAAAAATGAACATATTATTTTTGCTTGTTCTTTCTCATTCTTCATTCTTCAAATTTATTTATTTTATTTTTCTAACGAAAAATCAAACAAATCATAATGTAAAGGTTTATTTTTATTTAAGATGTTATTGGTATGTGTTGTCTGGTATTGTGTTAGGCTGTTAAATTTATTTTTTTTTTCTATTCATTTCATATATTTTATGAATAGTTTATATTTTTTTTTTATTTTCAGTCACTTTACTATTTTTAAAAAGAAGTAACCAAAAAAATGATTAATGAATGGAGGGTATAGAGTAGTATAGCCACCCATATATATATAGATATATGTATATATGTATGTATATGTATATGCATATTAATTTTTTCTTTGCTTAGAAAATTTTACATTTTATAAATACCCATCGAAATGTTAACCTCTGAGGGTAATTTTTTTATTTCTTTTTTATCAATTTAAGAATTTTGTAAACAGATTATAAATAAGGTATGTAAGATTAAAAACTCGTGTGATGTATAAAATTCTATACTGGATAAAAAATTTATAATGTAATGTAATAAAATATAAATGTTCCATTCGGCATAAAAAACTCTTGTAAAACAAAATTATAAGATAAATATATACATTTTGAAGTCCATATACCAAACAAGCTGATATCCTTTGGTAATCTGCAGAGCCTTCCATTACAATTCAGCCTACTAGTTTCGCATGTGGCGCAGGGAATATGATTTTAAATTTTGAAACATTCTAAACAGAGGATGAATATATTATACGTTCATGCTGATGAAAACAAAATAGATGGAAAAGATAATAAAAGTATGTAGATAAATAAAAGAGTCAGAAAAATAGAAATTTTTAATTATAAGTTTTGCAACAAGTTAATGAATAAAATAATTGAGACAATCAAATAAATTTGGAAACAAATTCTAAACAATAATAAAAAAAAAATGTTTTCTTACTTTTTGAATAGAAATTATGTTCCAACTTCTTGATTGATGAATGATTAAGAACAAAAGAGCTTGTGCATTATATATTTCGCATATGTATATGAACTTAATTTTAACTTTTTATTAAACTTGTAAAACAACTTTTAATTTTTCACTTCTATAAAAAAATTAACTTATTTTAATAAAAAAATTCAAGTTATACACATTGGATAACTTACCGCTCAAATTGAAATTTCAATTTTCTTTATAAATTTCTTACGTTAAAATTCTTTTAACCCATAATGTCAGAAACTATATTTTGAAAGATAATTTTACAAAAAAGCAGAAGTCATTAGGGTTGACAGTCACATATTTTTTTTTTTTTTCATTTTAAATAAAAACTACTCATGCATTTTTATTGATATAAAAAAAAAATATTAAATTCTAACGCATACATAGACAAACATTATAGACACTTGATCAACACATAATCAGTCCATCCAAAATAAAATACTTAAGAAATCAGAAGTAAATTTTTTATATAGTGTTACCATGTTATAATATATGATTATTTGATTTACTTCAATTTTTAAATACAAAAGATATTAAAAACTCTTTATGCGAAATTGTTAGATTGAAAGAAAAATGTTAAAATATGTTTTTTGCATTATTTTTTAAATAAATAAAATATTTAAAAATTAAAAACAAAGAAATACAACCAAAATTATTGATAGACAACTCTTCTAACCAGTTTTGAAATATAAAAACACAAACATTATAAATAGATTTTATTATACCATTTGTAATAATAGGGTATTTTCAAAGTGAATTCTTTTTTTCTTTATTTATAATTATAATTATAAATAACAAAGTAATTTTTGAAATATTTTAATTGTTTACGACTTTAGACTAAAGTTGTGTGGAACGAAGAATACATGTATTTAAGATTTGTTGTCGTGTATTTTTGCTAAATTCGAGTACTACCATAAAGAAACTATACTATATAGAGTACTCATCTAGAACAAAATTTTTTGACAACTTTTTCAATTTCAGTTTATCTAAATTTACTACAGTCACCAATGCATACTGTAATATGCATACGTATAATGTAATACACATAGGTACATATCCATAGGTACATAAAATGAAAATATGTAAATGTGATATTATATGCTTCTAATATTTTTGATTTGAAAGCGTTTTATTTGAAAGAGATGAATGTAGTATAAAAATGTCGCACTTGAGAACACAGTCTAAAATTTAATATGTATTTACTTAAAATGTAGTAAGCAATAGTGTTAAATTTAAGTTTTTTGATTCGATTTTCATCAAATCAATTGATTTTTAGTATTTTAATAGATTCTAGAAAAGAATATATATTCAGAAAAAAATAAAAAAGTTAGAACAGAAAAGAATAAAGTTAAGTTTTTAATGTTTTAAGTTTTTTTAAATTAAAAGCTAAAATAATACAAAATAATAAATAGGTATAAAATAAAATTACATTAGTTGAAATAATTAACATAATATTAATATTACAAAACATATAACAAAAACATTAAACAAAAAAATGTACTAAATAACTAAATTCAATTATAAAAGACAATTCATAGTTTCTACAAATTTCAAATAGCTGGACCATTGAAAATTTAAAGAAAAATACTAAGTATACATTTATAAATTTAGTTCTGCACTTTTAAGCACTTTAATAAATATGCTCCCTTAAATTTTTTAATACCAAACAAAAATAACAACAAAGAGAAAAAAAAAGTCCGTTCAAATAAAAAAATTTATAAAAATATATACTTACAAAATACATATTTACATATATACGATATGTAAATATTCATTCAATTTTACATATTCATTCAAAAAAAAAAATTTAAAAGCTTGAATTTTAATTTTTTATGAATGTGTATGTGCCTATGGGTATGTAAATACTATTTGCCTATGCATTTCTATTTCTACTTCTTTTCTCTGTTGTATTGTTACTTAACTTTATTACTATTAATAGTATATACAATACAGTCACACAAAATATCCCAGCTAATTAATAATGCTATAAGCAAATTTGGATGTTTCGTGCGATTGTATTTATTATTTAATAACATATTAAAAATATCAACACAATCGCACGAAACATCCCAATCGTAGAAAAATGCTTAATATTTTTGTTCTACGTGAGTTCTCTATATAGTATAGTTTCTTTATGGTACTACCTAAATAGTTTTAAAAATAGTTTTATAATGGTAAATAATCTAATAATGGTTTCAAGTTGTTGTACAAATTATAGGTAAAAATAAATACTTAACAAAATTTTAAAACTTTAGTTTCAAAAACAATTTCGTGAATCATACAAATGATATGGCAATATTGTCTTTTATTCAAATGCATTCTTCTAAAAAGAAGTTTTAAAGTTTTTGAAGAAAAAAAGAAAAAAAAATATTTATCATTTATCTACCTACATATCTAAAATTAAAATAGAATCAAATATTCACGAGGATATTTTTTTAAAAGAACTATTGAGAAAGAGAAAAAAAGCATAGGAAAAAATTAGAGAGCAAATGGGGCACTTGAAATCTGAAAAATTTCGAGAATTGTTATTGACATTTTTTGTTCTGCTTGCGTTATCTATATATATATAATTTCTGGTTTCACCCTTCTTTCACGTAAAAAAATTTTGTGCCAGAAAAATTTTATGTAACTACATAATACATTCATTTTTTGACAATTAAAACTTTAGTTTCAAAAACAATTTCGTGAATCATACAAATGATATGGCAATATTGTCTTTTATTCAAATGCATTCTTCTAAAAAGAAGTTTTAAAGTTTTTGAAGAAAAAAAGAAAAAAAAATATTTATCATTTATCTACCTACGCACGCACACATAAAAAATAAAAAAGAATCTACTTTAACTTTTGGAAGACAAATGTAAACGTAAGTGGTCTTCGTGAAGCGAATTCAGTATGAAAAGTATAAACCATTAAGTAAAGTTTAAATATGTGTATGTTTGTATGCATATAAATTTTTTGTTATTTATATTTTTTTTATTATTTCCTTTATTTAATTTTAGATAACTTTACAAAGGTTTAAAAATTATGTAATAAGACATTAAAAGAAACTGATATGTATTTCTTAAAACTGATATGTATATTTACATAAAAATTGTATGTGTACATATTAATGTAAAATAATACACATAAGTAATAAACTTAATATACTATAGTAAATAATATTATAATAAGCTTAAACATGCAGATAATACCATAAATAAATTAAAAATATCTTGAAATGGTTAGTATTCCAAACGTTCAACCAATCACAATTATTTTTTAGGAAAATTGAGATGAAGTTCTGTGGTCCATAATAATAATAATAAACTGTATTTATTTAAAGCGCACCAACCCAAGAAAGGTTTTTTTCGGGCTCTTCAAGTTATTGCAAAAAAATTTATAGAATTATTTAAACATAAATATACATATTTTATCTTAAAAATATTCTTAAATTAATAATAATACTTAAATATAAAATTTTTAAATAAAATTACATAAAAAAATAAACTTAATAATTTTAAAATATTTATTTATTTTACATTTCATATTATGAACGTGAAATTATTAACCATTTCCAAGACGCTATATTCAGATTTTGTCATAAAGTTTTATGTACTTAATAAAATTTAAGATGTTATGTTGTTAAAACTACAGATTCTTTTCGGTTCAAGGAGAAAATCGACTTTCAATACGAAGTAGTTTCTTTAATATACCTTAATTTATTATTTAGAGTTGTTTTTTCTCATTTGTCATTCCACATTTTTTGTAAGTGTTGATTTAAAACTTCATTAAGATCTTCGTGGAAAAACGGAACTTTTTATCATAAGGCAGTTTTAATCATTAATAGATGCCTTGATCATTAAATTCACTTTATTATTATAGCCAACATTCATGTGACCCAGAATCCACATAAAAACAAAATTCAATTTTCGATTTTCGTTAATTATTTCTTGATTTTACTGCTGATAGGGTGTTTAGAATACATTTTTTGGATAACCTGAAAGGAACTAAGTGAGTCGGTACATACTAAGAAATTTATTTTGTTAATTTTTGTCACATATTTTACTGCGTTTTGGATAGCGTAAAGCTCTGCTGTGTATATATTTGCAAAATTGTTTATATGATACATTTTTTCAATACTCTTGTGCTTAAAGGCACAACCTGTTTCTCCATTATAGACAGACCCATCAGTATACATTTGATCATAATTTAAAGAAATTGAGTTACTTTTTTCGTTGAATAGCGCTTGAAATTTTTCAGCTGATGTGCTTTCTTTTCTACAATTGGATAAAGAGAGATCAACATTTAAGTTGGAAAGCCAAGGTGGCGTAGATTGGAACTTCTTACAGTCAAATTTATACTTATAAAGAATTGAGTATTTTTCTCCTATAAGTTTTTTCTCCTATATGGTTGGTAGCTACTAGCATGATTAGGTAGTTATTTCTTTAATTTTTTCAAATTGTTCTGCGTTTTCTAATTTGGATTTTACGGGATGTTTATTAAAAGAACATAATGTGATAAGCAATTTTAGGCTTTGTCGCTCACGTCTATTACTTCAGAGGGTATTTTCCGGCATCGACAATAATACTATTGACAGTGCGAAAAGCACCTGTGCATATTCTCAAATCAATGTTATGTAGAGGATCAAACA
The DNA here is from genome assembly GCA_947095535.1 of Poecilobothrus nobilitatus. Lineage (NCBI taxonomy): Eukaryota > Metazoa > Arthropoda > Insecta > Diptera > Dolichopodidae > Poecilobothrus > Poecilobothrus nobilitatus. Next base: position 154,936,515 of record OX352774.1, on the reverse strand, counting down.
TTTTCAAGCTAGTTTTGCTTACTGAACTATATAGGACACTATCATAATCAAGAGTTGGCAACACAATTAGGCTATGTATTCTATCCGATCTGAACCATAGTCTGTACCTGAGAGTATTTTAAGTAAGTTTGATTTTTTGCTGGCTTTTACTTTAGTTTCATAAAAATGTGTTCTGTCCACTGCAGTTTAGGATCCAAAGTCATACCAAGAAGTGTATGTTTGTCAACATATTTGATGGGCGACCTATTTAATATAATATCAGGGTAATATATGTTTTTTGTTTTCTGGTAAAAAACATACATACAGTTTTATATTTAGAAAAAGAGAAACCATTCATGCATGTCCATTGACTAAGATTATTTACACAATTTTGTAGTTCGGATAGAATGAATTTTAAACTGTTTGATGATAGAAAAATTACCAAATCATCTGCATACATAGCATATTTTACTGGTGCTTTAATTTGTGACAATAGCCTATTGAATGCTACTAAGAAGAGTATTACACTAAGTACAGATCCATTTTCAAAACTTTTTCTGCTGAACAAGTATTTCCTATTAACGTAACACATTTTCGGTTAGAAAGAAAGTTTTGAACAAATTTTACTAAGTTGCCGCTTAGCCCATTCTTAATAAATTCGCCTAATAGAGCACAGTATCATATGCTCTTTTGATGTCAAAGAAAATAGATACAAGGAAACGCTTGATGGAAAAAGTTTCCATTATTTCAGATTCAAGTGTAATATGATTTGGGTTATTTTCTTTTATGTTGTATTGTGCGTAATTAGTCCTTTCCCTATTATTACTATATGTATGTATGTGCAGCTAACTGTATATATTTGGTCCACCCCTTTTGGCATATACATATGTCACCATATATTTATACGGCGTAGTGAACGCCTATTACTGTAGCAAAGCTAATTGCTGTTTACGGTATATTCATAAGGTACGGTCATCTATATAATTTCTTCAGCAAAGTGGATTGCTAATTCAATTATTTAAGAGAAATTTTCCTTTAACAAAATAATTATCTAATCCAAATATGATACTTCAGCAACGTTAATTGCTAAATGTATAAAATTAAAAAGAAAATGTTCATTTTGGTTTAGTCAGAATAATTCTGTTTTATTTTACAAAATATCAATTCTTATATACTATTTTGGATTTCTCCAAATCAATACAATTTTATCAAAGTCAATAATTTAACTAATTATAATAATTTAACTTCCAATAATTATAATAATTTAACGCTTTGTTTCTAAGAATTAAATATGGGTTAAAAAGTAATATACTGCACTAGTAATATATTATCACCTAGTTTCCATATGCATTTGTTATTATATCCAAAATATTAATAGATCAAGATACACTACATCCTTCCTCCAAAGGAAAAATGTATTATTTTACATTTAAAATTTTGAAATAATACATTTCAATTTATTATCATGTAAAAATATTTACAATTTATTTTTATACAGTTTAATTATTATATATACATATATTAAGAAAAGAATATTTTCGTTACAATTTGTTTTTATAAATTTATATTATGATTATTTCTTGCTTTAATTATTGTTATGTAATTCTACTTCTTTATTATCTATTATAAATATACTATTTGTAGAATTTTGTTTTATAATTTTATATGGACCTTTAAATGGATTGTCCAGTTTTTTCTTATTATTCTTTATATATACGTAATCATTAATTTTAAAATTAGATTTATTTATATTATTTTGTTCAAATTTTTGCTTTTCTTTGTTTTTAATAAGATAGTATTTTGCTGTATCATTTGCATGTTTTAAAATAATTTTTAATTCAGCACATATATTTATCATACATATATAAAATTTTTATTTTCTAAAATTTCACATGAAAGTGTATTTATTTTTCCATAAACCAATTCAAAAGGTAAGTATCTAGTTGTGCAATGTTGTGTTGAGTTGTAAAAGAATGTATACTAAGGTAAGTATTCATCCCAACTGTCTTGTGCTTCTAAAATCATCAACTAGTCATTTAATACTCTGTGATTACGTTCAATGGAACGTAGTGTTTCATGATGATAAGGTGTTGATGTTAATTTGTCAATTTCTAAAAATTTGCAAATGTTTTTTAGTAATTCATTTGTGAATTCTGTATACCTTTATCAGTTTTAAATTTTTTGAAACATCCATATTTTAGTATAGATTTTTCAACTATTGTTTTTGCGACTGTGATTGCGTCTTTAGCCTCTAATGGGTAAGCTTTCACATATTTTGTAAGTTCGCATTGTAAAGTAAAAATATATCTATAGTTATTTGACGGTCTTAATGGTCCAACCGTGTCTACAGTAATTCTTTCAAATGATGTTGTGGGTGTGTCCTTAATAACATAATTTTCTTTTGTATATTTCGTTATTTTTATTTTGTTGCATGTTTCGCAATTATTTATATAATTTTTTACCATCTTATTCATATTTTTCCATATATATTGGTGTTTTAATTTAGTAATGCATTTGTTTTGGAGGTTCATATAATAATATTTTTAAACAATCTAATTTTTTAATATTGTTTTGCAGTTCATTAAACATATTTTTAAATGTTTGGATATCCATAATTTCAAATATTTCATCATTTATTGCCGAGGCTAATTCTTTAATATTATAATTGCTTGTCTTGAATAAAAGCTTCTTCAGAACAAATTTTATCGCTGATAAAGAATTATCACTATATTCTACCATTAAATAATTTTTTACTGCTAAATTTTTTTAATTTTCATAATTTTTCTTTTTATGTCTGGTATCAGTTAGATTTATTTAATTTTTATTTTTATTATAATTTTTATTATTTCTGAATTTCAGTTTTTTTAAATACGTTATATGTGATAATGATGTTGCATTCCAAATGTGAAGGTGATCAGCCTTCAAACTTGTGTTTAAGGTTTTGGTGGTTTTATTTTTTAATTCATTTTTATCATTTTTACTATTTTCATTTCATTTTTACTCATTTTTATTTTTCATTTGTTTTGTTATAATATTTATGTTATTTTTGGGTATCATTTCCATAAGTTTGGCAGAATCAATTTTTATTTCGAAAGTGCATCGGCATTGGTGTTCATTTTGCCTTGCTTCAATATTATTTCATAGTTGTAATCCATCAAATCTACAGGTCAGTTTAAATAAAGGATTTTTATGCATGAATAAACTAACTAAAGGTCTATGGTCAGTATAAACTATAAATCTTTTACCAAAAAGATATGGTCTGAAATAGTTTATACACCAATGTATTGCCAAAAGCTCTATCTCAATTTAGCTGGATCTGTTTTTATTCCCTCAGAAGTTATTATACCTAAATATACGACTTCTGGTTTTAAAAAATTACATTTTGATGGATTTAGTTTTAAGTTGTATTTTTGTAGACGTTCTAATACTTTGATTAAGTTAGTATTATGATCTTTTAAATTAGATCCGAATACTATTATGTCATCCACATATAAAAGTGCAACTTCATGTAAACCGCTTAATGCTACTGAAAGCATACGTTGAAAACTGTTGGTTGATATTTTTAATCTAAAAGGTAATCTTTTAAATTGGAAATGCCCTTTATTTGTTGAAAATGCTGTCATTTGTCTGGATTTCGGATGCAACGGAATTTGATGGAAAGAACTTGTCATATCAAGCGTAGAGAAATATTTAGATTTTCCTAATTTGTCCAAAACATCATCTAATCTTGTTAACGGAAATTTGTAATTTACTATTTTTTTGTTTAAGGATCTGAAATCCACAACTAATCTCCACTTTTTCTCTCCGTTACTGTCTTTTTTAGGAACAATTAGTAATGGTGAGTTATATGGGCTTGTAGAATGTTTAATTATGTCATCTTCCATCAGTTTTGATACTTGTTTTTCAATTTCATTCTACATTAGGTGTTCTATAATTTTTTATGTATACTGGAGTTTTCTTCATAGTAGAAATTTGTTGCTCATAAAAATTGTTTATTGTCAAAGTTTCATTTTTCAAGATGAAAAATGTCCTGAAATCTTTCACAAATGTTTAAAATTCTTGTTTTGGCTTTACTGTCTAAATTATCTATATTTATTACATTCTGTAATTTCTTGAATTTTGTTTTTGACATATTTGTCTTATTAAAAGATAGTATTTGGTATTTATTTAATAGCTGAACTTCAATTTCAGTTGTTCTAATTGTCATAGGAGTATCTCTAGTGTTCAGTTTTTTCACATGTTTTAATCCATTAGCTGGAATTATTGTATTTGCTAAAAATACACCTTTTACCATTTCTTTTCCAATTATTATGCTATCTTCTTTTAAGTCCAAATCTATCATTAATATTGATTCTGTTCGAGATTGTATATTGATTCTGTTCGATATTGTTATGATTTGGTATTCATGCTCATTGGTAACATTAAATCTTGATTTTTTTTATATATTATTAATGTGCATGTTTCATAGTCTATTTTGCATTTATGCTTGTGTAAAAAGTCTCTTCCTAAGATATCATCTGTTGATATATTAATGTTTTCATCTATAATATGGAATTCATGTTTAATTGTTTGGTCTTCTATTAATAATTCTATGTTTATTACATTGTATAAAAATTTTTATTCGAAATACCATTAATTTGTCATATTTCATCATTTAAAAATTGTTGTTTAATAATGTTGTTTTTACATATGGATATATCTGCTCCTGAGTCTGTTAATAGAGTCAGATAATCATTGTCTTTTGTTCTTACTTTAATTAAATTTGTGAAGCTTTTGTCACTATTTATGTTTACTATTTTCTTCTGTTGAATTGATTTTGCGTACCTCTTTGTATGTTTTGGTTGACATGCCCCGGAATTCTTCGGCCGGGGCTGTTGTAGTTTCCCTGTTGATTATTTGTAAATCTATTTTTATTATAGATATTATTGCTATTATTGTAATTATTGTTGTTATTGTTGGTATAGTTATTATAACTGTTATTGTTATTATTGTTGTTGTGGTTATTTCTATTATTATTGTAATTATAACGTCTGATATTCTGGTAATTATTTCTTCTGAAGTTGTTGTTTCTAAAATACACAACGTTATTTATTATTGTGTTGCTATCTGTTTCAGATGCTAATTGAATAGCCTCTGTTAAATTTTTAGGTTTTTTCTGGTAATATAACCCCATTTTTATTTCTTCATTTAGTCCATTTTTGAATGTGTTTCACCCTAATTGGTCATTCAATTTTATTATTATTGCTCTATGCTCTTCTCCTTGATCTTGTATTTGGACTTCGTTTAAATTTGCTATTAAATTTTCTATTTTTGTTGCAAATGTTACTACATCTTGGTCACCTTGTTCCAATTTTGTTAGATCATCCCGTATTTTGGCTGGGTTTTTCTTTGATTTATAGTTTGCCAATAATACTTTCTTTAAATTTTCTAAAGTTGTTATTGGTTCTTCAGAAATTAGTCTGTTTTTCACCTTATCTAAAAACTTTGTATTCAAAATTAGTTTTATTAGTTTCTGTTTTTCATTTTCATCTTTAAGTGTGTCAGCATAAAATTCTATTAACCTCAGAAAAATTGTTTATCTCTCCTTCAAATTGCGGGATTATTTTTATCGCTGTTGTAAGTTCAAAATTTGCTATTTTTGGTTCTTCTGTTTTTACTGATTCATTTTTTGGTTTCAAAAATATAGTTATTTGTCTTATTTCTTTTAATTCTAAGTTTGTTTCTAGCTGTATGTCACCTTTAACGTGTTTTTCATAATATTCCCAAATTTCATTACTTTGCTTGTATTTTTCTTCAATAAATGGTTGTGTATATGTTCTTGTGGGATTCTTTTTTAGATTTAATAAATATGCGAGTTTTTCAATTTCTAAGTCCATTAAAAAAAAAAAATTTTTCTTTCATGTATACATATATTTTTTTTTTAAAACAAACCAAAAATTTTGTTTAAATTTTACAGTTATTTTTATTCTTATTCCTACAATCATTTTTTAAAAAATTTTGAACATAGAAACATTTTTTTTTTTTGTATGTTAAAACTATTAAAATTATTAATATAATTATTTAATTTATAAAAGAAGAATTTGTTCACCCAGTATTTGGTGATCTCATAAATGAAGATAATTACTGATGTGATGAGAACTTCCTTCAGTATTTCTTCAGTTTGTAAATTGAGTTGCTGTACTATAGTTGATAATGATTCAGCTGAAAGCCATCCCATGTTAATATGATGCTTTTATCTGTTTAACGATGTTGCTTTTGTTTGTTTTGCTGTCTGTGTATGGTAATGATCTATATAATCTTTCTTTCAATCTTCTTGCCCCAACCTTTTTCCTCCTCTTTCAAGTCTTGGCTTATTATTGTGTTGTCTCGGTTTATATTCTGCTATAGTTATCGTTTTTGTAGTTTTACAGTTTTCGATTTCTTTTTGTAACTTTCCTATATCCCTAGTAAATTTGTCGAAAAGATCGTTGAATTGCTGGTCCGTCTTCAGTTCCATCATAACATTTTAGCGAAATATCCAAATAAATGTTATGAAAGAATTGGCAACGTCGCCATGTAATATGTTTTGTGTTATTTTCTTTTATGTTGTATTGTGCGTCATTAGAGTTTTCCCTATTATTACTATATGTATGTGCGGCTAACTGTATTTATTTGGTCCACCCCTATTGGCATATACATATGTCACCATGTATTTATTCTATAGTGATAATTTCCATCAGATGGTATTATATTTTTGCCATTTAATTGAACATTAGATTGTGTTATTAAAGAATGTAAAATGTTATTAACTACACTTGGTTGTATTATTATTTTTCCATCAGCAGTTTTATCATTATTCCAATTTATACATAATGTCTTGCTTGTTATTTGAAAAAATTATTTCAAACATATGAACAAATCTGTTTTAGTTTTTTTTATTTTTGCACTACTATGTGGCTTATTTTGAATCGCTTTTTATTCTTTTTCTTGTTTTCCAACATTCTTTCATAATAATAACTTCTTACACGGTGATACTAACAGTGTTTTCTTTCCTCTTCTTTAAATACTTCATAGAAAAAAAAAGAAAACAACAAGAAATAAATTCTTCTCAAAATTGCATCAATTCTGTCAAGGTTGAATCTTTATGTAAGATTTAAATAACCAGTTTTCACTTTTTCTTTTAATTTTTAAAAATAGTTGCAAAATTTTAAAGAAATGTAGTTACACTTATTTTGTTCTGTTTTCATTTTTCTCTTATTATTTTCATATGCGTCTATTACTTAAGTCAAGTGTATACATTAATAAGTAAACATGTACCACGTTAGATATTTTTTTGATTTCCTGTTTTTTTTTTTTTAACATTCTTACATAATAATTAATTAATGGTTTTTCCTTCCTCTTCTTTAAATACTTGTCATAAAAAAAAAACGAAAGAAAAAAAAAACAAGAAATAAATGCAAACATATCAAAAATGCTAGTAAAAACATCTCAAAATTGCAAGCAAAAATAAAAAGCAATTTTTTCTTACTATTTCCATGTTTACCTATTATTTAAAACAAGTATACAATCTTTATAAACAACTAGAATTGTCTGGCGGCCACCGCCGCCTGTATGACTTATTTTAATGACATTAACTTACTCCTATCTGACCTAATTACGGTTTGACCTACTTCCGGGTGACCTTGACCTACTGGCCTGTCTGGCCCAAGTGCCTACCTATCTACTGACATGTCGTATTTTAGATATTTTCCGTTAATATTGTCCGGACTATATTCCATAGCTTTACATGTAGCACGCCTATTATTGTAATATAACAGGGGGACATAATTTTGGCTTTGAATATAGCCATTTTTATCTAGAAAGATGAAATGCTCAGCGGCTATATAGCGTGTGAGCAAAGTCTTAGTAATGTACTTCTCATTGTGGTAGAATATATGTGATATTAAACCATTGTCTGTGATTTTTAATATTGTTGTCAGTTACGTAAATTATTATGTCGTCGGCAAATGCGGTTGTGCAGTTTGCACCTTTAATGCGTTCCAGTAAATCTAGTAACTTTGTTATGTACAATGAAAACAAAATTGGCGAATTCACCGCGTCTTGCTGTAACCCATTCGATAGCTTCCGTATTTTGACATTTATCGCCATGTTATTTGCATCTATGTATATAAAATTTGTTTGTTTTCAGTGATCATACTATGAATTAAATTTACTACGCAAATCGGGAATTTAAATTTCACTAATTTATAGATTAAACCTTCAATCCAAACTGAGTTGAATGCCTTCTCTAAATCAATTAAACATGCACCTACTCCGGACCCTTTGTTTATATGCCAACAAATATCCGAAGTCAGCTTTGTTATGGCGTTTGTTATGTGCCTGTGTCTACAGCCAAATTGGTTTTCAGGTAAAATGTAGTTTTCATTGACCAAATTTGTGATTTTATTGTTGATTCATTAAGATCTTCGTGGAAAAACGGAACTTTTTATCATAAGCAGTTTTTATAATTAATAGATTCCTTGGCTATTAAATCCACCTTAGTATTATAGCCAACATTTATGTGACTTCGAATCCACATGAAAACAAAATTCAATTTTCGGTTTTCATAAATGATTTGTTTGATTTTATTGCTGATAGGGTGTTTAGAATACATTTTTTGGATAACCTGAAAGGAACTAAGTGAGTCGGTACATACTAAGAAATTTATTTTGTTAAATTTTGTGACATATTTTACTGCGTTTTGGATAGCGTAAACCTCTCCTGTGCATATATTTGCAAAATTGTTTATATGATACATTTTTCAATACTCTTGTGCTTGAACGCACAACCTGTTTCTCCATTATAGACCGACCCATCAGTGTATATTTTATCATAATTGAAATTTACTTGATAAGGAATTTTAGACTTTGTTGCTCATGTATATACTTCAGAGGGTATTGTCTGGCATCAACAATAATATTTTTGACAGGACCGGTGCGGAAAGCACCGGTGCATATTCTCAAACCAATGTTATTTACAGGATCAATCATTTTCAAGCTAGTTTTGCTTGCTGAACTATATAGGACATCCAAAGGGATCCAAAGTCATGCCAAGAATGTTTGTTTTTTAACATATTTGATGGGTCACGCATTTATAATAATATCAGGGTAATCTGTTGAACAAGTATTTCCTATTAACGTAACACATTTTCGGTTAGAAAGAAAGTTTTGAACAAATTTTACTAAGTTGCCTCTTAACCCATTTTTAATAAGTTCACCGAAAAGATTTCTTTTCCATAAAGTATCATACGCTCTTTTGATATCAAAGAAAATAGATGCAAAATGCTTGGTGGAAAAAGTTTCCATTATTTCAGGCTCAATTTTTTGAAGTCCAGATTGAAACAAATAAATTTTATTATTTTGTTCAAGGAACCATTGAAATCTTTTGTTTACAATTCTTTCTAAAACTTTACATAGACAGTTAGTTAAAGATATAAGCCTGTAGTTGTCCGTGTTTTTCGGATCATTTCCCCTCTTTAAAATTGGTATAAGTAAGGCATTTTTCCAACTCAACGGAAAAGTACCAGTTGTGGGAAAGTACCAGTATACCAACGTACCAACGGAAAAGTACTTCATTGTGAAGGTTTAAGAATTCTTTTGAGCATTTCATGTTTTTGAGCATTTCATTAGATCTGCACCCACGGATGAAGCAGTACACTCTGCTAAAGCGTTTTGTAATTCAGACAAAGTAAATGGTACATTATAGTTTTCATTATTATTTTCAGGAATTAGCAGTGAACTTGTTTCTATTTGTGCTTTATATAGCAAAAAGGAACTGTCGTAGTTTTCGTTGCTTGAAGCATTAGAAAAAGTTTTTAAAAACTCTTCCGAAATTTGTCTTGTATTAGTTATTTCTTTATTATCTACTAAAATTGAAGTAATGTTTGTTGATTTATGTTTTCCATTTAGTTTCCGTATTATTTGAAAAACTTCAGAAGCGGGTGTATTACTTGTTATATAATTTATATATTCTTTCCATGATTTTTCTTTATAATACCTAATAGATTTAAAGGCGTTATATTTCGCGACTATAAAATTTTAAAAATCGTTCAAATCCAGAGTTCTATATTTCCTAAAAAGGTTTTTAGGTTGCTAAATAAGCTTTTTGATCTCATTATTCCACCATTGTACAATTTTTTTTGTAGAGTAATTTTTTCAGCTGCGTGAAGGATTTCATGCTCACTTATATTTTTAAATCCTATCTGAGGCAGTTCTAAATTAAGGTTATTATTGTTAAAAAGGTCTCAATTTGCTTTTCTAATGTTGTATTTTTTTCTTGAAGAATCCTTGCAAAAAGTATGAACTAGAGGGAGAACAATAGGGAAATAGTCTCTATTATGTAGATCTACATCTACAAACCTATCAAAATAATTTTCAATTATGGGTGTTACTAATGTTAAGTCAATACAGCTTGAAGTTTTATAAGCAAAACTGAAATGCGTGGGACTTCCATTATTTAATAGATTCAAAAAGTTCTATTAAAATCCCCTAGTAATAAGAAAGGACAGTCAAAATGTTTCATTGGGTTTTAAATTTCACCATAGGAAATATAATCTCTTCCCGCGAGATAAATATTGCATATTATGAATTTTATAGGGAATAACATTTTAATTGTCACTGCTTGTACAAAGGATTGCAAATTTACTTCTTCACATATATATTTATCATTTACAAGAAAAGCAACTCCGCCGTGTGTCAAAGTATGAGATAAAATATTTTTATAAAAAGTATTGTAGTTCTTAAATTTAGGAATAGTATTAAATCTAGTACCTTGAAAACAGAAGACAAAAGAATTGTATTTACTTTCTAATAACTTAAACTTTTCAAAATGATTATAACCATTACAATTCGATTGAATAATATAATATTAATTCTCCTCATTAAATTTTATATTAGATATTTCTGATTCAGGAAAACTACTATTACTACTTGTTTCTCTTACATTTTTTTTTATAATAATTTTTAATTTTTTATTCTCATATCTCTGTTCTTTTTTAATAGCTTTCAAAACTCTTTTTGAAATTTTAAGAGGTATTGTGATATTTTATTAATTTGAACTTTTGTTTTATTTTTTAAAATTGGAATATTATTACCTGCTATTGATACAATATTATTTTGACTTAAAAAATTATTAGCTGCTTCGATTTTTTCAAGGGCAGCATTTATTAATGTCGTTTCATTTGTATGATCAGCGTCTATTTCAATTTCATTCTCTTTTAAAATTGCTCTTATGCTCTTATTGCTCAGTGTTACAGTTACATTTACATGTGCATTGTTTTGAATTGTTATTATTGAAAATAATACTAGAATATGTTCTTTCCCTAACATAAAGAGGGTTTCTTCGTCTATATCTACGATTTGCTTAACATATATCTGTTTTTTCTAACGTTTTGATTTTTTGTATTTCAATTTCTTTTAGAAATATTGAAAAGATTTTTGAAAATGCATGATGAGATTGAAGACAATTGATACATTTAGATGGCTTATCACATATTTCATTTTTTTCAGTATTTTGAATTTTATTTAAATAGAAATATTATGAATTTTATTTCCACAATTTGAACAATTTTTTCCAATTTACAATTGTTGGTTATATGTCCAAAACATAAACTATGTAACATCTTAGAGGAGCAGGAATGTTACATACCAGTGAGAGGTATCATTATCTGATATCCAATATCTATGAATTCTGGAACTTCCGATGTGGTGTAAAAGTAAAAATATAGAGGTCACCTTCTTCCATTTCATTTGTTTCTTTATTTTTTCGCTTTACTCTTCTATAATCTGTTACAAATTGAGTTTTTAGATTATCCAAGATATGTTGCTTTTCAAGATACTTTAAATCTAGACAAAATGCTACACATCTTTTTTGATTAAGCGTTTCATCTTCATAAATATTAATTTTTGTAGTCGCATCCAGATTTTTTATTGTATTAAATTTTTTGCTTGATTTACTGTTTTTGTTTCAAGAAGAATTTTTCAATCTTTCAATTTGGTATATTTCTTCATATCACCTGCTACCTGCTACAACTGCTTTCAATAGAAAAGGCGATATTTTCTCCATACTTAAATTAGCTTCAGTTCTTTCTATTAATAAAAATTTCGGACCTGGTACATCATTTTTTAATTTTTTGCTTTATGAAAAATTAACGCATTTGGATTTAGACCCAAAAGGTCGGGTTCCTTTCTCCATTTTATTTAAATTAGATTTTGTTGAACTGTATTATTTATCACACAAAAAAGAAGAACAAACAAAAAAATATAATTATTTAATGTATAGTTTGCTAAGATTTAATTTAAATGAAGTTATTTCTGGATATATATTAAAATTTGTTTTTAATAACTGTTTAGTTTAAAATCACTAAAGGTCGCTTCAGACTATATGTATTTAACATATGACATGGCTGAATAAAAAACAGAAGAAAAACTGCTGATTAGACAAATGTAAATTTTTAAATATCGTTTTTATTTCCTGCATTCTCACTATCTGATCATTTTGGCAGTTTTTTAATAAAATTTTTATAAAAAAAAAAATTGTTGGTTTTGTAAAATCTATTTTAATGAAAAAATTGAAATAACATGAATAATTTGAAGAAATTTATTTATTTTATAATTTCTTTAATTAAATCCGTTTATTTTTTTCTGTGACCAAACACTTCAACTTTATATGAATATATGAAAAAAAATAAAAATATATATCAAAAGCCAGATAGAATTAGAACTGGTTCTACAATAAAATTTACATATGTAATGTCAACTGCCGTGTCAAATATTCGTTTTTTAGCGTTCACACTATCTGATTTTACATTTGACTTGCTGAATTTAACGTATCATATGTAAAATACATATAGTCTGAAGGCATCTTAAGAGAAAGATACCGTTTTTTGATAATTAATTAGAAAGAATATTATATTTATTGCTTGGTATGAACTTCTTTCTTTGAGAGGTATCAGCAGACTGTTCTGTGGTCCATTTGATGTAAACTAATCAATTAATGGTTGTTTGTATTTTTGTACATCCTTAGGAAATAATTACAGATTGGAGGAATATTATTGTCTATGAAAAGCTTATAGTTTTTGAAATGTGTTCGATTTAAAGACTTCCAGTTTAATTTATAAGCGCACAACGGGGATGTTTAATTTCTTTGGTTTAAATATCGGAATATGTTACTCGCAATCTCGATTCCCATTAAATAGTGTTAACCGCAGCCTGCTATATACCGACAATATACTCAATATAAAGGTGGCTTTGTGACAACGTCCTTAATGTCAACCTTTAAATATTGCGAAAAAGAAATCTTGTGAAAATTTATCGTCTTAACATTTTATTTTCAACATGAATTTGCAAAGTAAACAACAAGTTGCCTTGTATGCATTAAAACCTTCAAACGGAGTAAAAATTTATTAGAAATAGTGAAAATCAGGCAATTAATAAAATCTCTGAAATCTTTTTTTTGAAATGAAAGGACGATATTTTTTTTTGTCCATTTCACTCCGCGAGGAAGCATAGGGCTTCCATTAGGCATCTCCATCTCACACGGTTTCCTGCTGATGTTTTTGCATTCTCCCATGTGAGGTTACACTGGCTGAGTTCGTTTATTATGGTGCGTCTCCAGGTGTTACTTGGATGCCCGTGCCTTCTGCTTCCTGGGGGGTTCCACTCCAGGGCCATGCGACTTATGTTGTACTGATGTTTTCTTAGCGTGTGGCCTATCCACCTCCATTTTTTTTTCTTAATTGCCTCAGTATAGGTTCCTCTGCTGTGAGTCTCCATAGATCATCGTTGACTACTCTGAGCGGCCAAAATATTCTGCAGATTATGCGCAGACAACGGTTAGTGAAGACGGTGTGCGGGCACTTCCCAAAAGTCGACAAGTGAAGCGACCAAACCGGACACTAGCCGTACTAAAGAAAATTGCGAATAACCAAAGACGGCACGTAAAATGCGTGCGTCGAAACAAGCTTTCTTTGATGACCGTTCTGGCCGGAGTGACCGGCTTATAAAATAATTGAGAGTTTAGCTCTCTTAAAGTTTGTCAGATATCGGAGGCGCAAAAGAACTTCTTGGTCTTGGCCAAAACAGTAGTAGACCAGGTTAAGCACCAAGAAGAACAAATCACATTAGGTTTATCGAAGGTCCTTATGTGGGAGAGACAGAGTTCACAAAATGAGTCACAGGGTAATTCCAAAAAGGTTAGGTTGCTAGGGAACATGGTTGCTCCAAGCCATTCAGTGAAATTGCCAAGGCTAGTTTAATTCTGGCAGTCATAGATGAGGGTTAGAGATGGGTATAACTATCAGTAAATGGAAGAAGGTTGTTGTTGCTTTAAACACAACTTTCTTCTGTAGAGACCACCCTCAAATTGAAAACCTGCGCTTATCAGAGATCGGTAGATCTCTGCAAGCAGGGAAAAGGGAAGGTGGGAAGTCTGTGGCTGGGGGCCAAGCTCAAAGCCGTAAGCAGGGAGGAACACCCTAGCAGGCCAAAAGCTAGGATGTGGCTGCCTAGGGAACCTGTCGAAGCAGACACGATTATCAAAATGATGAAAGTGTCAAATTCCAACTTTCAACTCACAATTGGAACATTGCCAAACTAGGGGAAGTAGTAGGAAAAACCCGACAGGCGGTGGCCGTTGTCAATAAGGACTCCCTACAACCTCTAGCGAAAGCCAAGGGTGTATAAGAAGGATGAGGTGGAAACCTCAATGATATTATATTGATCCAAAAGCCACGGGTGGCAAAAAAAGATTTTCCTGAACTCAAGATACCAGGTTATCCTTGTTATATAATCAACGTTATTATATAAACAAACCTAGAGCGTGCACACTTGCTAAAAATACATTAAATTTAACTTTTATGTTTATTTAAAGTGTGCTGATCTGGTCGCGGCGAGCTAAAAAACGCCAGGCTCTGAGCTAATGCGGAGTATCTTCCTCACTACTTGCAGGGTTCACTAACTCCATCCAATCTTGCAGAATTGTTTTTGCGGATGCTAGAAGGATGAACATTGGGGTCATCATAACCTGCGACGACAATGCTCACCATGGCAGCTGAGATAGTTCGGATTCCAATATAAGAGTTGAATCGCTTTTTGATTACATTTTAAATACTAACCTTCTTAACGGTAACATTGGCAGCGAACCTACCTCTGTTACTACTAATAGGCAAGAAGTCCTAGACATAACCTTAGTCGCACACTTCATTTATTCTAAAATAAACTCATGGAAAGTTTCTGATGAACATTCCTTTTCAGATCACAGATAGCTTGAGTTCACTCTGGCGAAAGTCCTCCAATAAAATCAGTCTATCGAAATCTTACGAGAACTGACTGGAAGAAATAGAGGGAGCATCTTAAAGTCAACGCTTCCCTCTTTAACACCTGGAATTCCTAAAAATATCCCGGATCTAAATAGCCTGGTAAACGTTCTTACTAAGGCTTTCAATAAGTACTTAGAGTATTCGTGTCCCATCAGTAAGCCTAGGCGCAAACCTGAACCACCTTGGTGGAATGGTGAAATCAGACCTCTAAGGAAAGATAGTAGGAAGGCGATTAATAATGCCAAAAACACAAATGAGGTACTGGACTGAAGCTCTTAAAAAGGCACTTAAAAAGGCAAAAAGAAACCCGGAGACTATTCTGCCGTGGTATAGAAAACGTCTCCGAGGCATCCCCATTCCCGACAAACCCCATGGTCCCCAGTCTTGTTAAAAGAGAAGAGGCGGAGTGCGCAACAATCGCCTATGCCGACGATGTTGCTGTCGTTGTCAATGGCAAGTTCCCAGATAGTCTCAGGGGCGTTTTGCATCTTGCACTAAACAAAACACATCATGGGCTACAGAATGTGGACTGTCAGTAAATCCACAGAAAACCGAACTGGTCCTCTTTACAATGACCTATGAAATTCCCAAATTAAAGCCGCTTTCGCCAAGTGGCTCCGCTCTTGCCTTTAGCTAAACGGCGAAACTTCTTGGTCTAGCTCTACACAGGAAGTTAAGCTGGAAGGCTGGAATCTCAGAAAGAGTAAAGGATGCCTCTATAACACTTTACTCGTGCAAAAAAGCCATTGGTACGAAATGAGGGCTTCAGCCCGCGAACACAGCTGTAAGATTGAAAGGTACATCCCAGTGGGTCAATTCATAAGAAGATCCCTCCAATATCATAAACCAATTCAAGTCCACACCCGTTTCGGTGGACTACACGTCCCTCACTTATTTAGTCCTGAATTCTCACGTGACGAGCATACCAAACCGTTAGAGTTAGAAATCGAACACACTGATGACCTTCAAAGGAGTACAATTCTACACGCATGGTTCAAAAATGAACAGCAGTGAAGGATGCGGGGTCTTCTCAGAAAATCTGAATATCAGTCATAATTTCCGATTACTAGACCATTGTAGCGTCTTCCAAGCGCAAATTGTGGCAATTCAAGCAGCCCTGAGTCTACTGAATAAAAGCAATTTGATGGCAAAGCAAGTACGTATTATGGTAGATAGTAAGGCTGCGTTGAAATCTCTGGAATCAACTTATACAACCTCGAATACTGTAATAAACTGCCGAAAACTTCATAACGAGTTGGCCGGGCAGTTTAGCATTCAGCTCTGCTGCGTACAAGGTCATCGAAGTTTTCCGGGAAATCCAATCATCTGCTTTCTCTTAAAAGGGCAGACATTGGAATGACAATGGGTATAATTACCGGTCACTGTCTAATATGGAAGCATGCCAGAAGACTTAGCTTATCCTCAAACGACTATTGTAGAGCCTGCAAAGATGAAGAAAAGGTGGTAACTACTCTCCTTCTCCTTTGCAAATGCTCGGCCTTGTCGGCAAGAAGGAATACCCATTTGGGGCAAAATCTCTTCAACATCCTTAGTGATCTAGCAGGTAAAATAATAGAAATCTACTGTTTTCATTACGTTTCACCTTCTTTCACATAAACAAATTTTATGATTTGTAGTTTTAAAATTTCCTTCTTCTTTTCTACACTAGAAATTTTAGAGTTGACCATTACCATTCCATTGAATAATATTAATATTAGTTCTCTCATTAAATTCTATATTAGATATTTCTGATTCAGGAAAACTACTATTACTACTTGTTTCTCTTACATTTTTTTTTATAATAATTTTTAATTTTTTATTCTCATATCTCTGTTCTTTTTTAATAGCTTTCAAAACTCTTTTTGAAATTTTAAGAGATATTGTGATATTTTATTAATTTGAACTTTTGTTTTATTTTTTAAAATTGGAATATTATTACCTGCTATTGATACAATATTATTTTGACTTAAAAAATTATTAGCTGCTTCGATTTTTTCAAGGGCAGCATTTATTAATGTCGTTTCATTTGTATGATCAGCGTCTATTTCAATTTCATTCTCTTTTAAAATTGCTCTTATCTCAGTGTTGCAGTTACATTTACATGTGGATTGTTTTGAATTGTTATTATTGAAAATAATACTAGAATAAGTTCTTTCTCTAACACAAAGAGGGTTTCTCTATCTATATCTACGATTTGCTTAAGATATATCTGTTTTTTCTAACGTTTTGATTTTTTGTGTTTCCATTTTTTTTAGAAATATAGAAAAGGTTTTTGAAAATGCATGATGATAGTGAAGACAATTATTGATACATTTAGATGGCCTATCACATATTTCATTTTCTTCAGTATTATGAATTTTATTTCCACAATTCGAACAATTTTTTTCCAGTTTACAATATTGTTGGTTATATGTCCAAAACGTAAACTATGTAACATATTAGAAGAGCAGAAATGTATGGACATATTATCATTATCTGACATCCAATTTCTATGAATTCTGGAAGTTCCGATGTGATGTAAAAGTAAAAATATAGTGGTCACCTTCTTCCATTTCATTTGTTTCTTTATTTTTTCGCTTTATTCTTCTATAACCTGTTACAAATTGAGTTTTTAGATTATCCAAGATATGTTGCTTTTCAAGATACTTTAAATCTGGACAAAATGCTACACATTTTGTTTGATTAAACGTTTCATCTTCATAAATATTAATTTTTGTAGTCGCATCCAGATTTTTTGTTGTAATAAATTTTTTGCTTGATTTACTGTTTTTGTTTCAAGATGAATTTTTCAATTCCTCAATTTGGTACATTTCTTAATGTCACCTGCTGCCGAGTATATTACTGCTTTCAGTAGAAAAGGCGATATTTTCTCCATGTTTAAATTAGCTTCAGTTCTTTCTATTAATAAAAATTTCGGACCTGGTACATCATTTTTTAATTTTTTGCTTTATCAAAAATTAACGCATTTGGATTTAGACCCAAAATGTAGGGGGTTCCTTTCTCCCCCATGTTATTTAAATTAGGTTTTGTTGAATTGTATTATTCACACAAAAAACAAAAAAAACAAAAAAAAATTATTATTTAATGTAATGGTTTGTTAAGATTTAATTTAAATGAAGTTATTTCTGGATATATATTTAAATTTGTTTTTAATAACTCATGTTTAGTTTAAAATCGCTAAAGGTCGCTTCAGACTATACGTATTTAACATATGACATGGCTGAATAAAAAACAGAAGAAAAACTGCTGATTAGACAAATATAAATTTTTACATACCGTTTTTATTTCCCGCATTTTCACTATCTGACAATTTTGGAAGTTTTTTAATAGAATTTATATACAAAAAAAAATTGTTGGTTTTGTAAAATCTATTTTAATAAAAAATTGAAATTAAAAATTAATAATTTGGACAAATTTATTTATTTTATAATTTCTTTAATTAAATCCGTTTATTTTGTTCTGCGATCAAACACTTCAACTTTATATGAATATATGAAAAAAATCAAAAATATATATCAAAAGTCAAATAGAATTAGAACTGGTTCTACAATAAAATTTACATATGTAATGTCAACTGTCGTGTCAAATATTCGTTTTTTAGCGTTCACACTATCTGATTTTACATTTGACTTGCTGAATTTAACGTATCATATGTAAAATACATATAGTCTGAAGGCATCTTAAGAGAAAGATACCGTTTTTTGATAATTAATTAGAAAGAATATTATATTTATTGCTTGGTATGAACTTCTTTCTTTGAGAGGTATCAGCAGACTGTTCTGTGGTCCATTTGATGTAAACTAATCAATTAATAGTTGTTTGTATTTTTGTACATCCTTAGGAAATAATTACAGATTGGAGGAATATTATTGTCTATGAAAAGCTTATAGTTTTTGAAATGTGTTCGATTTAAAGACTTCCAGTTTAATTTATAAGCGCACAACGGGGATGTTTAATTTCTTTGGTTTAAATATCGGAATATGTTACTCGCAGAGCTGCAAACCTTACCCGAACCCGAACCCGAAACCGCTCCGGAACAAGCATTTTGACGAACCAGAATCCGAACCTGGATTCAGTAAAAAATTGAATTTGGTTCAGGTTCACCATTTTATTCGCAATCATATTCAACTATGTTTATTTTATTTTAAACTGAGAATAAAAAAAATAGTAAAATACTTACATAGTCACATATTTGCGTACTGAGTAAACACACGTATTATGCTTAGCAATTTAAACATGTACGTACCTAGTAATATACCTACTAGAAATATATGTAAGTAAGTAAATACAACTACAAAAATTATTTAGAGAGATAATATTCTACTTGTATATCCAAATGTGTATTGCTTTTGGTATAGCTAGTCATAGTTTACATATTCCATTCCAAATAGAAAGAAGTAAACACAATTTGTTTTTGTTTTTTTCATGTTTCTTCAAGAATTTTTTTCTCTACTTCTAATTTCTATGCCTACTATGCACTTGCAAATAAAATAAAGCAAAAAATAATACATAGGTAAAATTAATAGATTTTGATTTGCAATCAGTAATGCTGCACTTGTTATGTTGATTAAAAAATTTGAACCCGAACCAGGACCGAACCCCCAAAATTTTCCAGTTCAAACCCGAACCCGAACCTGAACCCGAGTTTTTGTGGGTTTGCAGCGCTGGTTACTCGCAATCTCAATTCCCATTAAATAATGTTAACCGCAGCCTGCTATATACTGACAATATACTCAATATAAAGATGGCTTTGTGGCAACGTATTTAATGTCAGACTTCAAATATTGCGAAAAAGAAATGTGAAAATTTATCGTCTTAACTTTTTACTTTCAACATGAATTTGCAAAGTAAACAACAAGTTTCCTTGTACGTAGTAAAACCTTCATAGGGAGTAAACATTTATTATAAATAGTGAAAATCAGGCAATTAAGAAAATCTCCGAAATCTATTTTTGGAAATGAAAGGACCATCATTTTTTTTTGTCCATTTCACTTCGCGACGAAGCATCGGGCCTTCCATTTGGCATCTCCATCTCACACGGTTTGCTGCTGATGTTTTTGCATTCTCCCATGTGAGGTTACACTGGCTGAGTTCGTTTATTATGGTGCGTCTCCAGGTGTTACTTGGATGCCCGTGCCTTCTGCTTCCTGGGGGGTTCCACTCCAGGGCCATGCGACTTATGTTGTACTGATGTTTTCTTAGCGTGTGCCCTATCCACCTTCATTTTTTCTTTCTTAATTGCTTCGGTATGGGTTCCTCTCTTGTGAGTCTCCATGGATCTTCGTTGGATATTCTGAGCGGCCAGAATATTCTGCAGATTATGCGCACACAGCGGTTAGTGAAGACCTGTATCTTTTGAATGTTGGCGTTGGATGACATCCATGTTTCGCTACCATACATTAATACGATTTTCACGCATGCGTTGAACATCCTTAATTTTGTTTTCCTTGAAATTATGGTGTTTTTCCATACTGGGTACAAACGTCCGAATGCTTTGCCCTTGCTTTGTTAAGTCTCTTGTTCACATCCGCCTCCACACCACCATCTGTGGACATTATGCTACCGAGATAGTTGGGTCCGTTTTCAGCATAATGAGATGGTTGTTGTTGCGTAATAAGACCCATATTAAGAGACATTTATTAAAAGATGTTTTCTAGGAGGATGGTGCTTACTGTTTATTATAAAAAAATGTGTCGCATGGCTAGATAAGTTTGAAAGTTTAGTGCTTTAAAAGAGGTCTTAACTGCGTGTTAACACTTAACACTTCAAATATGTAAAACTAATTTATGATATATTTTTGTTGTGTACTTGTGTAAGTGATGGTCAGCGAAAAATCCTCAATCCAAGCCCTCCTGGAGGGTGCCGACCGCACATAATTACCAGCCAGGTGGTTAGGTACTAAGAGAAAGGTAAACTAGGAATGTCTATATGTATCGACTGGGGTAAACCTGGGCCGGATTCAAGGTGTTATACGACCCATGCCGATGATAAGACTGGCTGAAGACCCAGTCTTAAAAATAGCGCAGTCGCGAACGGGGTATTCGGAGTACATGGCGAGTCTCCGAATAAATTAGCCTTACCCTATATCTCTCTCTTAGCCTTACCCTAAATCTCTGCATAGGGCCTAAGGAAAGTCTTTTTCTTCGTACTCGGGGGTTCAATTATGGAACAAAATTTAAAAAAAAGATGTGAAAAAAGAGTTCGCCGGCACTTCCCAAAAGTCGGCAAGTAAAGCGACCAAACCAGACACTAGCAGTGCTAAGGAAAGTTGCGAATAACCAAAGACGGTACGTAAAGTGCGGGCGTCGAATCAAGCTTTCTTTGATGAACGGTCGGCCTATGAAATAATTGAGAGGTTAGCTCTCTCAAAGTTGGTTAGGTATCTGAGAACTTCTTATTCTTGGCCAAAACAGTAGTAGACCAGGTCAAGCCCCAAGAAGGACAAATCCCAAGATCATCGAAGGGCCTTATGTGCAAGAGACAGAGTTTACCAAATGCGCGACAGGGTAATTCAAAGGTTAGATTGCTAGGGAGCAACCAGCTAACCAAGCCATTCAGTGAAATTTCCAAGGATAGTTTAATTCTGGCAGTCATGAAGGAGAAGTTAGAGGATGGGGATATTTCTATCAGTAACTGGAAGAAGGTTGTTGTTGCTTTAAACACAACTTTCTTCTGTAGAGACCACCCTCAAATTGAAAACCTGCGCTAATCAGAGATCGGTAGATCTCTACAAGCAGGCGAAAGGGAAGGTGGGAAGTCTGTGGGGGGAGCCCAGGCTCAAAGCCGTAAGAAGGGAGGAACACCCTAGCAGGCCAAGAGCTAGGGTGTGGCTGCCTAGGGAACCTGCCGAAGCAGACACGATTTTCAAAATGATGAAAGTGTCAAATTTCCAACTTCCAATTCGCAATTGGAAGATTACCAAACTAGGGAAAGTAGTAGGAAAATCCCGAAAGGCGGTGGCCATTGTCAATAAGGACTCCCTACAACCCCTAGCGAAAACCAAAGGGGTCATACGGTAGGGTTTAACGGCGGTAACACTGAGGGTATATAAGAAGGATGAGGTGGAAGCCTCAAGGATATTATATTGATCCAAAAGCCACGGGTGGCAAAAAAAGATTTTCATGAACTCAAGATACCACGTTGTACGTTTTTATATAATATAAGAAACCTAGAGCGTGATCACTTGCTAAAAATACATTAAATTTAAATTTTATATTTAATTACAGTGATGCTGATATGGTCACGGCGAGCCTAGACCTAAAAACTCAAGGCTCTGAGTTTTTGCGGCGTATCTTCCTCACGACTCGCAAGATTTACTACCTCCATCCAATCTTGCAGAATTGTTTTTGCGGATGCTAGAAGGATGAACATCATAACCTGCGACGCCAATGCTCACCATGACAGCTGAGGTAGTTCGGATACCAACAAAAGACGAGAGTCATTCATTGATTACATTTTAAGTACTAACCTTCTTATTTGTAACATTGGCAGGGAATCTACCGTTTACTACTAATAGGCAAGAAGTCCTAGACATAACCTTAGTCGCAGACTTCATTTATTCTAAAATAAACTCATGGAAAGTTTCTGATGAGCATTCCTTTTCAGATCACAGATAGCTTGAGTTCACTCTGGCGAAAGTCCTCCAATAAAGTCAGTCTATCGAAATCTTACGAGAACTGACTGGAAGAAATAGAGCGAGCATCTTAAAGTCAACGCTTCCCTCTTTAAACCTGGAATTCCTAAAAATATCTTTGATCTAAATAGCCTGGTAAACGTTTTTACTAAGGCTTGCAATAAGTACTTTGAGCATTCGTGTCCCATCAGCCAGCCTAGGGGAAAACCTAAACCACCTTGGTGGAATGATGAAATCAACGCTCTAAGGAAAAATAGTAGGAAGGCGTTTAATAATGCCAAAAAAACAAATGAGGTACAGGACTGAAGCTCTTAGTCAGTACAAAAAAGCACTTAAAAAAGGCAAAAATAGACACTTGTAGACTATTCTGCGGAGGTATAGAAAACGTGGCATCCCCATCCCTGGCAAATCCCATGGTCCTCAGTCTTCTTAAAGAAGAAGAGGCGGGATGCGCAACAATCGCCTATGACAACGATGTTGCTGTCGTTGTCAGTGGTAAGTTCCGAGATAGTCTCAGGGACGTTTTGCAACTTGCACTAAACAAAATCACATCACGGGCTACAGACTGTGGACTGTCAGTAAATCTACAGAAAACAGAACTGGTCCTCTTTACAATGACATATGAAATTGCCAAATTAAAGCCTCCTTCGCTAAGTGGCTCCGCTCTTGCCTATAGTTAAACAGCGAAACTTCTTGGTCTAGCTCTACACAATAAGTTAAGCTGGAAGGCTAGCATCTCAGAAAGGGTAAAGGAGGCCTCTATAGAATTTTACTCATGCAAAAAAACCACTGGTAGGAAATGAGGACTTCAGTCATACATGACCTACTGGCGATACACATCGGTAATAAGACCCATTCTTATATACCGAGTCCTAGTATGGTGGAAGGCAATCGATAAAGATGTCAACCGCAAGGCAATTGCTAGTGTTCAAAGAACTGCCACACTATGTATTAGTGGCTCTTTAATAACACCCGCTTCTGCAGCATTAGACATCATGCTTAATCTAATGCCTGTAGAATATTATAGCAAATTTGCAGCCGCAAACACAGCTGTCAGATTGAAAGCTACATCCCAGTAGATCAATTCATGAAAAGGTCACTCGGATATCATAAACCAATTCAAATCCACTCCCGTTTTACGTATTACGTATTTTAGCAAGTACGTATTCTCTCAGATAGTCAGGCTGCGTTGAAATCTCTGGAATCAACATATACAACCTCGAAGACTGTAATAAACTGCCGAAAACTTCATAACAACTTGGCCGGGCAGTTTAGCATTCAGCTCTACTGCGTACAAGGTCATCGAGGTATTCCGGGAAATCCAATCATCTGCTTTCTCTTAAAAGGGCAGACATTAGAATGACAATGTGTATAATCACCGGGCACTGTCTAATAGGGAAGCATGCCAGAAGACTTAGCTTATTTGCAAACGACTATTGTAGAAATATTGTAAAAATATTGTAAAATATTGTATTTATTTATTATAAAGCCTTTAAGAGGGAATTATATCCCTATTTCATTCGAATTTGGAACATCAACTTCAGGAATTTTGTTTATAGTAGAAAGCATATCAATAATTGTATTTAATGTTATTTCTGTATTAGCAATATATTTATTAAAATTAGCAACGTGTATGTTGAAATCATTACGTAATTCTTTTATTTCATTTAGAACTAAAAGAAAAAGAAATTTAAATTTGAATTAGCAAATGCAATATAAAAAATAAACTTTTTATTACTTTCTTGTTGTATTGCAATTTCTTGAATTTGAATAACTGGAATATTGCCAGTTGAAATACCAAGATTTTGTTCGATTGCAGAATTTGATGTAATATGATTTACTATAGGTGGAACTTTTAATATGTAATATATTAGATATTTAAAAAATTTCTATTAATTTAAAGATTTTACCTTCGTCTGCTATACTTGCCATTATTTCATTAAAGCTCAATTCTTCTATATTCAATTGTCCATTTTTAGTAGTAAGTACTTCAGTAACTCTGTAAGTAGATGACAACTCTTCAGAAGTAGACGACAGATACTGAAACTCATCTGAGCTTTCTTTTTCAATAGCTGTTCTCCAGTCATCTAAAAAATAAATTTATTGTTTAAATAAGTTCAGAGTACAAACAAATTCTAGCCAAAAATATATTCTTACCAATATTATCTATTAACACCCTGCAATTTAATTTTTGCCAGTTGTAACGTGGTGGGATACAATTTTTCCTATCATTCAACCATTCACTTCTTTTATTTGGCCATAATAATATTTTACCGTCAGTAACCCAATTAGGATCGTCATCGATATCTGATGATGTTGAACATTCATTATCGTAATCATAATTTTGATCAATATGGGCACAATATTATCGTCAAAATTTGAAATAGGCCTAGAAAATACACTTGAATCTGTTGAGTTTTCACTAATTTCACTTTTATTAATTATTTTATGAACAGCAATTTCACTTTCTATTATTCTTGAATATTTTTTATTCCGAATATTTAATATATTATTTACTCGTCGCTTATAAGTTCTACTCTACGTCGCTATAAGTTCTGATCTACTTATTATTTTATTTTTAAATATAGATTTCATTTTTAATTTCAACATACACCAATCCGTAAACAGCGATATAGAAAAATCAATTACACAATAAAACAATTTGTACTTAAAAAGTTATAAAAAAAACTTTTAAATTCAAAATCAGTTATTTTTAATCTAAGAGCTAACCAAGAGGTTACAAAAAAACTGAAATATAATTTCTAGAATTTATCAATAGTTTTAAATGAGTTGTATTTTAACTAAACATCAACCAAAAAGTTTTAGAAAAGTTATAATAAAACCAGATAAAACTTTTAAGTTCTAAATTAACTAAATTATAGCTGAAAATCAACTAATAAGTTGCATACAAGTTTTATTACATCTACATGCATATTTAAATTGGTTTAATGCAGTGGTGACTCTTCATATATGTATTGCTAATTTCGTGGATGAATATTTTAATAAAAAAGCCTATCAAAATTCAAACATCGAAAAATTGATAGAAAACACAAATACATATTTACTGCAACACATTAATAAATAATGTGTATGCATAATATAATGCATATACATATGCACCTTTAGCAAGAAGCGCGTGTTTTAGCGATATATGAACTAAATTTTAATACATATATGTATGTATGATAAAAATATAAAACACAAACCAAAAAAAAAACAAAAATCAAGAAACTCTCCTAATTTTCAAATAATCTCCAAATTAACTTTGAATCTTAAACTAGAACATTATGAGTGTATGACAAAACAAATTAATTAAAAAAATAAAAAGAAGATAAACAAACAGCCATACAGCTACATAGGTGTGTATAGATTCTTTAAACAAAATTAAAGCGTATCTACACGCATATTGATTTAATTAATGTTATTATATTAATAATTAAAGAATAAGTATAATAAGAAGTGTCACACTTAAAATTTTTAATTCTTAATACATATTTCACAATGTAAAAAATAGACGGTACATAATAAGAATTTAATGTGTTAAGGGAGATTGAAAATTGTACTAGTAAATATAAAATGCTCATGCTTTTATGTAAGGCAAAAAAATTTAAGCGGCACAATTTAAAAAAAAAAAAACTTTAGTAATCATATTACTATAATACAATGTACTATTTTTTTTCATTATAAATTACATAATATGCAGTAAACATATTAGCTTTTACCTCTTTTAGTTAAGCGATTTTTATTGTTTAAGTGGTAGTAAAAACTTGCATTTGGTTTACGAAAACGAAGAGTGAAACTTGTTACTATTCTTTGATTTTAAATTATAACACATAGATAAATGTAAATACAGAAATTAATATTAAATGAATTTTTTTTTAAATATATGTATATGGTACATTACATACATTATATAATATTATACAGTTGGTTTTTAGGAAAAAGAAAAATTAATTTGATATTTAAAACATATTAATAATAATAACACCAGGTTTTAAGTAAAGTACATAATATAATGTTGTTTTTAATATACATAATTAAGTTGTAAAATAGGTGAGACGCTACTGCTTTAATCATAGTTAAAAATTAACTAATAAGTTCCAGAGGAGTTGTAACACAACTTTCTACAATATTATATTCTAAGTTATATTAAAACTATAAATTTTTTTATAAGTTGCAGAAGAGTTAAAAAATAACAAAAAAAAAAATCATTAAAAATGGGTTTAAAATTAGCGTCTTAAACACGAATAAGAAACACTTATAAGTTTTAAAATAAATAAAATATCTGGAAATACAAATAAAACCTCAAAAGTTTTTTTAAAACTATTTTGTAACCGTAACGAAACAACTTTTTAGTTATACGTTATTTTACAACCGAATTATTACTTTTCAGGATGGTTGTTTTCAAACGTGGGTTATATTTTGTTATTTGGGTCGTTTCATTTGTATGATCAGCGTCTATTTCAATTTAATTCTCTTTTAAAATTGCTCTCATTGCTCAGTGTTACAGTTACATTTACATGTGCATTGTTTTGAATTGTTATTATTGAAAATAATACTAGAATAAGTTCTTTCTCTAATAGAAAAAACGTTTCTCTGTCTATATCTGCTGTCTGATTTGCTTCACATAAGACTAATGTTTTAGTACTTCTACATAATGAAGGGTTTCCAATGAATTACAAAGCTATTTGTGACCTCTTTGTAAACTATCATGAGTCTATTGGCGTGCCCATTAAAATGATGCAAGAAGACTAAAAAGCATTTCGTATTGTAATAGTAACTGCTATAATCACTTACAGCGATCGAGTGAATGTTATAATAAGTTTTTTCTTGCCAAAAGTTAAAAATAATTTAATCACTGTATCAACAAATAAGCATAAAGATCGGACAAGTAATCTCTCATTATATTATCAAAATGTAAGAGGATTACTAAAACAACACAAGTTTTTAGTAATTCCAAAGTACTAAACTCGGATATATTTAAGCTTACTGAGACTTGGTTATCTCCTTCTATTAATTCTCTTGAATTATTTGACAATTCCTACTTAGTGTACAGGAAAGATAGATATCAAAATGATATTGATATTTTAAATAATTCATTGATTCCTAAAGGTTGAGATGTTCTTATATCAGTTAAGAATAACTTTAACTCTTCACAGGTAGAAATGCCTGATTTAATAAACTGTGATGTAATAGTAGTTAAAATTGATTTAAATGTTTTAAATTTTTATATTCTATGTTGCTATATTCCTCCAAATTGTAATATAAAAGTTTAGCAAGATTTTTGCTCAGTTGTTGATTCTTTGAATAATAACTTAAATGACCTTGACGAACTCATAATATGTGGGGTTCCTAATTTGCCAAATATTAATTGCGAACTTCATGACGAAGAATGTTTCTACATTCCGACTAATTTAACCTCTAATGTCGAATCAACAGTTATAGATAGTTTGCTTGCATGCGGACTTCAACAAGTCTCTTCAACTAAAAATCTATTAAACAAACAATTAGACCTTCTTTTTACTTCTGACTGGGCAAATATAACTAGAATATTGACGGCAACACCTCTTTCAAAATTGATTGTCATCATTCCCCTTTCAGTTTTCAATTTCATTATAATTGTTTAAATAAATCGTCATTAAATATCTCACATAAATTTAATTTTTCCAAAACTAATTTTTATATGCTTAACAATTCTTTTCTTTCAATTGACTTTAATTCTTTACTAGACATATATGATTTAAATAAAACGATTGATAAATTTTACGAAGTAATTTACCATGGATTTGACTTGTATGTTCCTCGAGTTCGTGATAGAAATATCAATTCAAGCCCACCATGGTATGATGGTGTACTAAAAACTCTTAGAAATAAAAAAAATAAAGCGTGGAATGCATATTTAAAAAAGAAGGATAATATTTCTTATTCAAATTTTCAAAATTTATTTACCGCATTCAAATCCTTACTAAGTCTTAAATATGAAGCTTACATTAGTAAAATTGCTTCGCAACTTCGACAGATCCTAAATCTTTTTGGAAGCTTGTAAATAAAACTGTAAAATTGAAAAATAAATAATCTTTAAATTTAAATATAAAATGTTTATTGTTTTGTTTTTAATAAAATAAATATATAAACTTTCATTAATACACTCAATATAAAGGTGGCTTTGTAGCAACGTAATTGATGTCAGACTTCAAGTATGGCGAAAAAGAAATGTTGTGAGAATTTATCATCTTAACTTTTTATTTTCAACATGAATTTGCAAAGTAAACAAAAAGTTGTGTTGCTCGCATTAAAACCTTCAAAGGTAGTAAACATTTATTAGAAATAGTGAAAATCAGGCAATTAAGAAAATCACCTAAATCTATTTTTGGAAATGAAAGGACGATATTAGGAGCTAATATTAACAGATGTTTTTTAGGATGATGGTGCTTACTGCTTATTATAAAAAATTGTGTCGCATGACTAGATAAGTTTGAAAGTTTAGTGCTTTAAAAGAGGTCTTAATTGCGTGTTAACACTTAACACTTCAAATATGTAAAACTAATTTATGATATATTTTTGTTGTGTACTTGTGTAAGTGATGGTCGGTAAAAAATCCTCAATGCAAACTCTCCTCGTGGGTGCCGACCGGAAATCACCAGCTAGGTGGTTAGGTACTAAGGGAAAGGTAAACTGGTTATGTCATTATTTATCGTATTAATGACACCTCGGTTTTCACCGGAACCATCGGAATGGGGTAAACCTGGGTCGGATTCAAGGTGGTATAAGACCCATGCCGATGATAAGCCTGGCTGGAGGCCCAGTCGAGTACGAATATTCGGGGTACCTGGCGACCCTCCGAATAAATTAGCCTTACCCTATGTATATGAATCTTTGTATAATCTTTGCAATCAAAAAAAGATTCGAAACAAGAGTTAGCCGGCACTTCCCAAAAGTCTGCAAGTAAAGCGACCAAACCGGGCACTAGCAGTGCTAAGGCAAGTCACGAACAACCAAAGACGGTACGTAAAGCGGGCCCGTCGAAACAAGCTTTCTTTGATAAACGGTCGGCCTACAAAGTCATTGAGAGGCTAAGCTCTCTCAATGTTGGTCAGTTATCACGGTCAGCGCCAAATAGCTTCTTAGTCTGGGCCAAAACAGTAGTAGACCAGGTCAAGCCCCAAGAAGGACAAATCCCAGGTTCATCGAAGGGCCTTATGTTCAAGAGACAGATTTTACAAGATGACCCACAGAGTAGTTCCAAAAAGACTAAGTTGCTAAAAAGCAATCAGGTAACCAAGCCGTTCAGAGAAATTGACAAGGTTAGTTTAATTCTGGCAGTCATTGATGAGGGGTTAGAGGAAACTGGTATTTCTCCCAGTAACTGGAAGAAGGTTCATGTTGCTTTAAACACAACTTTCTTCTTCTTTGAGCTAGGGTGTGGCTGCCTAGGCAACCTGCCGAAGCAAAACACAATTTTCAAAATGATGAAAGTGTCAAATCTCAAACTTTCAATTCACAGATGAAAGATTGCCAAATTAGGGTAATAGGAGAATCCCGACAGGCATTGGTCATTGTCAATAAGGACTCCCTACAAACCCTAGCGAAAGTCAAAGGACTCATTAGTTACGGCTTCGCGGCGGTAACACTGAAGGTATATAAGATGGAGGATGTAGAAGCCTCAAAGGGCATCGGTGAAGGCCCAAGTCAAGCCCAAGTGGCAGACTCTAACCCATCCGATGTCGTTTACACAGAACTTCCTCGGCTCCAAAGAGAGTGAATCAAGTCATCAAGGCTGCGATGAAGACGATCTATTTAGATCTGATTTTGACAGCTTTTATAACGCCAAAACCTGATCAAAAGACTTTGAGGATGAAGCTGCCGCTACGGTGGTGGAGATTAAGGATGACTATGATAATGAAAATACTCCAAATTAATCTCCATCGCTCTAAAGCGGCTTTCGCTGCACATGAAATTCGCCCCAGGAGAAGGGGCAAGTATATTGTCTTGATCCAAGAGCCATGGGGACTCAATATACCAGGTTACACGTTGATGTATAATAAAAAGGAATGCAAACCTAGAGCGAACATACTTGCTAAAGATACATTAAATTTAACTTTTGTGTTTAATTACAGTGATGCTGATCTAGTCGGGGCGAGCCTAAAGCTAAAAAACTCAAGGCTCTAGGTTGTTCCGGCGTATCTTCCTCACTATTCGCAGGATTCACTTCCTCCATCCAATCGTGTAGAGTTGGTAGAGGATACTAAAAGGATGAACATTGGGGTCATCATTAGCGCCGACGCCAATGCTCACCATGACATCTGGGGTAGTTCGGATACTAACGAAATAGGTGAGTCACTTTTTGAATACATTTTAAGTACTAACCTTCTTATCTGTAACATTGGCAGGGAACCTACCTTTGTTACAACTAATAAGCAAGAAGTCCTGGACATAACCTTAGTCTCAGACTTCCTTTATTCTAAAATAAAAACGTCTCCGAGGTATCTAGACTTAGGAAAATCCTATCAACAAACCCCATGGTCCCCAGTGTTCTTAAAAAAGAGGATCGAAGACTGCTTATAATCCTGAAAGAGGAGGGATTCACAACAGTCACCTATGCAGACGATGGTGCTGTCGTTGTCAGTGGCAAGTTGCCAGATAGTCTCAGGGACATTTTGCAACTTGCACTAAACAAAAACACAACATGGGTTACAGATTGTGGAGTGTCAGTTGATCTACAGAAAACCGAACTGGTACTCTTTACAAGGAAATATAAAATTCGCAACTTAAAGCGACCTTCGTTAAGTGGCTCCGCTCTTGTCTTTAGTTATACGGCGAAATTTCTTGGTCTAGACAGGAAGTTAAACTGGAAGACTAAAATCTCAGAAAGAGAAAAGAGTTGCACTCGTACTCGTTGCAAAGGTTGCACTTTACTCGTGCCAAAGACCATTGGTAGTACATGGGGCCTTGATCCATACATGATTTACTGACTATACTGATCCGTAATAAGACCCATTCTTATGCACTTATATAGTATGGTGGAAGGCAATCGATAAATAGGTTAACCGCAAGGCAATCGCTAGGGTTTACAAAACTGCCATACTATATATTAGTGGCTCTTTAATAACAACCCCTTCTGCGGACATCATGATTAATCTAATGCCTGTAGAATTTATAGAAAATTTACAGCCGCAAACACAGCTGTAAGATTGGAAGCTACACCCCAGTGAATCAATTCATGAGAAGGTCACTCGGATATCATAAACCAATTCAAGTCCACACCCGTTTTGGTGGACTACATGTCGCCCAATTACTTCTTCGGGAAATCGCACGTGACGAGCATAGGCCAAGCCGTGAGTATTGGAACTCCAACATAGTGATTCTATACGGATGGTTCAAAAATGAATAGCAGTGTAGGATGCGGAGTCCTCTCAGAAAATCTGAGTATCAGTCACAATGTCCAATTATCAGATCATTGTAGCGTATTCCAAGCAGAAATTGTGGCAACTCAAGAAGTCTTGACTCAAATTGAATATAAGCGTTTTGACTGCAAAGTAAGTTCGCGTTCTGTCAGATAGTCAGGCTGCGTTAAAATCTCTGGAATCAACATATACAACCTCGAAGAATGTAATAAACTGACGAAAACTTTTTAACGACATAGCCAAGCAGTTTAGCATGGCTGGGTTTAGCATCTGCTGGGTACCAGATCATCGAGGTATTGCGGGAAATGAAAAAGATAATGAGCTTGCAAGAATCGGTACAATCATACAAGTCCTACCGGATAGGGCAAGACTAGGGGTACTTCTACCCAAAAGCAAAACGTTACTTCGAAAGGAAATAAGAGGTATGGTAAATAACAAATGGTCAAAATTGACCTCGTGCAATGTCGCAAGATTGATATGGCCCATAACCGCTTCGAGACAATCCAATCATCTGCTTTCTCTTAAAAGGGCAGACATTGGAATGGCAATGGGTACAATCACGGGTCACTCTCTAATAGGGAAGCATGCCAGAAGACTTGGTTTATCTGCAAACGACTATTGTAGAACCTGCAAAAATGAAGAAAAGGAGAAAACTACTCTCTTTCTTTTGCACATGCCCCGTCTAGTCGGCAAGAAGGAATGCACATTTGGAGCAATATCTCTTCAACAACCTTAGCGATCTAGCAGGTAAAAATGTGAAGGGCATGCTTCGCTTAGCAAAAAGCTCAAATTGGTTTTAACGAGTGGGATAGAAAAGTTTCTATGTGGTATAACAATGGACCAAATTCTGTTTAAGTGCGACTTTTTGGCAGCCACCTTAACCAAACCTAATCGGTGCAGGTGATTTTATTTTATTTTTAATGAGAATCTACCCCAATTCGCAATGTTTGTATATTCATTTTGTTGAAGTAACGGGATGGGGGCTGCCGCCCCTATATCCCCGCTAACAATTTAAACAATCCACTTTTTGAATTCGGCAAATAAACGCATGGAATAGAAATGAAATGGAAATCAATTACTGCTAACCTCTAGGTTAAGTGTACTTTTCAGATTTCCAGGTAAAATAAAGAAAAATTAGGAGCAGTTTCGTTTATCAGCTTCGTGTACTGCTCTCATCACTAGGCATGTAGAGTTGAAAACAAATCCTAAAATTTAAGTTTTTCAGCTCGTTCTATATATAAGTAGTTTTTTACCAATACTTTATTTTTCACAAATTTACATAAAATGAGATAATAAAAACAACAATTATAAATAGAAATATATTACCGTTTATTTCAATATTTACGTTACGCCTAGGTATCAAAAAAATATTTACACATAAAATATTTACTTATTTTTTTAGTTATGTACGTTTGATAAGTAAAAAGATTTATTTATTCTAATATTCTATTTAAAAACTATTATATAAGCATAATATATTCATAATTCATTATGAAAATAATTTATAGGAATAAACATTTTTCTCTATAACTTTACTTAAAGCAAGTGCATACATATACTTTCTCTAATTTCTAAAATTGAATGAGAACAGGTATAAAAAAATGTCCAAACACTACAAAATCAAAATTCATTTTCTTAATAGTTTTGGTAAAAACATAAAGCCAAATGCAAATCAAGTGAATCATCTAAATTCTTGTTTCAAAAAATCTCTTCTTGTACAATCATTTATGGAGACTTATTTCTCTCGTTGCATACCCTTATAAACTCAAAGTGCTGCAGCGGGGAAATGCTCTAGTGTGAAACGGGGTTTTATAAAGTATTCCGTCCGTTTACATTAGTCTCTTCGCATCTACTTTTTTCATTACGTTTAACCTTTCTTTCACGTAAGCAAATTTTCTGGTTTTGTAGTTTTAAAATTTCATTCATCTTTTTTAACACCAGAAATTTTAGAGTTGAAAAAAAGAATCTACTAATGCAAAGACAAACTGAAATTAAAGATTTTTTGAGGGTTAGAAAAATTTTATGTAACTACATATACATTCATTTTTTGAAAATTAAATACGGACACATATAAAAAATAAAAAAGAATCTACTTTTTGAAGACAAATTAAAACGTAATTGGTCTTCGTGAAGCGGATTCAGCATGCAAATTGTAAACTAAAGTAAAGTTTAAATTATTGTAAAATAAAATATATGTTTGCATATGTACATATATACATTTTTTGTTATTTGTATTTTTTTTATTATTTCCTTTATTTCATTTTAGATAACTTTACAAAGGTTTAAAAATTATGTAATAAGACATTAAAAATAAGACATTAAAAGAAAAGTAAAATAACACATTAAAAGCAACTGATATGTAATTCCGAAAACTGATACATATGTACATAAGTATAAGTACATGAAAATTGTATATGGATGTACATATGTAAAATAATATACATAAGTAATAAACCTAATATAGTAAATAATATTATTAAACTTAAACATGCAGATTTAAATTTATTTATAGTATTAATAAATTAATAATGGTTAATATTTCAAACTTTCAACCAAACACAATTATTTTTTTGGAAAATTGACATGAAGTTCTGTGGTCCATTTGGTATAAACTCATCACTCATTTGTAGTCATAATACCATGACTTTTGCCTCTGGCATTGCATATATCTCACCATTTTCGTATGATTTCATAGAAATATGTGGTTGGTTGTATTTTTTTACATCCTTTTAAGGATGTAATTGCAGATTGGAGGAATATTATTGTCTATAAAAAGCTTATAATTTTTAAAATGTCCTCGATTTAAAGACTACCAGTTTAATTTATAAGCGCAAAACTGAAATGTTTGATTTCATTGTTTTGAATATCGGAATATGTTAATCGCTACCTCGATTTACGTTAAATAGTGTCAACCGCAGCCTCCTATACACTAAGAATATACTCAGTATAAAGGTGGCTTTGTGGCAACGCATTTGATATCAGACTTCGAGTATGGCGAAAAAAATGTTGTGAACATTTATCGTCTTAACTTATTAATTGCGTGTTAACACTTATCACTTCAAATATGTAAAACTAATTTATGATATATTTTTGTTGTGTACTTGGGTAAGTGATTTTTTTCATTTTTACTGTCAAACGTCAAATTGGTACCTTAATGAGAATCTACCCCAATTCCCAATGCTTGAATATTCATTTTGATGAAAAGAATGGGCCCAAAATGTCGCACACGCATATATAAAACCTTTGATAGTGTGTGTATCCACAAGCTATGAACAACACATTTACAAATTGTTGGTTTAGTCTGATTGAAATGTCAAAAAATATTTTTAGTATACTTTAAGACTAAATAAACACGAGCGCGCGGACTTTTAATTATAAACTAAAAATAGTAAAAAAAAATATTTATAAATAATAATTATGATGAATATTAATAATTTAAAGTTAATACAATTTCATTTTTAAATAATTTTGTTTATGTAAATAATTATATTTCTGGGTAGTTACTGTTTACATAATTTATGTTAAATATTTAACATAAACAAGTTTAAATATTTAGAAATTTAAAATTTATAAATTAACTTACAGACAATTAAATTAAAGTGTAAATATAAAATAAATTTAATGGGTTAAATTTAATTTAAATTTAGTGATACATTGAATATGTAAATAGTGTACCTACCTACCTATAAGTGCCCGCCTTTATACATAAGTGTAATTATTTTCAATTGAAGGTCAACGAATATTTGTAGTTAGTTTTTGTAATTAAATTTTAGTAGTTAGGTTTTGTAAATAAATTTTAGTAGTAGCTAAATTTGTAATATTTTAAATTTTGAAATTATATTTTTGATATATTTTTAGCTGTCAATGAGTACACAATGGAACACATAAAAAAGGATATGAATATACATATTTGGATAATCTGAATATTATTTTTATTTAAAATTTTTTTAAATTTTATATAAATTGTTTTTGTTAATTATATATTTTCTGTTATTTTTTTTCAAGAATACAATTTTTTAAAGGCCTTTTTTCCTGGACTATAACATGCAAGTGTTTTTAAATAAATAAATAAATAAATAATTTTTTAATTTTCTTTTTATAAAATTATTTTACATATAAATACATTATAAAATATACATATACTTATGTGCAATACAAGTATGTTCTTATCTGCGAGTTGTACACCTAAAATACGTTAAAAAAACTGAATTAAAATGAAAGAAAAAGAAGAAATAATTAAAATTTAATTAAAAAAACCATAAAAAGAAAAAATGTTTTACTTGTTTAACGTCTTGCAACTAAATGACGACTAAGACGATTACATGTTTATCTGATTAAATTTCATGATCTAACACTACTAGTAATTTTTTGAAGGTTTTGTTGATCAATAAATTAATAAGTTGAAGGTTTTCTTAATCTATAAATTAATCCTAATATCTTTTAAAAAATATCACCGTATTTTCCAAAAGCCGGTGAAAAAATTGTGACAAACCTATTACGCATCAATGTTTTCATCCATACTGGTTCATTAATGGACCATTAGTTAATGAAAACTGGATGAGAAATTAATTGGTTGTAGTTCTATTCTCATCCATTTTCTTATTCATTTTCTCATCAATCTAGTGTCAAAACCAGCTCATTGAGAAAAATGGCTTCTTTTTTTTTAAGTTTTTTGGAATGTTCAGAGTTTAGACAATTTTGTAAATATCATGTGAAAAATAAATATCATATCATTGTAAATATCATAAATTCAGTTGACATTTGACATTGACACAAAAATAAATTCGGTTCATATTTAAAAAATAAAGTATTTAGCTATTTTGAAATCAAGAGAAATATATTATAGGGAAAAATTTAAAAAAAATGAAAGATAAATGATATAGTTAATTGTGAGAAAGAAGAAGGTTCTTATTCTTTGAATCGCTTTTATTTTCTGATTAATTAAAAGTTTATAAAATTTCCAATAGGTATAAAAATTAGCTTGTTAAGCAAATTTGAATTTTAATAATTAAAACGCGTTGCAATGTGATCACTTTATAACGTGGTCACTATGCAATGAGTTTTATGTGTGTTAATGTATTGGAATCAAAAATAGCAAATTACACCGGATGCGCGTGTTACTATTAATGCGCGTGGACATTTATTTAGGGAGGAAAGGTGAACGGTTAATTTTATATAATACCTCCCAATCTAAAAAAGTTTGCATCCTCTGCAATTGGACTGCTTACAGAAATCTTAATGGCTTGTGTTTCTTTATTATTAAATTTTTAATTGTTTTCGGGATTTTTTATGAACCGATTGCAAAATGTGATTCCCTTAAATTTACATATTACAAATGCTAAAAATACAATTATAGATAATACAATAAAAATTGTTTCATAAAAAAATGTACTTATAATATTGTGTTTGTATTCGAATAATTCAATTTTTTCTGTGTTTATAATATTATTTTTATGTATAAATTCTAAGATTAAATTGTTTAACACTTTTGTATAATTTACATGTAAGGTTTGAATTACAAGAGCATTATTTGAATAATTTTGTACTTGATTATTAAAGTTAAAGTTTTTGGATGTCAGAATCTAGTTGTTTGCCTTGAGAGTTTGGGAATGGAATAACGGCAGCGTTGTAGTGTTTTTCTTTACAAAAGTTTGGAAGACCAATAGCAAAAATTAATGTTTTCTTCATAAATAGAATTCCGTTTGTAATGTAGGGTAAAATTTCTACGGTGATGTTGTAATTATTTATTTCTTCATCCGTAAGAATGTTATGGGCCATAATGTTTAATTTGCTCATCATAACTAACTAAGCTCGAAGTGTAACGTAAAATCTTTCTGTTTCAGCTGTTAAGTTATGAGTAATACATTTAAGTGTTTGGTTGTAATTTTTTTGTTGGACATTTACGAAAACGGTTACATCGTAAAGATTTTTTATTAAATCATTATTAATTATGACTTACTTACTGATTCATTGGCGACCTGTTCGACGTTGTTATTTAAGTTTTTTAAGTGATTCTGAATATCGGCAGCATCTTCGCTGTCCATATTACCCGATATAAATTTAATCGCGCTGCCTAGAGCGTTAATTAGTCCTCGTTTATTTCGTGTGTAGTTTTTGTGAATACGCGGAATGAAAAGATTTAAGTTATGTTTAGTTAGAGTAAGCTCTCTTTTTATAAAGTGTTCCTGATCCAGTTTATTGATATTCGAAATTTTTAAGTTGTTTTCGAAGTTTTTAATAGATTCCTCGAAAACCTTCAGATCAATAATATGAATTATTTTTCTATAATTATCGACAACATTTCTTTTGTTTAATTTTAGTACGGTATCCATTTTAATTTTTTATAGGGAGTATTTCTATGTATTGACTGCAAACGCACAGCAAATGTACAGTTACTATCGCGATTGTGATTGCAGGATTCATCTAAAATAAAAAAAAATTATTAATTTTGAAATTTAAATTTTCTTTTTCTTTGGGTGTTATTATATCTAGTATTACGTTTATTACTAATATCGATAATTTTATCATTTTCTATTCTATGCTCATGTATCCTTTTATATTTAGGTTTAATTTTGCCTACACTACGATTCTGTACAACGTTTTCTTGAAACCTGTAGCTTTTATTTTTGTTCTTATTTAGTTTATTGATTCTAGTTAATTTATCTTCTCGAAATTTTTCTGCTAATATCCTAATTTCTTCGCAACTAATATTTTTCTGAATGAAATCTATTGGTCGTAGTCCCGTTTTGGTGTGAATTGTGTTATTATAAAATATGGCTTTTCTGGCTCTATCGTCGAGGTCCATTTTGTCTATTTCCATTATACGAAGATGTTCATTTAACGTGCTGTGTAATCTTTCTATGTCGCTATTCCCTGTTTTGCTACCCGCTGAAGTTATATGGCGTTCTATGTTGTTTTCTTTTAAGAATAGTTCTACTGAGTTATGGAGCATACAGCGTTCATTGTTATATATAAGTTTGTTTATTTTTCCTAAGTACATTATTATTTCTTTAATTGACTTCAATATTGAGATCCAAGTCCTATCGTTTAATATATGCAGGGTCGCGTATTTACTGAATTTGGCTATAGTTGTAAGGTACATCACGTTTCTGATAGGAAACCAGATGTCGATGTAGACTATTTTATTAAAAGAGTTAGCATTTTCTGAAATTTTTAATGGTATTTTTATGGGATGCCGATCGTGTTTAGCTAGGGTACAGGTTTCGCAATTGTTAATAAAGATTGTAATTAGTTTCAGTAGATCGGGATGATAGTACTTTTAGTTCTTTAGTTTCTTTTAGTTCTTGAAACACTTCATTTATGCTTCGATGGTTATTTTTTAAATGCTATCTCTTCCTTTATAATGGTTGCTCTTCCTTGTTCTTTATCAGATATATCGATAAGTTTTATATTTGATTTCATACCCCAAAGCAAATTTTGTGGTTTTGTAGTTTTAAAATTTCATTCTTCTTTTTTTACACCAGAAATTTTAGAGGTGCAAAAAATAATCTACTAATGCAAAGAGAAACTGAAATTAAAGATTTTTTGAGGGTTAGAAAAATTTTATGTAACTACATATACATTCATTTTTTGAAAATTAAATACGGACACATATAAAAAATAAAAAAGAATCTACTTTTTGAAGACAAATTAAAACGTAAGTGGTCTTCGTGAAGCGGATTCAGCATGCAAATTGTAAACTAAAGTAAAGTTTAAATTATTGTAAAATAAAATATATGTTTGCATGTATGTACATATATACATTTTTTGTTATTTGTATTTTTTTTATTATTTCCTTTATTTAATTTTAGATAACTTTACAATGGTTTAAAAATTATGTAATAAGACATTAAAAATAAGACATTAAAAGAAAAGTAAAATAACACATTAAAAGCAACTGATATGTATTTCCTAAAACTGATGTGTACATAAGTATAGGTACATGAAAATTGTATATGGATGTACATATGTAAAATAATATACATAAGTAATAAACCTGATATAGTAAATAATATTATAATAAGCTTAAACATGCAGATTTAAATTTATTTATAGTATTAATAAATTAATAATGGTTAATATTTCAAACTTTCAACCAAACACAATTATTTTTTTGGAAAATTGAGATGAAGTTCTGTGGTCCATTTGGTATAAACTGATCACTCATTTCTAGTCATAATATCATGGCTTTTGCCACTGGCATTGCATATATCTCACCATTTTCGTATAATTTCATAGAAATATGTAGTTGGTTGTATTTTTTTACATCCTTTTAAGGATGTAATTGCAGATTGGAGGAATATTATTGTCTATAAAAAGCTTATAGTTTTTAAAATGTCCTCGATTTAAAGACTTCCAGTTTAATTTATAAGCGCAAAACGGAAATGTTTGATTTCATTGTTTTGAATATCGGAATATGTTAATCGCTATCTCGATTTACGTTAAATAGTGTCAACCGCAGCCTTCTATACATTAAGAATATTCTCAGTATAAAGGTGGCTTTGTGGCAACGCATTTGATATCAGACTTCAAGTATGGCGAAAAAAATGTTGTGAACATTTATCGTCTTAACTTATTATTTTCAACATGAATTTGCAAAGTAAGCAATAAAGTCTGATTTTCATTGTAGCGATTTATCCACGAAACTGTTAGAGCATAGATAGAAGATACAAAAATGACATGTGTGTAAAAGAGAAAACTCTATAAAAAAATCGTCCAGCGATATTTTTATTTTCCGAAATATCGGCCATAAAATTCAGCATTATCGCACGTAAATTGGTTGGAGTTGGATTTTTTGCTGAATTTTATCGGCGATTTTTCTGAATAAACTAATATACACATGAAAAAAATTTGAATGTCACATAGAAAAATTCGCACACTATTTGATATTCTTATTGTAAGTTGACATTTCAATTTTGAAGTGTCAAACCGAAGAAAAAGGATGTTTACATTTTTATTTTTTATAATTAATTCGTAAATTGTGCGGGAAAGAAGAAGCTTTGTGCCCGTTTTATTAAATTTAAAGTAACAATAAATTCCAAAAAGTTCTTTGATATCAAATTGGGAGGAACAGGTGGACTTCTATGAGGATTTTAATGAAGAGGTAGATAATATCTACGATATAATAGAAGAAGGTGAATAAAATGCTAGTGTAAATGAAACTATCTTAGTTTAAATTTCAAGTTTCAACGTACATATTAGTGATGTAAAATATTTATTTTGTTTTTATAATTGTAGAATTTGAAGCCGATATTCCCGTGGTGGAGGAAATCATCGCTCCAGCAGTCGATTCTCTAAGCATCAGTTTCAACAATGATGATGTAAATGGTAAATATGCTTTTAAAATAATTTTTACACAAATAAGATAGCGCAGGAAAGTTCAGAAAAATTCAGAACGAGATGCCTGCAGAAATTGGAGGAGTCAGGTCAGAAGTCAGGTAAGAAAAATGTTTTATCTGGGGTACAATTTTTTGCCCAAAGTTTGGGAGCGAATTTGGAAACATTTTCATTCAGTGCCCAAATAAAAATTCAAATAAAATTATTAAA
The DNA here is from genome assembly GCA_947095535.1 of Poecilobothrus nobilitatus. Classification (NCBI taxonomy): domain Eukaryota; kingdom Metazoa; phylum Arthropoda; class Insecta; order Diptera; family Dolichopodidae; genus Poecilobothrus; species Poecilobothrus nobilitatus. The sequence goes on along the minus strand of OX352774.1, from coordinate 154,894,619 downwards.
AGTTATGTCTGATACCGCTACTGAATATGGCATCGATTAACTTTTGTAAATTTTTGGTTTGTATACTACTAAGGTATTGGTAAGTTTTATTTACAATACTTTTTTATCTATTTTTAAAATATTTTATTTTTTAGAAGAAACAGCGTATTTATTACATTAAAAATATTTTTTTTTGAACTCTTAAAACCTTGGAAAGATTCTATTTTTAGATCTTGTAAATATTCTATTTCTTAAATCTTGTAAATACTCTATTTTTTTCATTATTTCTATGTATATATCTTGAATAATTTATATTTTTTGTTTTTGTTTTTGATATTTCTGTTATACTCTTTGTATATTATTTATTCTGTTTTGTATTTATTCAAATATTAAGATTTTCTTATTAACATTTGAACATTCTTTTATTTTGAATAATTTATATTTTTTGTTTTTGATATTTTATGAATTGTTTCATTTCGTTTTAGTAACTTGAAATAAAAAAAAGACTTGAAATAAATAAAAATTTAATTTTTTTTAAAACCAAAAAATCTTTTTTATTTGACAAAAAAATATTTGATTTTACAGAAAATACATTAAAGGATTAAACATTATTTAAAACATTTAGGAACCATGAACATGAATATGAAAAATTACAATGAAATGATAAAAATGAAAATTAAAAAAAATAGCAAATGTGTACAATGTAAAATTTATCAATCTCGGTGCGGATATGTTGAAATAGTCCTGTCCTGAAAAAAGAAAAAGATTAAGAATTTATAAAAAAATAAATATATATATATTTTTTATTCATATGAATTTTAAATCTTGTCCAGTTGCCACGGAACAGCTCCCTTGTTGTTAAAATATTTTGCGAATCTAAAAAAGATTATTGTTTTTATTTGAATAAAGAAAAAAAATAATTTAATTTAAACTTACCTGATCCTCACATCTTTAGCGTCAGTCGAGTAATTTACATTACGTGGTTAAGTTTTGGAAAATTCTATCTTCTGCTCGCCAAGAACCCGACACATAATTACCGTCCTTCTCAATGTCCACGAGACCTAGATTTAAATAATTCCTGCATTTTTGCTGTCTTAACCAGTTTTATAAACAAGCACAAGACATAATTATGTTTTCCACCTAAAATAAAATAGGAGTTCATAATTTTATTTAAAAATATTTTATGAAATGGAAATATTACTGTATCTAAATCTGCTATAATTGCTGTACGAAAAATTCTCCATTTGGTAGACAAAATACCAAAAGAGTTTTCAATAATACGACGAGCACGACTTAATCTATAATTGAAAATTCTCTCCCTCACGCTCATTTTGGTCCTGAAGCCATTTCATCATATTTATATGCAGAGAAAACGCATCGTCAGCTACGAAAACATAAGACACATCTTTAAATTCGTCACATACATCGGATGGTTGAGGAATTCTAAAAAAAATTTTTATTAATCACAACCTTTGAATATTAATTTTTATTATCTTACGGAAGTAAATTAGCGTAAAATCTCTGACCGAAAAAGAAGTTTCTAAAAACTCCACCATCACTTTGTCGTCCTGATGCTCCAACGTCACACATTGTGAAGGAATAATTGTGATCGCAGATGGCTAGAAGTATCAATGAATGAAATTTTTTGTAAATGAATAAATCCGACCCTGCATGGGGTGGTGCCTAAAATATTTTCACAAATTTAAAATATGTTTTGAATTTATGAAAATAAATAAATGAATAAAGTTATTTGAATTGTAATGTGTTTTCCATCAATTGCTCCTATGCAATGAGGAAAATTCCAATGGGTCTCAAAACCCTCAGCAATTGATTTAAAAGTGTTCTGATTAATTTTGGGAAACACTTTGTCTTTAAGAGCAGTTGTTATTGCTCTTGTTGTTTCCTTTATTATGTGATGTACCGCAGTAGGAGAACACTTGTATCCTATCGACAAACTTCTTTGTGACTCCCCAGTAGCTAAAAATCTAAAAGACAAAATAAGAAATCCAAAAATTTTAAATTTGTTACCATACCTCAATGTCTTATGTTTATACTAATTGGAGCCCTTATTACTTCTTGTTTTTTAATAAGGGGCCCAACTAGTAATAAAAGTTGTTCCACTTGAGCTGCACTCATTCGCATAAATGTGTGAAGCAACTGTTGGTCTTGCAAATGATATAGCGATTCAAAAATGTTCCTATATGATCCCGATTCATTCCGCTCCTGATAATATGGCCTTACCCAAAATTTCTTTTTTTTTGTATTTTTTCCTTCTTTGGCCACTTAGTCCATTAAAATGAGGAGATTTACTGCCATTATCATATTGCACTCTATTGCCTCTGAAAAAAACAATTTTACAGAAATTTATAATTGTCCTAGAATATATAATTTCATATGTAGATAATATTTACAAGAATGAATTGTATATGAAAAATAAACTGAATATGAATAAAAATTAAAAATATTACCTTCAGTTCTTTGTGCAGTTTCTTCCTCCACTATTAGCATATTTTGTAGATCAATCAAGTCCATATTTTTGAATATTATTAATAAATAAATAAATTATATATATTAATAAATAGATTAATAAATGATTATGTATTTCCACTTTTAAGTTTTAAATAATTTAATTTCTAATTTCAATATTGTGTATTGAAAAATACAAACAACATAGAAAGAAAATAGAAATAGGTTATGTAAAAATAAGTTACTTTAGCTGTCAAAATTTTGTCAGAAAAGTGCTTAATACTGTAATATTTTTTCTCACTCTTTCTTATTGATAGCATACTATATTTTACTCTTTCTTTAACGACGATAAATCGCCGATAATTTTCTCATGAAAATCGCCCTAAAGTTGCGTTGCTCTCATTTAAACCTTCAAAGAGAGTTATTTATTTTACCTTCAAAGGGAGTCTATTAGAAATAGTGAAAATAAGGCAATTATGAAAATCTCCGAAATCCATTTTTGGAAATAAAAGGGCGATATTAAGAGGCATTTATTCAAAGATGTTTTCTAGGAGGACGGTGCTTACTGCTTATTAATGGTGCTTACACATTAATTATGTATATATGAAACTTTAGATAAAGTCAAGTTTACGACAGTGTTGAAATTAAGAGGCCACGTGCCTCGGACCCTCCAAAATAGATATATATATTTATATAAAATATATAAATTTTTTTTTTTAATGAATGTTCGTATATATGTAAATATGTATTTTGTAAGTATATATTTTTATAAATTTTTTTATTTGAACGGACTTTTTTTTTCTCTTTGTTGTTATTTTTGTTTGGTATTAAAAATTTTAAGGGAGCATATTTATTAAAGTGCTTAAAAGTGCAAAACTAAATTTATAAATGTATACTTAGTATTTTTTTTTAAATTTTCAATGGTCCAGCTATTTGAAATTTGTAGAAACTATGAGTCTTTTATAATTGAATTTAGTTATTTAGTATATTTTTTGGTTTAATGTTTTTGTTATATGTTTTGTAATATTAATATTATGTTAATTATTTCAACTAATGTAATTTTATTTTATACCTATTTATTATTTTGTATTATTTTAGCTTTTAATTTAAAAAAACTTAAAACATTAAAAACTTAACTTTATTCTTTTCTGTTCTAACTTTTTTATTTTTTTCTGAATATATATTCTTTTCTAGAATCTATTAAAATACTAAAAATCAATTGATTTGATGAAAATCGAATCAAAAAACTTAAATTTAACACTATTGCTTACTACATTTTAAGTAAATACATATTAAATTTTAGACTGTGTTCTCAAGTGCGACATTTTTATACTACATTCATCTCTTTCAAATAAAACGCTTTCAAATCAAAAATATTAGAAGCATATAATATCACATTTACATATTTTCATTTTATGTACCTATGGATATGTACCTATGTGTATTACATTATACGTATGCATATTACAGTATGCATTGGTGGGTGTAGTAAATTTAGATAAACTGAAATTGAAAAAGTGGTCAAAAAATTTTGTTCTAGATGAGTACTCTATATAGTATAGTTTCTTTATGGTAGTACTCGAATTTAGCAAAAATACACGACAACAAATCTTAAATACATGTATTCTTCGTCTCACACAACTTTATTCTAAAGTCGTAAACAACTAAAATATTTCAAAAATTACTTTGTTATTTATAATTATAATTATAAATAAAGAAAAAAAGAATTCACTTTGAAAATACCCTATTATTACAAATGGTATAATAAAATCTATTTATAATGTTTGTGTTTTTATATTTCAAAACTGGTTAGAAGAGTTGTCTATCAATAATTTTGGTTGTATTTCTTTGTTTTTAATTTTTAAATATTTTATTTATTTAAAAAATAATGCAAAAAACATATTTTAACATTTTTCTTTCAATCTAACAATTTCGCATATAGAGTTTTTAATATCTTTTGTATTTAAAAATTGAAGTAAATCAAATAATCATATATTATAACATGGTAACACTATATAAAAAATTTACTTCTGATTTCTTAAGTATTTTATTTTGGATGGACTGATTATGTGTTGATCAAGTGTCTATAATGTTTGTCTATGTATGTCTACGTTAGAATTTAATATTTTTATTTTTATATCAATAAAAATGCATGAGTAGTTTTTATTTAAAATGAAAAAAAAAAAAATATGTGACTGTTAACCCTAGTGACTTCTGCTTTTTTGTAAAATTATCTTTCAAAATATAGTTTCTGACATTATGGGTTAAAAAAATTTTAACGTAAGAAATTTATAAAGAAAATTGAAATTTCAATTTGAGCGGTAAGTTATCCAATGTGTATAACTTGAATTTTTTTATTAAAATAAGTTAATTTTTTTATAGAAGTGAAAAATTAAAAGTTGTTTTACAAGTTTAATAAAAAGTTAAAATTAAGTTCATATACATATGCGAAATATATAATGCACAAGCTCTTTTGTTATTTAGCTTTAAATTTTATACCTTGCAGAAGTAAAATGTGTACAGGTTCCTAAGTTACAGGTGTTTAAAAATAGCAAATTTTCAATTTTTGAGCCCTAATAGCTCATAAACAGGAGGTGGTCCAAAAAAATTTTCTGAGCAAACTGAGCAAAAATTTTAAAAGTTCTTTCTTGCCTCAAAATTTCAAGCCTCTATCTAAAAGCGCGCCGGAGTTATGAAAGTAGAAAAATCATGCAAAATTTGGTTTTCACATAACGGTAAATTTAAATACTAAATTTAAAATAATTTTGATATTAGTTTACAAAGTTAAAAAATACCTGTCGAATCACGTTTTCAGATTGAAAAAATCTTAAGCAGAACATAAGATATATGCATTTAAAAATAGGGCTTTGTCAAAGTTTGAGGGGCTGTAGCTCTGTAATGGATGGGGCTACATGAAAAAGTTGTTCCACAAAATTATTTTTCTTATGATACCTACCCATGGTTAAAATTTTTTTTCTCTACCTTTAACGGTGTAGAAGTTTTGTAAATTATCGACAACATTTCTTTCGTTTAATTTTAGTACGGTATAACCATTTTCATTTTTTATAGGGATTACTTCTATGTATTGACTGCGAACACACAGCAAATGTACAGTTACTATTGCGATTGTGATTGCAGGATTCATCTAAAATTAAAGAATTATTAATTTTGAAATTTAAATTTTCTTTTTCTTTGGGTATTATTATATCTTTAGTATTACGTTTATTACTAATTAGTATTATTATTACGTTTATTACTAATATCGATAATTTTATCATTTTCTATTCTATGCTCATGTATTCTTTTATATTTAGGTTTAATTTTGCCTACACTACGATTCTGTACAACATTTTCTTGAAACCTGTAGCTTTTATTTTTATTCTTATTTAGTTTATTGATTCTAGTTAATTTATATCCTAATTTCTTCGCAACTAATATTTTTTTGAATGAAATCTATTGGTCGTAGTCCCGTGTGAATTGTATTATTATAAAATATTATGGTTTTTCTGGCTCTATCGTCGAGGTCTTCTTTGTCCATTTTCTCTACTTCCATTATACGAAGGTGTTCATTTAACGTGCCGTGTAATCTTTCTATGTCGCTATTCCCTGTTTTGCTACCCGCTGTAATTATATGGCGTTTATGTTGATTTCTTTTAAGAATTGTTCTACTGAGATATGGAGCATACAGCGTTCATTGTCATATATAAGTTTGTTAATTTTTCCTAAGTACATTATTATTTATTTAATTGACTTCAATATTGAGATCCAAGTCCTATCGTTTAATATATGCAGGGTCGCGTATTTACTGAATTTCGCTATAGTTGTAAGGTACATCACGTTTCTGATAGGAAACCAGATGTCGATGTGGACTATTTTATTAAAAGAGTTCGCACTTTCTGAAATTTTTAATGGTATTTTTATGGAATGCCGATCGTGTTTAGCTAGGGTACAGGTTTCGCAATTGTTAATAAAGATTGTAATTAGTTTCAGTAGATCGGGATGATAGTACTTTTAGTTCTTTAGTTTCTTTTAGTTCTTGAAACACTTCATTTATGCTTCGATGGTTATTTTTTAAATGCTATCTCTTCCTTTATAATGGTTGCTCTTCCTTGTTCTTTATCAGATGTATCGGTAAGTTTTATATTTGATTTCAGTAATTTTAGTTTTTTGTAAAGGTCTTGAAATTTCACGAATAATTCAGTATTGTCGCACTAAATGCACATTATATCTTTATTTATTATAACCCTCTTCGTGATTTCAAGTAAATCGGCGTTTGTGTCAATAGTAATAATATTTTGAATTTTATTGAGATTATTATTATTCTTTTTGATAATAGTTGGAATTTTCTCTTTTTCTCCTTTTGTAAGATATATCTGATTTTTATACAAATTAATAGCTCTATCAGTAATGTAGATGTAGTTTGTTTCATCTTTTTCCGAACTGTGAACGGTTGCGGCTGTAAAAGAGATTTCATTATTTTCATTTTCTACAATTTCAATTGTTTCAGTTGTATTTGGTTCGTTTATAGTAAAATTTATGCTATGGAGTAATACGTTAGTCTCGTTTTCGGTGTTGGTAAATCTGCTTAGTCCGTCTGCAACGTGGTTTTCTTTACCTTTGTTATATTAAAATCGGCTTTCAAACTAGTTCAGCTGTAATTTCCACCGTTGCAATTTCATATTGTTGAATATTTCATGATTATTTAAAGTACCTGACGCAAAGCAAATAGGGTGATGGTTTTGACTTAGTACCTCTCCGATTGCGTAATTGGAAGCGTCTGTGGTCAAAACGAATTCCTTGTTAAAATTAGGACTTTTCAGACGTGGTAACTGGTTAGCAAAAGTTTCATCTTTTCAAAGGAATTAATGTCCTCTTGATCTAATTTATTCACTTTTGTACCTTTTTTAAACTTTAACCATGGGATACGCAACTCTTGCGTAGTCTCTTATAAATTTACGGTAATAACCGGTGATTCCAAGAAATTGTTTAATTTCCTTGGTGGTACTTGGAAGTTTCATTTTAAGAATAGCTTCAATTTTTTTATTGTCTAAAACCAGACAATAATAGTAATTTTGTTGTTAGTAATTGTGTGTCCTAAAAGTTTGTAGATTGTGCTGCAAATTGGCACTTATCTTTCTGTATTTTTAAATTTGCGTCCTTTAAGCGTTGTAAAAATTTCTTAATTCAGTCTAAATGTTCTTCCATACTTGTTGAAAAAATTAAAATGCCATCTAAGTAGACAACACATATTATAGGTATTAATAAATTGCTTTAGTACATCGTTAATAAGTCGCTGAAAGGTAGCCGGCGCCTTTTTTAAGCGGAACGGCGTTTGACAAAATTCGTAATGACCGTTTGCGGTTGACAACGCAGTTTTAGCACGATCCTTTCGGTCCACTTCTATTTGGACTCCACTATTCCCTCCACCACTCCACTTTTCCTTTTCGCCAAATCGATAGTAGTAAAATAATTACGTTTCCCTAGTTTATCAAATATTTCTTCAATATTTGGAATAGGGAATTTGTCTTCAACAATGTCTTCGTTTAATTTCCGATAGTCAAATCGTCCAATTATTCGGAAACAGGCGTACGTTCTCCATAATTCCGGAGAAGGCTTGCTTATATACTGTCCCAATTATTAATTATACCGTCTCTTATAACGCATTCTTTAGCATTTCCTTCGATTTTATCTAAAATGTACCCTATAGCGATTGGTTAAGCGACATTATCTAAAACATTTATTAACGAAATTATTGTGTCTATTCGGTTGACAAATGACAGCAAATTATTTTTGCTACTATTGAAGGGAGTGATATAAGAGATTTGTTTGGCAACATAAGTCAATGTATTAAGAACTTGATTATTCATTTTATTTTGTTAAAATGACGGATCTTTTGATAAAAAAAATTTACAATTTTATAAATAATTTAATTAAAATGAAATTTGTAATTTTAATGAATTTACATAAGCAGTTTATTTTCAAGTTTTAAATTTTAAAGCTGAACATTTTTTCCTAGTATCTAATATTTAATTTTATTTTATAGTTTTAAATTGATCTCAAAGTTAATATAAAATTTTTAAAGCTAATATCTAATAAGTAAATTTATTTTAATGTTTTATTTTAATTATTTAAATTGATTTTGAAGTTGAAGAAACTTTTAAAACTAATATCTAATAAGTAATGTTATTTTAATTAAAATGAAATTTGTAATTTTAATGAATTTAGATAAACAGTTTATTTTAAAGTTTTAAATTTTAAAGCTAAAATTTTTTCCTAGTATCTAATATTTAATTTTATTTTATAGTTTTAAATTGATCTTAAAGTTCAAAATTTTTTAAAGCCAATATCTAGTAAATAATTTTTTTCAATGTTTTAAATCTACGTTTTTTTTTTCATAAGCTATTAAATAAGTAAATATGTACTTGCATTTTATTCTAGATTTTTTTTTTGTTAATTATTTTATTGTTGACCTTCAGTTGAAATATGATGCCTTATTTGCTTCAAATGTTTTTTTTTTGTGTTTTAAGAGTTGAAAATAAAATTAGACCTGATCTTGTGTTTAGACATAAGATGTGCTGAACCTGACCTTGGAATTTTGATAAATGCAGATGTTTTGTTTTATGTTGTATTTGATGAGCAGTCACAAATCACAATGCATATTCAATAATTTAAACTGTATTAATATTAGTTTTTGTTTTAATTTCACAGTATTAATTTAATCTGTATTAGTATTAGTTTTTGCTTTAATTTCACAGTAGTAATTTAAACTGTAGTTTTTGTTTTAATTTTACAGTATTCATTTAAACTGTATTAATATTAGTTTTTGTTTTAATTTCACAGTATTAACTATTAAATAAATTAAATTAAATTAAGTTTATTTTATTTTATTTTATTTTAATTACCAAAACAAGGTATGTACATATTTAAAAAAAAAAAAAAAGACAAAAAATAACAGAAATTATAACATTGATATTGAAAATACAGCAATTCTTAATGATTAATTAATATGTATAATATTAAAAATATATTTCAGACTTGAAAAATAAAAGTTATACAATACAAAATTTGATTACCTACATAAAAACTTAAATTCTTAAGTAAATTTTATAATTCTTAATAATATGTAAGTATGTAAACAATAAACAGTACTACTAAAAAGAAAAGAAAAAAATAAAACATGATGACATAATCAAAATATGCTTTAAATACTTAATGTAGAATTATGAATGTACGAACATAATTGTGAAATTAAATTACAAAAACTTTTTTGTGAAAATTAATACAAAAAAAAATTATACATTTGAATAAATTTATGAAAAGAATATTTATGAATTGGTTAGAATTAATTGCCTGAGGTCAGTAAATTGAAAAAGTGTTGATGTAAAGTGTTTTTGAAGGTATTTCTGGAAATTGTTGAAGAATAGAGATAACTGATTTTATTGAATGTAATACAACATCTGTTTATCGGTTCATTTCTTCCGTATTCTGTACTGTGTTTATATTCCACTAAAAATTTCGTGTATCTTGTTTGTCTAACTCTATCATTAAGTCTAAATTTGTAATTAAGAGATTGTATAGCAATATTATTATTTAGAATGTCAAAAGTAACACATGATGAAAAAATTTGTCTACGTGAGGACAAGGGGAGCATGTTTAAGAATTTAAGTCTTGTTGTGTAGCTAGGAAGATTTAAAAAGTATGAAGGGTTATATTGGTTTCTTAATGCAAATAGAAGAAACTGTTTTTGAACTGATTCAATTTTGTTAGAATGAACCTGAAAAGCTGGATCCCATATAATGCTACCGTATTCTAATATAGAACGAACTAGCGAACAATATAGTGTTTTTGTCACAGCTAAGTCACTAAATTCTTTAGCTCTTTCCTTAATGAAACCTAACATTTTATTTGCTCTTGAAATTAAGTGGTCATAGTGCAGATTAAAGGTAAGTTTATTATCAAGTAGAATTCCAAGATCAGTAATACTAAAAACTCTTTCAAGTATTAGATTATCTATTCTGTAGTCATACAGTAAAGAAGAACGTTTACGGGTAAAACTGATAACCTTGCATTTCAGTATATTGAGCTCTAATTTATTGGTTATACACCAATCATGTAATGATGATAAGCTTGATTGAAGTAAAGCTGCATCAGAACTGTCATTTACGACTTGATATATTTTTAGGTCGTCAGCAAAGGCTATGTGCGGTATGGCACCCAAATATTCTGAAAGATCGGAGATAAATATATTGAATAAAAGTGGCCCTAAATGGCTACCTTGAGGTACACCAGAAGTAACCTCGATTATATTGGACAATATACCTTGATATTTAAAGTTTTGTGTCCTTTCTGATAAATAAGAGTTAAGCCATGCAAGAAAAGAACCCGATATGCCAAAAGTTGTAAGTTTGTTTAGCAAAGTGTAATGATCTACACGATCGAATGCTTTGCTAAAATCAGTGTAAATTGTATCAACTTGATATCCTTTCTCCATTTTATTCAGGATTTCAGATGTGTATAACATAAGGTTCGTTGTAGTGGAACGACCCTTTCTGAAACCGTGTTGTTGTTCGTTAAGTTTGGCATTTATTACAGGAGTAATTTTATCGAGAACAATTTTTTCGAATAATTTTAGAATAGTCGATAGAATGGCTATACCTCGATAGTTTTCTACTGATGATCGTTCACCTTTTTTGTAGATGGGAGTTAAATGAAAGGATTTCCACACATGTGGAAAAACACCATTCGAAAGCGATTTCTTTAAAATGAAATGAAGAGGAGTAATTAGATAATGAGCACAGCTATATAAAAAGAATGGAGGGATTAGGTCAGGTCCGGCACCCTTCTTTGTGTCAAGGCTCATAATAGCTTCATAAATGTCCCTTTCGGAAAGATATAGATCTGTAATTAACAAATTGGAGCTATTAGGTAAAGAAATAGCAGATATATCAAATTGTTCTTTTGGACGATAAACTTTTTGAAAACTGTCATAAAAAAAGTTACAAATTGTTTTCGGGCAAGAGGAAAAAGTATTGTCCTTGGACATTGAATTAGGGTAGCCGAATATTTTTCGTTTAGTTCGAAAAATTTTTTGGGATCACTAATTAATTTGTTACCTATACTAATGACATAGTTTTCATAGGCTGTATGAGCTTTCAGTTTGAATTCATTTGCAAGCAGTTTGTACGAATTCAATAAGTTATCGTAAGGTGCTATTGTGTGTTTAATTTTCTTGTATATTTTATTGCGCTCGTTACGCAAAGTCCTAAGTTCTCTATCTAACCATGGTTCCGTTGTTTTGTTTTTCTTACGGATTTTAGGTACAAAAACATTTATAATTTCAAAAATTTTTAAATAAAAGATAGAGATTATTGAGTTGATATCCTGTTGTGCTAACACTTCGTCCCAGTTAGTGGATGATAAAGCATTATTAATGCTTTGGTAGTCAGCATTACGGAAATCATATACAATTTCATTATTGTAAGTTTTGCTCGAGAGTGGAATGAAAGTAGAGAACTCAAAGATGATTGCGTTATGATGATTAGTGTTAGTAAAAAGATTATCTGCATCATCAGCGAGCTTTACCACCACTTTATCATATGCATTTGAAAATGCAAGATCTAACCATTTATTATTGTTGTTGGGATAACTAATAATCTGCTGTAAATCATTGCCATAAAACTCACTAATAAGACCGAAATCAATCTCATTCTGGAAGTTAATTGGTAATAGAAAATCGTCAGAATCATCAACAACAAAAGAAAGAGCCGGGGGATTGAAATCACCAAAGACGAAAATTGAGTCCTCCTCATGCATATTTAAAATGCTTTTATGATATACACTATAAAATTCAGAATAAGAGGAATTGTCAGAGTTTGGAGGGAAATAAACAATACCTAGGTATAAGTTACTCGTACCTAAATTAATTTTAATAAATTGGTGTTCAAATGATTGAAAAGTACTAGTAATTACAGGTACACTAGGTAAGTTATTACCTACGGTAAATAATACACCACCACCTCGCGAACTATTAGTAAACTGATAATTACGATCGCTCCTGTAAATGGACTAATTACCATAAAGAATTTCTTCGTTTCTAAACGATTCATTAAGCCATGTTTCAGTTAGAGCTAGTACATTACAATTGCATGACTTAGTATCAATATAAAGTTTTTTAAGCTTTCCTCTCATACCACTACAATTATGATAAAAAATTTTAATGTTATTTATCTGGTTAGTATTTTGAGAGGTTTTTATTTTATTTAACGAGTTAGATAAAGAGATGAGATTTGCATATTTACTTGGAGATTTGCATATTTACCTCTTTTGTTGTGAAGCCTATATCTTTGTGGTATCTAAGGTAAAGATTATACAAATCTTTGAAGTTAGATGGTAGGCCCTCATTGTGGATGAGAACAGATAAATGAGTTCTAGTTTTACCCTCTATAACGCGATTATATGAATCGTTATGTAAATAAGCAAGGAAAAGTCTTACATTATGAAGAACTTTCTCATCTCTAAACCTTGATAAAGCGTATTGGCAGTCCTCTGTTAGTGATTGTTTTGTCATTCTAACAATAGGGGGTATTAGCGGATTTATTGATAGTGAATCATTTATATTAATTTTATTATTATCATTGTTATTAATATTATTATTATTGTCATTGTTGTTATTGTTATTAATGATATTATAATTATTATTATTATCATTACTAGTATTATTGTTATTGTTGTTATCAATGTTATTATCAATGTTGTTAATAACAAGATTATCATTATTAATATCATTATTATTATTATTGTTATTATTATTATTATTAATATTATTATTATTATTATTAATATTATTATTATTATTATTATTATTATTATTATTATTATTCTGATTAATATTATTATTAAAAATCTTCTTTTTTTTACTTTTTTTATTGCTTTTATTATTGTTATTATTATTGTTAATCTTATTAGTAGTATTTTTTTTATTACTTTTATTATTATTATTATTAATATTATTATTATTATTATTAATATTATTATTATTATAATTCTTATTACTTATTTCATTTCTATATTTATTATTATTATTATTATTATTGTTAATGCTATTATAATTAATATAATTTTCATTATTATTATTAATTAGATTGGCCGAGCAAGCGGCTCCTGGTTTTAAAATTCCCCCTTGAACAAAGTTAGGATATTTAGAACTTCTAGTTGATGTTGTACTATTAATAGCAAGTTTTTTATTGTTGTTTGTGCTAGAAAACGGAATAGCAAAAGGATTTAATAACAGTTTATATTTGTCAGTGTTGGTGTTAGTAGGTGAAGTCTCTAGATTAGTATTGCATACAATTTTTGTTATTATTGTACCTTTTTTCAATCGCTTGTAATTAATTATATCGCAAACTTTGGATATGAGTACAACAACTTTGAAAGATTTGTATTTTGGTTTATATCTAAGATTCTTAGGAGTAAGATTGACTACTGTAACACTATTTAAATTAAAAGTATTTTTTAAAAACTTACTAAGATAACTAGAAGTTGTTGACGCTGCAAAATTGGAAAAGTATAGGATAGTTACAGGTTCATGATGTTCCTTAGTTGATTTCTGATCGATAACAGTATTAGTATCTTTAATATTTGGAAGAATAAACCGAACTTTCTTTGCAGTAGAACTGTGTTGAACTTCTTTTGTTGATGCTAAAGCTGAGGATGAAGGTGGTAAGATAGCCAAATTGTTACTACATTGAAGAATTTCACTAAGTAATGAATTGTCATTGGTGTTATTAGATGTTGCATTTGATTTTGAATCCAAAGCATTATTAGTCACTTTATTAGTGAATTCCACCGTTTGAGAGGTTATAGGCTTGAACAAAAAGGAATTGTGAAATGAACTGTAGCTGAACGGTTCGTCAGTTTGAGTCCAAATGTCCTTTGAATTTTGACTTAGATACATTTGGTTGTATCTAAATGTGTCGAAAGATGTATCCAAACTAGCATCTAACTTAACCCCCATATTAACTGTTTCCTTTTTAAGTGAACCTATTTGATCAGCCAGTTTATCTGCGATATCTGAAGGTTGACTATTTAGCTTTGAATCAACAAGTTTCTGTAGCTGTAAGTTAATAGATGACATTAACTCACTAGTCAACGTATTTAAAGATTCATTTAGTCTATTTAGTGCGGAGAAAAACTCATCATTTTTAGAAACCAAATTCTGCTTCACTTGATCTTTTTGTTTGTCAGATATACTGCTAAGTGTCATATTCAGTGACTCGTAGTCTTTTGCCATTTCATTAAAAGATGCTGAGTTATATTTTATAGTGTCATGACATTTAGCTGCAAGTCCTGTGTATTCATCTTTAATGTTATTAAAGGATGTTTTGACTTCGTTCAATAACATAGTATAAATCTGTGATAATCAAGCATTTAGGCAGATTCCGTGGAAGCGTTTCTTGCAAAAACTATTGCATGTTACAAATTCAGTTTTTGCATCGAAAACTGTACAGATAGAGCTGTCACATTTATTTGTATTCATATTTATTTATTTATTTTTTTTTTAAATTGAGTCAAAAAGATATGTATCAGCAAATATTGTATTTGTTATATTTAATACAAAAACACAGCATAGTTTTCTAGTTTTTTTTAAACAAAAAAAAAAAAAATGAGTTCAAGTTCTTTTAAATTCTTTTATTTTTGATGTAATTAACTTTTTTTTTTATGTTGGTTTGTTTATATTTTATTTTATTTTTTTTATTTTTATTTTTTTTATTATTCTTATACTTAAGTTATGACTATAGGTAAAGAATTAAAGAAATTAAAAGAATTTAAAATTAGCACGCCTACTTAATTCAGCGTCAGAAATATGAATGAATGAAAAAATGTTAAAAAGTTAAAATGAATTAAATAATTTCACAAATTTGGTTGTATTGATTTAAATAATTATCGGTATTTTTTTTGCTTTTAAATTAATTTCATTCACCGTATTATTTAAAAAAATTTTCACCGACTGCGCCAGTTAAGTGTGAGAAAAAATAAGGTTCTTGTTCTTTGAATCGCTTTTATTTTCTGATTAATTAAAAGTTTATAAAACTTCCAATAGGTATAAAAATTAGCTTGTTAAGCAAATTTGAATTTTCATAATAAAACGCGTTGCAATGTGATCACTTTATCATGTTTTCACTATGCAATGAGTTTTATGTATGTTAATTTATGGGAATCAAATATGGTTAATTTAGAGTCATATATCCTTTTCCAATATAACTAAAATAATTAATCATTAGATATTTATATCAATCTAAAAATAAATATCACAAACGAAATATCATCAAATATCACCATATGAAATATTTCGTTTGTTATACAGTTAAATACTTTGCTTTTTCTTAAATTAAAAAACCTAAGACGTTCAATCTCATATTATCTCATATTATCAATCTAGAATCTCACATTACGAGAATAAATTTTATTTACAGACTTAGTATTTGTTTTTTTTTTGTTTTGTTTGTTGTTTGTTTTAATTTGGCTTGTTGCGCAACACTTATAATGCAATAAATTTTGTTTTGTTGCGTAACTAATTATTCCATGTGAAAGTAAAAGTATTAAATATTTATAAATATAAAAATAATCAGCAAATTGATTTCCTTTAAAATAAATAAATTTGTCAGTAAGTCAGTTGTTTTTTAGAATTTAATTTTTTTTATTATATAATTTTTTTGTAGAAATTAGGAAAAATTGAAGCGTTGGTTAATTTTTCCTTTCTTTAGAAATTTCAGTGTTAAGTTTGATTTTAAATTGGAAAGTCATATCCAATTTTTGTATTAAAATATTTTCTTGGAATAAAATTAAATAATAAAATTGTAACGTTATAAGTTAATTTTAAAAAAACAACAAAACAAAACACAAAATAAACTCCTGACGAACCTAATGATTTCGTTTGCGGAAATGTTTTTTATTGTTATAAATTGACGTTTTTGTCAACTTTCGACAAAATTTTCAAAGCATTTAATTATTCAACATTTACTTGACAGAAATGCTTTAACTATTATAGATCTTTTTAGAACTAGATTTGCTATATTAGGCAAACCTAATAAACTTGTACTATATAACGAATTTAACAACCATAATATAAGAGATTTTTGCAGGGAAGAAGTTCATTTCACTTAGCTTAGAATAGCATCTTAGAATATTCGAAATACAAAAATGTAAACTAAATACAATACATAAAGTTTTTCTCGCAGTGAAAAAATACAATTACTCAATCCATTCGCCAATCGAAGTTAGACCACTTGATTTCCTTAATGGTAAAATCTCAAACTTAGAACAAATTAGAAATTTAATTCATAAAAAAAAGTAATTAACATAAACAAACTAAACAAAAGTCGAAATGATTTTGAACCAGGGAACTCTGGTGAAGTTTTAGTGAAGAATCCTGACGTAGAAAGATATAAAACTAATCCAAGATACGTACAAATCGAAAACCAACTGGAAGGAAATAAATTAATAGATAATAATAATCGTAATATTCACCCTTCCAGAATTAAAAGAAAATTTAAATTCGTTTCAGGTCAAACAACAACACCAAATGTTCAAACCTCAAACTCAAATGTACAAGTTTAAACTTTTCATTTTCATATTTTTCTTTTTTCTTATAAACACTACACAATCAATGTTTCGGTTACAAAAACTAGACACTCAAGGATTGCAAATCCTCTATTTACACGAAACTCTCTTTATAAGAACCTACACAAAAATACTTAACGTTATAGATACAAATGACTTACAAGAGACTCTAAAAAAAAATCGAACAATCTACTAACACATTTTTCAAAGGTACTGAAGAGCTAACTCTTATTAAACAATTAAAAACTCAAATAAATAAAATAAATAAAAAAAATTTAAAAAAAAACAGCTTTTTTGAACTAAAAAATAGAAAATAAATTTTTAATAGCAAATTTTTCTGTAATTTTCTAAACTACATTGTTACAATCGAGATTTCTTTGAAAAAGTTTATTTCAATATGTCAAATATATACATAAATATAAGTATTTATAAGTTTTAAAGTCTGTGAAATTAAAATAAAAGCTGGAGGCAACAAACGCATAACTATAAACTTAAATTTTTAAATTTTGCCTCCAGCTTTTATATTAATTTCACAGATAAACTATTCATAAAATATATGAAATGAATAGAAAAAAAAAATAAATCTAACAGCCTAACACAACACCAGACAACACATACCAATAACATCTTAAATAAACCTTTACATTGTGACTTGTTTGTTTTTTCGTTAGAAAAATAAAATAAATAAATTTGAAGAATGAAGAATGAGAAAGAACAAGCAAAAATAATATGTTCATTTTTTTAATTCAATGTTTTTCTCTTTGTTTGGGGCACTACAAATGAAAAAAAATTGTGAGAGATTTTTTGTTCTACTTGCGTTATCTATATATATATAATTTCTGCTACTATTCAAGAAAAAATGGATCATATTATGCAAATGATATGTTTAAATAATTTTGTATACTTTATACTTTTTCTATACTTCAGAAGTAGAAAATTTGGTTTTTACATGGTAATTAATTTTAAGCCAACCAAAAATAACTTATTGCACACAAAATATTCCTTTCTCATTCTCAAATGATGATTAATACAGATGTTAGCATAAGCTTAAACGAAAATTTAAATGTAAACTACTTTACAGAGATAGATAATGTAAATTTATGTACAAAATACAAGAATAATTGTAACATAATATATCTCAATATTCAGAGTTTGCGGAACAAATTAAGTAACTTAGAGCTACTTGTACATTCTTGCAAGATCGAAATTCACTGTATTGTACTGACAGAAATTTGGTTACGCGAAAATGAAAATAAATATTTTAATATTCCCGGCTATACGCCTTATTTTTCTAATAGAGAAACTTCATATGGGGGTGCAGCTATATATATAAGAGAAAATATAAGTAGCGCTTTAATAAAAAAGGAGCAAAAGGAGCAAGCAATGTGCATATATAGATCCCACGAAACACATATTGCTGACTTTACGAGTAAACTTGATGAATACACTATCAAGTTTAAGAACTTCTTAATATTAGGGGATTTTAATATAGACACAGACATTAGGGACGTAAGAAACTATAACAACATCCTTCTTAGCAATGGATACCTTATTTATAACAAATTGTCGTTAAAATATGCTACTAGAATTGGTATAACTACAAAATCTATAATTGATCACTTCATAACTGACTTAGTAAAAAACAATTACGATTTCTATACTCTGAATACCTCTCTCTCAGACCATCAGTTATTTTTTATTACCATGGACCAAAAAATGGTAACAGAAACTTCCTCTCATTTTAAAACAATATTACAATATGACAATGTCAAAAGAGATAAAATTTGGGATGATCTAAATTACTATAATGATTTCAATAATATTGTTAAAGATCTCAGTCTCCTAATAAAAAACAATATAAAAATCGTTGATAATAATAAAAAAACAAAAAAAAAAAAAAAAGAATGGATAACTGATGAGATTTTAGAAAAGATGAGAATTCGTGATTCGTACTTTAAGTTCAAACAAAAATATACAAATGACCCACATGTAGCACAATTATATGAAAACAGCAAAAAAGAAGTAAGATACTTAGTTACTCAAGCGAAAATTAAATTCTGTTCAGAGCAAATTCAAAGAAACAATTCCAACAACAGCACACAAAAGTTATGGCTATTATATAAGAGAATAATGCTTAATAAAAATGGGTTAAATTCGAAGCAAGGTATTAAAATTCTTCAAGACGAAAACCGAACTTACAGTACGGAATGTGAAATTGCCGAATATATAATGACTTTTTTATCAATGTAACAAACGAGCTCAGTTGTCCGTCCGATCCAATAGATTATGAGTACATGAATAATTTCACTCGCACAATTTTTACTCCTTTTCATTTAACCGCAACAAACACAGAGGAAATTAAGCTGGCGATTAACTCTCTAAAAGCCGCAGCGGCAACAAGTCACGATAACATTTCTTCAAAATTTATAAAAAATTTCTCGGAGAATCTCACTTCTATTTTAGTAAAATTCATTAATACATCTTTTGCCAATTACACTTTCCCTGAAGTTCTCAAAACTTCTATAGTTACACCGATTTTTAAAAGAGGTAATTCCACAAATAAAATGAATTATAGGCCAATATCTGTCTTAAGTACATTTTCAAAAATCTTCGAAATTATAATCAAACAACGGCTTAACAATTTTATGTTTAACAACAATATATTAAATGAGGAACAATGTGGATTTGAAAAAAATTCCAATACTACAGCTGCCTGCTTAAGTTTAACACATTTCATATCAAAAAATATTGATGAAGGCAAATATGTAGCGTGCGTGTTTCTCGACTTTCAAAAAGCTTTCGATTGTGTAGATCACAAAATTCTTTTACTGAAATTATCCAAATTAAACTTTAATTCGTATGAAATAGCTTTTTTTAAATCTTATTTAGATGATCGACGACAATTGGTAAGAGTAAATAATACACTTAGTCAACTAAAAACAATTATAAAGGGTGTTCCGCAACGCAAGGGTCAATTCTCGGGCCTGATCTCTTCAAAATTTACATTAACGATATTTCGTACCTTAACCTAAGCGGTTCTATCCAACTCTATGCAGATGATGCTGTATTAAAGTATCAATCGGCAAATCAGAATGATATTAAGAGAGAGATCGATAATGACTTTAAGATCATTACGGAATGGCTTAGTAAACAACGTTTGTTATTGAATGTGAAAAAAACCAAAATTATATTGTTCGAAAACAAAAAATTTTCTAATTTAAATTTTCAATTTAATAATGAGACGGTGGAAATAGTAAAACAATTTAATTACCTAGGTTTAATCTTAGATAGTAAGTTGAAATGGTGTGCACATGTGGAGCATGTCATTAAAAAAATTACACCTTACATTTTCATATTAAGGAGCATGCGCAAATATTTTAATAGAGAGACGCTATACATTATATACACTTCATATATCCTTTCTAACATTATCTACTTAAATCCAATTTGAATCAATGCGCAACAATGCACTATTAATAAACTTGAAATTATTCACAAAAAAGCAATAAAAGTAATTCATTTCCATCCAATACCATATCCAACTAATTTTCTACTTTTTAGTTCAAAAAAGCTGTTTTTTTAAAAATATTTTTTATTTCTAAATGTTTAATTTATACATGCATTCTATTTAAAAAATATAAATTATAACGTATAGAACATTCTTCATTTTTAAAAATTTAAGAAAACGTTGCTTAGCTAAATTCAAAATTTAAATAAAAATATTGCAATTTTATAATGTTCTTTATTTCCACTTAAAATGCGACCCTTTAAAAACTTTGTTTCATACACTGCTTTGTTTTTTCTTTCTTTTCATAACATAACATTTTAATATTTTTTTTATTTTATCTGTTATGTACGAAAATATCAAACGTATGTTTCTTTCTTTTAAAATCATAACATTTTAATAGTTCTTTTTGTCTAGCTGTTATGTGGGTAAATATCAGATGTGCACAATATATACATAAGAAATAGACTTTAAAAATATTTAAAAACAATCAAAGTAACATTTTTTGTTCTCTTTTTTTTCTATTCGTTTTTATTTTTCTTCCAGTATTACATTTTCCTTTTTTTTTGTTTTCTGTTATTTAGGTACGCTAAGTATTTCTTTTCTTTTTTTTTAAATGTTTAATTTATACATGCATTCTATTTAAAAAATATAAATTATAACCTATAGAACATTCTGAATTTTTTTTTGTTCGTTTATGTTTATCGTCCATTCATACAAATATAACTGTTGCCTACATATTAAAAAATAATAAATCTATAATTACATACATAAATAGCCATATATTCATTCATATTCATATGTATCTATATTATGAGCTGATGTTTAATTTATACATGCATTCTATTTAAAAAATATAAATTATAACCTATAGAACATTCTGAATTTTTTTTTGTTCGTTTATATTTACCGTCCATTCATATGCATACATAAAATTTTTTTTTGTTCGTTTATGTTTACCGTCCATTCATATAAATATAACTGTTGCCTACATATTAAAAAATAATAAATCTATAACTACATACATAAATAGCCATATATTCATTCATATACATATGTATCTATATTATGAGCTGAACTTCTCAGTGTTGCATTATATCATAATGCGGCAAAATTTTTAAAAAATTAAGAAAACGTTGCATAGCTAAATTCAAAATTTAAATAAAAATATTGTAATTTTATAATGTTCTTTATTTCCACTTAAAATGCGACTCTTTAAAAACTTTGATTCATACACTGCCTTGTTTTTTCTTTCTTTTCATAACATAACATTTTAATATTTTTTTTTTTTATCTGTTATGTACGGAAATATCAAACGTATGTTTCTTCCTTTTAAAATCATAACATTTTAATAGTTCTTTTTGTCTAGCTGTTATGTGGTTAATATCAGATGTGCACAAAATATACATAAGAAATAGACTTTAAAAATATTTAAAAACAATCAAAGTAACATTTTTTGTTCTCTTTTTTTTCTATTCGTTTTTATTTTTCTTCTAGTATTACATTTTCCTTTTTTTTTGTTTTCTGTTATTTAGGTACGCTAAGTATTTCTTTTCTTTTTTTTTAAATGTTTAATTTATACATGCATTCTATTTAAAAAATATAAATTATAACCTATAGAACATTCTGAATTTTTTTTTGTTCGTTTATGTTTATCGTCCATTCATACAAATATAACTGTTGCCTACATATTAAAAAATAATAAATCTATAACTACATACATAAATAGCCATATATTCATTTATATTCATATGTATCTATATTATGAGCTGATGTTTAATTTATACATGCATTCTATTTAAAAAATATAAATTATAACCTATAGAACATTCTGAATTGTTTTTTTGTTCGTTTATGTTAACCGTCCATTCATATGCGTACATAAAATTTTTTTTTGTTCGTTTATGTTAACCATCCATTCATATAAATATAACTGTTGCCTACATATTAAAAAATAATAAATCGATAAATCAACTAAATAATAATAGTTGGCAATTTGGGAATTTGGTGTGACTGTGTTAGCAGATTTTTAATAGTACAGCACACATAAAAATATGCATACTGTTTTTGTACATGTTTGTACCTACATACATATGTAGTAAAAAAATTTGGTTTTAAAAGTATGTAATTGAGAATATATTAAATTGCTTACTTCTAAATGCTAATGTTTTTGAATTAAAAAAATATGATTTTGCTTTTTCTAGACGATGTAGATATACATATATGTATGTATGTAAATAACATATATGATTAATTCATAATTATTGTTATTGAAAAGAAAAATATTGTTATTTACTATTTTTAAAAAAGACTGGATTTCTTATTTTTAATAGGTATATTCTGTTTGTTGTTTAATGTTTTTACATAATTGGAAATATATTCTTAGTTTTTATACTTCAGAAAAAGCCATTAGTGGTGCAGATCATCATTCCCTAATAGATCTTAATTTAAAGGCAGCTCCCAATTTAGATATCAATGTTAGGGCCAAAATATGCCATTTTAATATGTTAAGAGTTTCGAAAGAAAAGTCCTATTTTAATTATAATTAAGAAAGGAAAAACACATATCTATATAAATATTATAAATAAACACATTGCTTTTATAAATAAAAATGTATACTAAAAATCAATTGATTTGATGAAAAAAAACTTAAATTTAACACTTGCTAACTAAATTTTAAGTAAATGCATATTAAGTTTTACACTGTGTTCTCAAGTGCGGCACATTAATTTGTTTACACATTCATATCTTTCAAATTCATCGCTTTCAAACCAAAAATATTTTCGAAGCACATATTATTACATATTTTGAAGTATGTAGCTATGCATATGTAATGTACAATGCAATGTAGCCCATTGCATTGTATGTACACATGCAATGCAATGGTCTACATAAAAAACAATAGTCTTTTATGAAAAAAAAAAACATTTTTGTATTACGTATACGTATTGGTATTGGTTTTGCTGAGTTTAGTAAATTTAGATAAAATGTTTTATTTTGGTTCTGTAATAATTCTGTTAAAAATTCTGTTATATCTTGGTATGAAAATTTAATTTTGAAATTAAGCTAATTTCTCTAATGTTTTTCGATATTATTATTTTAAAATCATGTATTGTCATCGGGATCTGATCTAATGAAGAAAATTTCAAGTCTCTAGCTAAACGGGAAATGTGTTTAAAATGACTTCTAAGATTCCATCCTTTACCCAACCAAGTTAATAAAAAGCTGTTAATAAAACAAGCCATAACATAAGAACGGTTACTGTACACAGAAAAAAACGATGCTTTTTTTTTTTTTCTTTATTGAAATTTAAATTACTAAAAATTATACAATTTTATACAAATAATAAAATATTATATAAATTATACAATATTATAATTTATTTAATAGCCTTAGCCGTAGCTGTCTGGCTTTCTGTATATATTTACTTCAAATTTTTATAAATTTTTTAAATTAAATTAAATTTTTTAAATTAAAATTTTTTTTATTCTCATTAAGTGTCAAAGTTCTTTTGTTCTTTAATTCATTTTGTTTAAAATTACAATTTACTGCAATATGTGTTTTGCTTAACTTACTTTAAAACTATTACTAATACATTTTGCTGGTATCTTTATCCCAATATATACATTTTTTTTTCTTTTTTAAATTCTTTAATCTAACAGGTAATTCATTAAATTGCTTTAGGCAGTTATATAAACAATTACTTTTTTGAGAGTTTGTTCTGAAGAGATTTAAGTAAAAATTTGACTTATTTCTTGTGTTGTGGTTATGAATATCATCCTATTTAAAATAAAGTTATGTTTGATAAGATTGTTAATAATTTTAAATACCGTCATATAAAGCTCATATTTCATTATATCATAAAGGCTCATATATTTATCATTGTATAATAAATTAGTTGGATATCGTATTGGATGGAAAAGACTTACTTTTATTGCTTTTTTGTGAATAATTTCAAGTTTATTAATAGTGCATTGTTGCGCATTGATTCAAATTGGATTTAAGTAGATAATGTTAGAAAGGATATATGAAGTGTATATAATGTATAGCGTCTCTCTATTAAAATATTTGCGCATTCTCCTCAATATGAAAATGTAATGTGTAATTTTTTTAATGACATGCTCTACATGTTCACACCATTTCAACTTACTATCTAAGATTAAACCTAGGTAATTAAATTGTTTTACTATTTCCACCGTCTCATTATTAAATTGAAAATTTAAATTAGAAAATTTTTTGTTTTCGAACAATATAATTTTGGTTTTTTTCACATTCAATAACAAACGGTGTTTATTAAGCCATTCCGTAATGATCTTAAAGTCATTATCGATATCTCTCT